>OZ035997.1:3258661-3403661 GCA_964035015.1 Corallium rubrum | reverse complement strand
CAAAAGAGTTCTCGATGTGATTGCATGGCTTGAAAATGCCGTGAGGGCAACGTTTTGCCATGCAACAAGGCTAACATTTTTAACGTATTTTTGTCATTGTGTTTCCCCAACCTTATTTCAAAACACACCACGCCTATATTTGGTAAAACAGGTAATAAACGACCGAAATACGATTGTATAAAGAAATAGGCGGGGAGACGATGAAAAAGAATTATTACTCTCTTTCACCAGCAATACTTTTTTCTGGATAGAGCAGAAATATTGGTATTATCTCCCCCATGTATGTTGAAAGATAATTGAACAAACAAACAAACAAACGAACAAACAAACGAACGAACGAACGAACGAACGAACGAACGAACGAACGAACGAACGAACGAACGAACGAACGAACGAACGAACGAACGAACGAACGAACGAACGAACGAACGAACGAACGAACGAACGAACGAACGAACGAACGAACGAACGAACGAACGAACGAACGAACGAACGAACGAACGAACGAACGAACGAACGAACGAACGAACGAACGAACGAACGAACGAACGAACGAACGAACGAACGAACGAACGAACGAACGAACGAACGAACGAACGAACGAACGAACGAACGAACGAACGAACGAACGAACGAACGAACGAACGAACGAACGAACGAACGAACGAACGAACGAACGAACGAACGAACGAACGAACGAACGAACGAACGAACGAACGAACGAACGAACGAACGAACGAACGAACGAACGAACGAACGAACGAACGAACGAACGAACGAACGAACGAACGAACGAACGAACGAACGAACGAACGAACGAACGAACGAACGAACGAACGAACGAACGAACGAACGAACGAACGAACGAACGAACGAACGAACGAACGAACGAACGAACGAACGAACGAACGAACGAACGAACGAACGAACGAACAAACAAAGAAACAAACAAACAAACAAACAAACACAAAAACAAACGAACAACATCAATGAAACCATTAATAGAAAGAAGAATTCGATTTCTAGCGTTACATCTCCGCATGAATTAACATTATGCAAGAACCAGGCTCCGTTGCCGTAGTGTAGTGGTCATCACGTGCGCCTCACACGCGTAAGGTCCCGGTTCGATCCCGGGCGGGCAACATTCACCAATCACATATGTAGATCAGACCTCGGAAGAGTCCATAATGTCCCGCAAATCTTTCCGACGTTATGGTGTTGTTTTTCTATTTTTTAAACTGCTTTATACAAAATTTTACTCAACAGCTATGTAAAAGAACCAGTGTTCGCTAATGGTGAGTCAAACGTATATGAACAACAACGGTTTATTGACGTCTCCTCGTCGGAGAATCGAACCCCGGTTTTCCGCGCGATAGGCGGAGATACTGACCACTATACTATCGAGGATCAGGTTAACGTTTCCGGCACCTTTCCTCGATCACCTGACCATTTTTCTTCATCATTCCACATTGAGTGATTAGAAAATTGTTCCACGCTCCGTTCTAGCGGCTACAGTACTTGATAATTCGAAATATATAAAACGTCAGATAACAAACTCGTGGATCATAATGAAAATTGGAAGGAACATTTTGCGAAGAAAATTGCAGTTTCATTTCTGCATTTTGATCCCCCAAATAAGAGCATTAGGATGATTCACGTAAGAGATTGCCATGCTACAGCGCTAGATCATGTAGCCTATATTTACCCCAATTATCGGCTAGGTTTCTGTTCCGGGCGGGAACAGTCGAGAAATGGTAAACGTTACCTGTTGCGAACATTTCCAGTTGCACACATTTCGGTGCACGATGACGGGGGTTGTTCAGTTAATTCCACGCCTTTCCTCTGTTGAACTTCACTTGTAAACAAGACAACACAGCTCATGGCTTTGGTAAGAAACTCGTACGTCAAAAAGTTTCTGTAGTGTCGTGGTTATCACGTTGGTTAACTTAAGTTGTATGTTCCACAAAAGAGTTCTCGATGTGATTGCATGACTTGAAAATGCCATGAGGCTAACGTTTTGCCATGCGACAAGGCTAAAATTTTTAACGTTTTTTTTGTTATTGTGTTACCCCAACCTTGTTTCAAAACACACCACGCCAATATTTGGTAAAACAAATAATAAACGACCGAAATACGATTGTTTAAAGAAATAGGCGAGAAATGATGAAAAGGAATTATTTCTCTCTTTCACCAGCAATACTTTTTTCTGGATAAAGCAGAAATATTGGTATTATCTCCCATATGTATATTGAAAGATAACTGAACAAACAAACAAACAAACAAACAAACAAACAAACAAACAAACAAACGAACGAACGAACGAACGAACGAACGAACGAACGAACGAACGAACGAACGAACGAACGAACGAACGAACGAACGAACGAACGAACGAACGAACGAACGAACGAACGAACGAACGAACGAACGAACGAACGAACGAACGAACGAACGAACGAACGAACGAACGAACGAACGAACGAACGAACGAACGAACGAACGAACGAACGAACGAACGAACGAACGAACGAACGAACGAACGAACGAACGAACGAACGAACGAACGAACGAACGAACGAACGAACGAACGAACGAACGAACGAACGAACGAACGAACGAACGAACGAACGAACGAACGAACGAACGAACGAACGAACGAACGAACGAACGAACGAACGAACGAACGAACGAACGAACGAACGAACGAACGAACGAACGAACGAACGAACGAACGAACGAACGAACGAACGAACGAACGAACGACGAACGAACGAACGAACGAACGAACGAACGAACGAACGAACGAACGAACGAACAGACAGACAGACGAACGAACAGACAGACAGACAGACACGAACGAACAGACAGACAGACAGACAGACAGACAGACACGAACGAACGAACGAACGAACGAACGAACGAACGAACGAACGAACGAACGAACGAACGAACGACAGACAGAACGAACGAACGAACGAACGAACGACACGAACAACAGACAGACAGAACGAGACAGAACGAACGAACGAACGAACGAACGAACGAACGAACGAACGAACGAACGAACGAACGAACGAACGAACGAACGAACGAACGAACGAACGAACGAACGACGAACGAACGAACGAACAGACAGACAGACAGACAGACAGACAGAACAGACAGACGAACGAACGAACGAACGAACGAACGAACGAACGAACGAACGAACGAACGAACGAACGAACGAACGAACAAACAAACAAACAAACAAACAAACAAACAAACAAACAAACAAACAAACAAACAAACAAACAAACAAACAAACAAACAAACAAACAAACAAACAAACAAACAAACAAACAAACAAACAAACAAACAAACAAACAAACAAACAAACAAACAAACAAACAAACAAACAAACAAACAAACAAACAAACAAACAAACAAACAAACAAACAAACAAACAAACAAACAAACAAACAAACAAACAAACAAACAAACACACAAACAAACCAACAACATCAATGAAACCATAAATAGAAAGGTGAATTAGATTTCTACGGACACGTCTCCGCATGAATTAACATTATGCACGAACCAGGTTCCGTTGCCGTAGTGCAGTGGTTATCACGTACGCCTCACACGCGTAAGATCCCCGGTTCGATCCCGGGCGGCAACATTCACCAATCACATGTGTAAATCAGACCTCGGAAGAGTCCATAATGTCCCAAATCTTTCTGACGTTATGGTGTTGTTTTTCTATTTTTTAAACTGCTTTATACAAAATTTTACTCAACAGTTATGTAAAACAACAAGTGTTCGCTAATGGTGAGTCAAACGTATATGAACAACTCCGGTATATTGACGTCTCCTCGAGGGGGAATCGAACCCCGGTCTTTCGCGTGACAGGCGGAGATACTGACCACTATACTATCAGGTTAACGTTTCCGGCACCTTTCCTCGATCACCAGACCATTTTTCTTCATCATTCCAAAGTGAATGATTAGAAAATTGTTCCACGCAGCGTTCTAGGGGCTACAGTACTTGATAATTCAAATTATATAAAGCGTCAGATAACAAACTCGTGGATCATAATGAAAATTGGAAGGAAAAGTTTGCGAGGAAAATTGCAGTTTCATTTTGGCATTTTAATCTCCCAAAGAAGAACATTAGGATGACTCACGTAAAAAATTGCAATTCTACGGCGCTAGATCATGTATATTTACCCCAATTATCGGCTAGGTTTCTGTTCCGGGCAGGAACAGTCGAGAAAAAGGTAAACGTTACCTGTTGCGAACATTTCCAGTTGCACACAATTCGGGGCACGAGGACGGGGGTTGTTCAGTTAATTACACGCCTTTCCTCTTTTTAACTTCACTTGTAAACAAGACAACACAGCACATGGCTTTGGTAAGAAACTCGTACGTCAACAAGTTTCTGTAGTGTAGTGGTTATCACGTACGCCTAACACGCGTAAGGTCCCCGGTTCGATCCCGGGCGGAAACACAGATATTTTGAGCCATTTTATTAAGCCATTAATAAAATAAAGTTAATGAGGAAACGTTCTTATCAAGGCGTGTCTTGGGTTTTGGCAAAACAGATGTTTTTTCAGGTGATTTAAGCTATCAACATGTCAGATATACGCCAGACCGGCTCTAAAGTCCCTCTTGCTTTCGCTCATCCAGCTTGCCAGTGCACGTGAACAACAAATGACTAGTACTTTCTAGCCAATTAAAACTCTAATTTTCCGGGCGCGGAAAAGTAACCAATAGCATTTCAAAAGACTCACATATAAGCAAAACGCGCGCTAAACCAGTTTCACTTGGTACACGAGCTCTATACAAAGATATAGCACGCACAATCAAAACGCGTAAAGCTCTAAAAGAAAATATTTCCCGCCCACCCACCGCTTAAGAGTAGCACTTTAATACGTGCTCTCACAGGCCGCGGCGCTTATAGATTAGATATATAACATATATTAGATATTAGATATTGACTGATAACGTATACGTGCGAACATCCGCTCATCTTTCGAGTGGCTATTAGTTTATACTTAGTTTCCTGTTATGTTGGGTTTGACATCGCCCATAGACATTGGATAATTTGGAAATCCAGAGACGATCTTATGTCAACGAACTGGCTTGTTAATGTTAGTCAAATTACTCAATGTAACCCTTGATATATTGTTGATATGGGTTGTTTTGAATAAAAATACAAAGTTTGGGTTTGGGGATGAAGCGCTCCTGATTGTCACGTTCAAGCCCTTAGACTCAGCCTATTTATTGTAATTATAGATCAGTCGAATCGTAAGGACTGTCCAACTGTGTGTACGGTTGGTCAGGTTGATGTCTTATAGGTTAGCTACCTATTTGGCAGTATATGCGCGTGTGCGTATATATGCGCGTGTGCGCATTAGCAGAGTCCTAATGGGGATTATAACCCCTGGACAACAATCTAAGGCCATGTAAGAAAGAGTCTGTGGGATGATGCTTGACCATAATTTTACACTATAGAAGTGCTTCCCCCCAAAAAACCCCTTCTCCCACAAAACTGCTGTGTGTGTGTGTTTATTTGCTCGACATTGCTGTGTTCAATAAAGAGCAGCTTTAATCATTAAGTTTGCTTGAGTTGTATGTTCCACAAAAGAGTTCTCGATGTGATTGCATGGCTTGAAAATGCCGTGAGGGCAACGTTTTGCCATGCAACAAGGCTAACATTTTTAACGTATTTTTGTCATTGTGTTTCCCCAACCTTATTTCAAAACACACCACGCCTATATTTGGTAAAACAGGTAATAAACGACCGAAATACGACTGTATAAAGAAATAGGCGGGGAGACGATGAAAAAGAATTATTACTCTCTTTCACCAGCAATACTTTTTTCTGGATAAAGCAGAAATATTGGTATTATCTCCCCCATGTATGTTGAAAGATAATTGAACAGACAAACAAACAAACAAACAAACGAACAAACAAACGAACGAACGAACGAACGAACGAACGAACGAACGAACGAACGAACGAACGAACGAACGAACGAACGAACGAACGAACGAACGAACGAACGAACGAACGAACGAACGAACGAACGAACGAACGAACGAACGAACGAACGAACGAACGAACGAACGAACGAACGAACGAACGAACGAACGAACGAACGAACGAACGAACGAACGAACGAACGAACGAACGAACGAACGAACGAACGAACGAACGAACGAACGAACGAACGAACGAACGAACGAACGAACGAACGAACGAACGAACGAACGAACGAACGAACGAACGAACGAACGAACGAACGAACGAACGAACGAACGAACGAACGAACGAACGAACGAACGAACGAACGAACGAACGAACGAACGAACGAACGAACGAACGAACAAACAAACAAACAATCAAATAAACAAACAAACGAACGAACGAAACAACAAACAAACAAACAAACAAACAAACGAACGAACAAACGAACGAACGAACGAACGAACGAACGAACGAACGAACGAACGAACGAACGAACGAACGAACGAACGAACGAACGAACGAACGAACGAACGAACGAACGAACGAACGAACGAACGAACGAACGAACGAACGAACGAACGAACGAACGAACGAACGAACGAACGAACGAACGAACGAACGAACGAACGAACGAACGAACGAACGAACGAACGAGACAGACGAACAGACAGACAGAAGACAGAACGAACGAACGAACGAACGAACGAACGAACGAACGAACGAACGAACGAACGAACGAACGAACGAACGAACGAACGAACGAACGAACGAACGAACAGAACGAACGAACGAACGAACGAACGACAACGAACGAACGAACGAACGAACGAACGAACGAACGAACGAACGAACGAACGAACGAACGAACGAACGAACGAACGAACGAACGAACGAACGAACGAACGAACGAACGAACGAACGAACGAACGAACGAACGAACGAACGAACGAACGAACGAACGAACGAACGAACGAACGAACGAACGAACGAACGAACGAACGAACGAACGAACGAACGAACGAACGAACGAACGAACGAACGAACGAACGAACGAACGAACGAACGAACGAACGAACGAACGAACGAACGAACGAACGAACGAACGAACGAACGAACGAACGAACGAACGAACGAACGAACGAACGAACGAACGAACGAACGAACGAACGAACGAACGAACGAACGAACGAACGAACGAACAAACAAACAAACAAACAAACAAACAAACAAACAAACAAACAAACAAACAAACAAACAAACAAACAAACAAACAAACAAACAAACAAACAAACAAACAAACAAACAAACAAACAAACAAACAAACAAACACACAAACAAACCAACAACATCAATGAAACCATAAATAGAAAGATGAATTCGATTTCTAGCGTCACATCGCCGCATGAATTAACATTATGCAAGAACCAGGTTCCGTTGCCGTAGTGTAGTGGTTATCACGTACGCCTCACACGCGTAAGGTCCCCGGTTCGATCCCGGGCGGCAACATTCACCAATCACATATGTATATCAGACCTCGGAAGAGTCCATAATGTCCCAAATCTTTCTGACGTTATGGTGTTGTTTTTCTATTTTTTAAACTGCTTTATACAAAATTTTACTCAACAGCTATGTAAAACAACAAGTGTTCGCTAATGGTGAGTCAAACGTGTATGAACAACTCCGGTATATTGACGTCTCCTCGACGGGGAATCGAACCCGGGTCTTCCGCGTGACAGGCGGAGATACTGACCACTATACTATCAGGTTAACGTTTCCGGCACCTTTCCTCGATCACCAGACCATTTTTCTTCATCATTCCAAAGTGAATGATTAGAAAATTGTTCCACGCACCGTTCTAGCGGCTACAGTACTTGATAATTCGAATTATATAAAGCGTCAGATAACAAACTCGTTGATCATAATGAAAATTAGAAGGAACAGTTTGCGAGGAAAATTGCAGTTTCATTTTTGCATTTTAATCCCCCAAATAAGGACATTAGGATGACTCACGTAAAAAAATGCCATGTTACAGCGCTAGATCATGTATATTTACCCCAATTATCGGCTAGGTTTCTGTTCCGGGCGGGAACAGTCGAGAAAAGGTAAACGTTACCTTTTGCGAACATTTCCAATTGCACACAATTCCGTGCACGATGACGGGGGTTGTTCAGTTAATTGCACGCCTTTCCTCTTTTGAACTTCACTTGTAAACAAGACAACACAGCACATGGCTTTGGTAAGAAACTCGTACGTCAACAAGTTTCTGTAGTGTAGTGGTTATCACGTACGCCTAACACGCGTAAGGTCCCCGGTTCGATCCCGGGCGGAAACACAGATATTTTGGTTTGCTTGAGTTGTATGTTCCACAAAGAATTCTCGATGTGATTGCATGGCTTGAAAATGCCGTGAGGCCAGCGTTTTGCCATGCAACAAGGCTAACATTTTTAACGTATTTTTGTCATTGTGTTTCTCCAACCTTATTTCAAAACACACCACGCCTATATTTGGTAAAACAGGTAATAAACGACCGAAATACGATTGTATAAAGAAATAGGCGGGGAGACGATGAAAAATAATTATTACTCTCTTTCACCAGCAATACTTTTTTCTGGATAAAGCAGAAATATTGGTATTATCTCCCCCATGTATGTTGAAAGATAATTGAACAAACAAACAAACAAACAAACAAACAAACAAACAAACAAACAAACAAACAAACAAACAAACAAACAAACAAACAAACAAACAAACAAACAAACAAACAAACAAACAAACAAACAAACAAACAAACAAACAAACAAACAAACAAACAAACAAACAAACAAACAAACAAACAAACAAACAAACAAACAAACAAACAAACAAACAAACAAACAAACAAACAAACAAACAAACAAACAAACAAACAAACAAACAAACAAACAAACAAACAAACAAACAAACAAACAAACAAACAAACAAACAAACAAACAAACAAACAAACAAACAAACAAACAAACAAACAAACAAACAAACAAACAAACAAACAAACAAACAAACAAACAAACAAACAAACAAACAAACAAACAAACAAACAAACAAACAAACAAACAAACAAACAAACAAACAAACAAACAAACAAACAAACAAACAAACAAACAAACAAACAAACAAACAAACAAACAAACAAACAAACAAACAAACAAACAAACAAACAAACAAACAAACAAACAAACAAACAAACAAACAAACAAACAAACAAACAAACAAACAAACAAACAAACAAACAAACAAACAAACAAACAAACAAACAAACAAACAAACAAACAAACAAACAAACAAACAAACAAACAAACAAACAAACAAACAAACAAACAAACAAACAAACAAACAAACAAACAAACAAACAAACAAACAAACAAACAAACAAACAAACAAACAAACAAACAAACAAACAAACAAACAAACAAACAAACAAACAAACAAACAAACAGGCAGGCAGGCAGGCAGGCAGGCAGGCAGGCAGGCAGGCAGGCAGGCAGGCAGGCAGGCAGGCAGGCAGGCAGGCAGGCAGGCAGGCAGGCAGGCAGGCAGGCAGGCAGGCAGGCAGGCAGGCAGGCAGGCAGGCAGGCAGGCAGGCAGGCAGGCAGGCAGGCAGGCAGGCAGGCAGGCAGGCAGGCAGGCAGGCAGGCAGGCAGGCAGGCAGGCAGGCAGGCAGGCAGGCAGGCAGGCAGGCAGGCAGGCAGGCAGGCAGGCAGGCAGGCAGGCAGGCAGGCAGGCAGGCAGGCAGGCAGGCAGGCAGGCAGGCAGGCAGGCAGGCAGGCAGGCAGGCAGGCAGGCAGGCAGGCAGGCAGGCAGGCAGGCAGGCAGGCAGGCAGGCAGGCAGGCAGGCAGGCAGGCAGGCAGGCAGGCAGGCAGGCAAACAAACAAACAAACAAACAAACAAACAAACAAACAAACAAACAAACAAACAAACAAACAAACAAACAAACAAACAAACAAACACCCAAACAAACCAACAACATCAATGAAACCATAAATAGAAAGAAGAATTAGATTTCTAGCGTCACATCTCCGCATGAATTAACATTATGCAAGAACCAGGTTCCGTTGCCGTAGTGTAGTGGTCATCACGTACGCCTCACACGCGTAAGTTCCCCGGTTCGATCCCGGGCGGCAACATTCACCAATCACATATGTATATCAGACCTCGGAAGAGTCCATAATGTCCAAACTTTCTGACGTTATGGTGTTGTTTTTCTATTTTTTAAACTGCTTTATACAAAATTTTACTCAACAGCTATGTAAAACGACAAGTGTTCGCTAATGGCGAGTCAAACGTATATGAACAAGTTTGGCATATTGACGTCTCCTCGACGGGGAATCGAACCCCGGTCTTCCGCGTGACAGGCGGAGATACTGACCACTATACTATCGAGGATCACGTTAACGTTTCCGGCACCTTTCCTCGATCACCAGACCATTTTTCTTCATCATTCCAAAGTGAATGATTAGAAAATTGTTCCAAGCACCGTTCTAGCGGCTGCAGTACTTGATAATTCGAATTATATAAAGCGTCAGATAACAAACTCGTGGATCATAATGAAAATTGGAAGGAACAGTTTGCGAAGAAAATTGCAGTTTCATTTCTGCACTTTAATCCCCCAAATAAGGGCATTAGGAAGACTCACGTAAAACATTGCCATGCTACAGCGCTAGATCATGTATATTTACCCCAATTATCGGCTAGGTTTCTGTTCCGGGCGGGAACAGTCGAGAAAAGGTAAACGTTACCTGTTGCGAACATTTCCAGTTGCACACAATTCGGTTCACGATGACGGGGGATGTTTAGTTAATTCCACGCATTTCCTCTTTTGAACTTCACTTGTAAACAAGACAACACAGCACATGGCTTTGGTAAGAAACTCGTACGTCAAAAAGTTTCTGTAGTGTAGTGGTTATCACGTACGCCTAACACGCGTAAGGTCCCCGCTTCGATCCCGGCGGAAACACAGATATTTTGGTTAGCTTGAGTTGTATGTTCCACAAAAGAGTTCTCGATGCGATTGCATGACTTGAAAATGCCGTGAGGCTAACGTTTTGCCATGCAACAAGGCTAAAATTTTTAACGTTTTTTTGTCATTGTGTTTCCCCAACCTTGTTTCAAAACACACCACGCCTATATTTGGTAAAACAAGTAATAAACGACCGAAATATGATTGTTTAAAGAAATAGGCGGAGAAACGATGAAAAGGAATTATTTCTCTCTTTCACCAGTAATACTTTTTTCTGGATAAAGCAGAAATATTAGTATTATCTCCCACATGTATATTGAAAGATAACTGAACAAACAAACAAACAAACAAACAAACAAACGAACGAACGAACGAACGAACGAACGAACGAACGAACGAACGAACGAACGAACGAACGAACGAACGAACGAACGAACGAACGAACGAACGAACGAACGAACGAACGAACGAACGAACGAACGAACGAACGAACGAACGAACGAACGAACGAACGAACGAACGAACGAACGACGAGCGAACGAGCGAACGAACGAACGAACGAACGAACGAACGAACGAACGAACGAACGAACGAACGAACGAACGAACGAACGAACGAACGAACGAACGAACGAACGAACGAACGAACGAACGAACGAACGAACGAACGAACGAACGAACGAGCGAACGACGAAGGAACGAACGAAGGAACGAACGAACGAACGAACGAACGAACGAACGAACGAACGAACGAACGAACGAACGAACGAACGAACGAACGAACGAACGAACGAACGAACGAACGAACGAACGAACGAACGAACGAACGAACGAACGAACGAACGAACGAACGAACGAACGAACGAACGAACGAACGAACGAACGAACGAACGAACGAACGAACGAACGAACGAACGAACGAACGAACGAACGAACGAACGAACGAACGAACGAACGAACGAACGAACGAACGAACGAACGAACGAACGAACGAACGAACGACGAACGAACGAACGAACGAACGAACGAACGAACGAACGAACGAACGAACGAACGAACGAACGAACGAACGAACGAACGAACGAACGAACGAACGAACGAACGAACGAACGAACGAACGAACGAACGAACGAACGAACGAACGAACGAACGAACGAACGAACGAACGAACGAACGAACGAACGAACGAACGAACGAACGAACGAACGACCCGAACGAACGAACGAACGAACGAACGAACGAACGAACGAACGAACGAACGAACGAACGAACGAACGAACGAACGAACGAACGAACGAACGAACGAACGAACGAACGAACGAACGAACGAACGAACGAACGAACGAACGAACGAACGAACGAACGAACGAACGACGACGAACGAACGAACGAACGAACGAACGAACGAACGAACGAACGAACGAACGAACGAACGAACGAACGAACGAACGAACGAACGAACGAACGAACGAACGAACGAACGAACGAACGAACGAACGAACGAACGAACGAACGAACGAACGAACGAACGAACGAACGAACGAACGAACGAACGAACGAACGAACGAACGAACGAACAAACCAACGAACAAACAAACAAACAAACAAAAAAAACAAACAAACAAACAAACAAACCAACAACATCAATGAAACCATAAATAGAAAGATGAATTCGATTTCTAGCGTCACATCTCCGCTTGAATTAACATTATGCAAGAACCAAGTTCCATTGCCGTAGTGTAGTGGTTATCACGTACGCCTCACACGCGTAAGGTCCCCAGTTCGATCCCGGGCGGCAACATTCACCAATCAGATATGTATATCAGACCTCGGAAGAGTCCATAATGTCCCAAATCTTTCTGACGTTATGGTGTTGTTTTTCTATTTTTTAAACTGCTTTATACAAAATTTTACTCAACAGCTATGTAAAACAACAAGTGTTCGCTAATGGTGAGTGAAACATATATGAACAACTACGGTATATTGACGTCTCCTCGACGGGGAATCGAACCCCGGTCTTCCGCGTGACAGGCGGAGATACTGACCACTATACTATCGAGGATCAGGTTAACGTTGCCGGCACCTTTCCTCGATCACCAGACCATATTTCTTCATCATTCCAAAGTGAATGATTAGAAAATTGTTCCACGCACCGTTCTGGCGGTTACAGTACTTGATAATTCGAATTATATAAAGCGTCAGATAACAAACTCGTCGATCATAATGAAAATTGGAAGGAACAGTTGGCGAAGATAATTGCAGTTTCATTTCTGCATTTTAATCTCCTAAATAAGAGCATTAGGATGATTCACGTAAAAAATTGCCATGCTACAGCGCTAGATCATGTATATTTACCCCAATTATCGGCTAGGTTTCTGTTCCGGGAGGGAACAGTCGAGAAAAGGTAAACGTTACCTGTTGCGAACATTTCCAGTTGCACACAATTCGGTGCACGAGGACGGGGGTTGTTCAGTTAATTCTCTTTCACCAGCAATACCCTTTTCTGGATAAAGCAGCCAATATTGGTATTATCTCCTACATGTATATTGAACGATAACTGTAAAAACGAACGAAGGAAGGAAGGAAGGAAGGAAGGAAGGAAGGAAGGAAGGAAGGAAGGAAGGAAGGAAGGAAGGAAGGAAGGAAGGAAGGAAGGAAGGAAGGAAGGAAGGAAGGAAGGAACGAACGAACGAACGAACGAACGAACGAACGAACGAACGAACGAACGAATAAACGGACAAACGAACAAACAAAGAAACCAACAACGTCAGTGAAACCATAAATAGAAAGATGAATTAGATTTGTAGCGTCACATCTCCGCATGAATTAACATTACGCAAGAACCTGGCTCCGTTGCCGTAGTGTAGTGGTAATCACGTACGCCTCACACGCGAAAAGTCCCCGGTTCGATCCCGTCGGCAACATTCACCAATCACATATGTATATCAGACCTCGAAAGAGTCCATAATGTCCCAAATCTTTCTGACGTCATGGTGTTGTTTTTCTATGTTTTAAACTGCTTTATACAAAATTTTACTCAACAGCTATGTAAAACAACAAGTGTTCGCTAATGGTGAGCCAAACGTATATGAACAACTACGGTATATTGACCTCTCCTCGACGGGGAATCGAACCCTGGTCTTCCGCGTGACAGGCGGAGATACTGACCACTATACCATCGAGGATCAGGTTAACGTTTCTGACACCTTTTCTCGATCACCAGCCCAGTTTTCTTCATCATTCCAAAGTGAATGATGAGAAAATTGTTCCGCGCACCGTTCTAGCGGCTACAGTACTTGATAATTCGAATTATATAAAGCGTCAGATAACAAACTCGTGGATCATAATGAAAATTGGAAGGAACAGTTGGCGAAGAAAATTGCAGTTTCATTTCTGCATTTTAATCCCCCATATAAGAACATTAGGATGACTCGCGTAAAAAATTGCCATGCTACAGCGCTAGATCATGTATATTTACCCCAATTATCGGCTAGGTTTCTGTTCTGGGCGGGAACAGTCGAGAAAAGGTAAACGTTACCTGTTGCGAACATTTCCAGTTGTACACAATTCGGTGCACGATGACGGGGTTGTTCAGTTAATTCCACGTCTTTCGTCGTTTGAACTTCACTGGTAAACAAGACAACACAGCACATGGCTTTGGTAAGAAACTCGTACGTCAACAAGTGTCTGTAGTGTAGTGGTTATCACGTACGCCTAACACGCGTAAGGTCCCCGGTTCGATCCCGGGCGGAAACACAGATATTTTGGTTAGCTTGAGTTGTATGTTCCACAAAAGAGTTCTCGATGTGATTGCATGGCTTGAAAATGCCGTGAGGCTAACGTTTTGCCATGCAACAAGGCTAAAATGTTTAACGTTTTTTTGTCATTGTGTTTCCCCAACCTTGTTTCAAAACACACCACGCCTATATTTGGTAAAAAAAGTAATAAATGACCGAAATACGATTGTTTAAAGAAATAGGCGGGGAAACGATGAAAAGGAATTATTACTCTCTTTCACCAGCAATACTTTCTTCTGGATAAAGCAGCAAATATTGGTATTATCTCCCACATTTATATTGAAAGATAACTGAACAAACAAACAAACAAACAAACAAACAAACAAACAAACAAACAAACAAACAAACAAACAAACAAACAAACAAACAAACAAACAAACAAACAAACAAACAAACAAACAAACAAACAAACAAACAAACAAACAAACAAACAAACAAACAAACAAACAAACAAACAAACAAACAAACAAACAAACAAACAAACAAACAAACAAACAAACAAACAAACAAACAAACAAACAAACAAACAAACAAACAAACAAACAAACAAACAAACAAACAAACAAACAAACAAACAAACAAACAAACAAACAAACAAACAAACAAACAAACAAACAAACAAACAAACAAACAAACAAACAAACAAACAAACAAACAAACAAACAAACAAACAAACAAACAAACAAACAAACAAACAAACAAACAAACAAACAAACAAACAAACAAACAAACAAACAAACAAACAAACAAACAAACAAACAAACAAACAAACAAACAAACAAACAAACAAACAAACAAACAAACAAACA
The DNA here is from genome assembly GCA_964035015.1 of Corallium rubrum. Taxonomy (NCBI): domain Eukaryota; kingdom Metazoa; phylum Cnidaria; class Anthozoa; order Scleralcyonacea; family Coralliidae; genus Corallium; species Corallium rubrum. Next base: position 3,388,050 of record OZ035997.1, on the reverse strand, counting down.
AACAAACAAACAAACAAACAAACAAACAAACAAACAAACAAACAAACAAACAAACAAACAAACAAACAAACAAACAAAACGAACGAACGAACGAACGAACGAACGAACGAACGGACGGACGGACGAACGAACGAACGAACGAACGAACGAACGAACGAACGAACGAACGAACGAACGAACGAACGAACGAACGAAGAAACAAACAAACAAACAAACAAACGAACGAACGAACGAACGAACGAACGAACGAACGAACGAACGAACGAACGAACGAACGAACGAACGAACGAACGAACGAACGAACGAACGAACGAACGAACGAACGAACGAACGAACGAACGAACGAACGAACGAACGAACGAACGAACGAACGAACGAACGAACGAACGAACGAACGAACGAACGAACGAACGAACGAACGAACGAACGAACGAACGAACGAACGAACGAACGAACGAACGAACGAACGAACGAACGAACGAACGAACGAACGAACGAACGAACGAACGAACGAACGAACGAACGAACGAACGAACGAACGAACGAACGAACGAACGAACGAACGAACGAACGAACGAACGAACGAACGAACGAACGAACGAACGAACGAACGAACGAACGAACGAACGAACGAACGAACGAACGAACGAACGAACGAACGAACGAACGAACGAACGAACGAACGAACGAACGAACGAACGAACGAACGAACGAACGAACGAACGAACGAACGAACGAACGAACGAACGAACGAACGAACGAACGAACGAACGAACGAACGAACGAACGAACGAACGAACGAACGAACGAACGAACGAACGAACGAACGAACGAACGAACGAACGAACGAACGAACGAACGAACGAACGAACGAACGAACGAACGAACGAACGAACGAACGAACGAACGAACGAACGAACGAACGAACGAACGAACGAACGAACGAACGAACGAACGAACGAACAAACAAACAAACAAACGAACGAACGAACGAACGAACGAACGAACGAACGAACGAACGAACGAACGAACGAACGAACGAACGAACGAACGAACGAACGAACGAACGAACGAACAAACGAACAAACAAACAAACGAACGAACGAACGACACGAACGAACGAACGAACGAACGAACGAACGAACGAACGAACGAACGAACGAACGAACGAACGAACGAACGAACGAACGAACGAACGAACGAACGAACGAACGAACGAACGAACGAACGAACGAACGAACGAACGAACGAACGAACGAACGAACGAACGAACGAACGAACGAACGAACGAACGAACGAACGAACGAACGAACGAACGAACGAACGAACGAACGAACGAACGAACGAACGAACGAACGAACGAACGAACGAACGAACGAACGAACGAACGAACGAACGAACGAACGAACGAACGAACGAACGAACGAACGAACGAACGAACGAACGAACGAACGAACGAACGAACGAACGAACGAACGAACGAACGAACGAACGAACGAACGAACGAACGAACGAACGAACGAACGAACGAACGAACGAACGAACGAACGAACGAACGAACGAACGAACGAACGAACGAACGAACGAACGAACGAACGAACGAACGAACGAACGAACGAACGAACGAACGAACGAACGAACGAACGAACGAACGAACGAGCGAACGTACGAATGAACAAACACACAAACAAACAAACAAACAAACACACAGACACACAAACAAACCAACATCATCAATGAAACCATAAATAGAAAGATGAATTAGATTTCTAGCGTCACATGTCCGCATGAATTAACATTATGCAAGAACCAGGGTCCGTTGCGTAGTGTAGTGGTTATCACGTACGCCTCACACGCGTAAGGTCCCCGGTTCGATCCCGGGTGGCAACTGATTCACCAATCACATATGTATATCAGAACTCGGAAGTTTCCAAAATGTCGCAAATCTTTCTGATGTTATGGTGTTGTTTTCCTGTTGTTTAAAATGCTTTGTACAAAATTTTACTCAACAGGTATGTAAAACAAGAACTGTCGCTAATGGTGAGTCAAACGTATAGGAACAACTATGGTATATTGGCGTCTCCTCGACGGGGAATCCACCCCCTGTCTTCCGCGTGACAGGCTGAGTTACTGCCCACTATACTATCGAGAATCGGGCTAACGTCTCCGGCACCTTTCCTCGATCACCGGACCATTTTTCTTCATCATTCCTAAGTGAATGTTTAGAAGAGTCTCAAAGTATGTAATTGTCACACTCAAAATTTTCTAACATCGCCGTCGTCTTTAAAACAATAAGTTGAGTGTAAATGTCAATTATTCCCTATAATGACCTATATATAACTGGACTGCGGTCCCCCAGAAATATGGCCATGGGTATGGCGCCATCTAGGTAGGTCAGAATGACGAAATTAACCAATCACAGGCCAAGGAAGGCACGAAATAATATCGGAAAAAGTCGGAAAGCTTTTGGCCTCAGTGAGACCGTCGGTCAAAAATCCCGGGGACACACAGTCCAGTTATATATAGGTCAGTGATTTAGACAAAAATATGCTGAATTGAAGTAAAGACTCAGCCATACTCGCTACAGAAACCGACGTTTCTGGACGTATGTTATTTTGAGATGAAAGTTGTGAAGTAAGGAATAAGAGACACAAGAACTGCTTCACTTTCGCGAGCTTTTTGAATTTCAGTTGGCCATCAAGATTGTTGAATGGTCCTTGTAAGAAATCTGCATAAGAAAGAAACATTTAGGTTAATTTCAGTCTGAATTAGATTTTCAAGATTGTACTCCAACTAATGTCCAACAATGTTACTGGTCAGCATGAAGCCAACGAAAATGGGCTAAACATTATGTACCAAGAGTTAAAGGTTCACTATTAGGTGAGTTGCCCCAGCTAACCAAGTTGGCCCGCTTCGTATAATAATCGTCTCGTGTTGGCTCTGGGAACGAGATTGCATCGGAGTTTGGAGTTTCCAGAGCCTCCGTTCCTTGGTACTGACCAAAGAGATCGCAGGCTCTGGGTACGAAATTAAATGTGATACAATCTCGTTCCCAGAGCCCACGTTCCCCTTACCCAGCGGGCGGGAAACGAGAGGCTCTGGGATAATCCGTTCACGCCATCACAGGATTCTTGTTATCCGGAAGAAGAGTTATATAGAGTTCACTGTGTTCATCAGCCAATGAAATGTCGATGTGAAACGGATTATCCCAGAGTCTCTCGTTTCCCGGTTGGGGAACGTGGGCTCTGGGAACGAGATTGAATGTGATACTGCCGTCCGATGACGTCAAGAATTTTTATTGTTCTTCTCCGTTGGAAAAGCATAGAGATCATAATATCATACTAGAGGTTACGGGGCATCGGGGGGAAATCGGGTAACCAATACAAGGCTGTCATCTTGGATTATTTTTGGGGAAAAATTATACAAACCATTGACCGATGTGTAATTGGTACCATTCATCCTCACGGACTCAACGAACGTTTTTCTTTTATTTAACACCTCTGAAGACATTGTTCCTGTTTAGCTAGGGCGGACATAAACAGCGTTTTAACTTTATATATTTATCTATTTTTACTCTCACTCATCCTTTATACACCCCCTCCTTACTCATCGACGGTATGAATAGCAAATGTCTTTCGCGTCTCACTATCAATTTGTTATTGTCATTTTTATCTGAAATATTTAAAGTTATTAAATATTTGTTTCGATAAACTAGGTCCAAGAAGAGGGAAATCAGAGGTGTTATTAAGGTTGTCATAAAGAATGTTGAGGTTGGCAAGGTGACGGTGTTGAGCAAGAGGACAGTCAATTAGGTGCTGTGCTACAGCGCTAGTGTTGATGTTAGAGTGTTCAGAAAGGCGAGTTTGAAGGCAGCGTTCAGTTTTTCCAATGTATTTGTGGTTGCAACCGGGACAAGAAATCTCGTAAATTACATTGTTTTTAGAAAGGTCCGGTATTTTATCTTTATTTGAAGTGAAGAAGGCAGTTTTTTTGGTTTGGTAAATTACAGCGAAATTGACATCGACTTTTAGGTTGCGCCGAAGTTTTTTAATTAGGTTACGTACAAGAAACTCACCTTGTCTATATACCAAGATAAGGTAATCTTAACCAAATTTTGGGAGAAGCGTCGTCAAACGTTTTGGTAGTGGTGGTTGAATTGGCGAAATGCTTAACTTTGAGTTTAGAGATAAGGAAATTTCTAATTTTGGCCGGAAAACCATTCCAAGGCATAAAATATTTAAGGGGGTCGATTTGACGGTTGAGTAACAAAGAACTACTACAGATTTTAAAAGCACGGTAAAACAAAGAATTAATCCAAGTAGTTTTGCGGGAGAAAGGTTCGAAACTGCAAAAATGTGTGTATTGTCCGGTATGAGTGTTTTTTCGATAAACATCAATGCCATCGTCGGAAATTTTTAAATCTAGGAAATGGACATCATCATCAGGAAAGGTATCCACCGTGAATTTAAGGTTTTTATCAAAGCTGTTAAATTTAGATGGCACAAAAGGAATATCACTTGGCTTGATAAGTGCCAAAGTGTCGTCAACATAGCGTCGGTAAAATTTTATTATGCCTGATTGGATTAATTCCGAAACAATAATATTTTCAAATTCAGTAAGTATTATATTTGCAAGAACCGGACCTAACGACGAACCCATAGAACATAGTCAATCGACATATGGTCTGGAAACTCGGCAAACTTCAAAGCGCCTATAATGAGCTGTGATTTTATGTTGAACCGTACCTTACACCGTGCACATCCTTTGTTTTAGGTTTATTAATATTTAAATAACACGGTTGAGTGATTGAACTGAAACGTTGCTATTGGACAATTCGTTCATTATACTAAAATACAATGTATTCAGTGACTGTGCACCGTGCACAAAAATGCATAAAGGCGAACAAAAAGATAGGCCATAAGACTTTAGCTGAGTTTCCAGACCATATCTCGATTGACTATGCATAGAAACACCATCTACTTGTTCATATAACTGATTGTTAAAAGAAAAAGTGGTTTTGGTACAAGAATTTAAAATCAGTTTTTTTAAGGTGCGCTTAGTAAGAGTGGTTTGAATTTGGTTTGAACAAGAATAGAGTTAAATTCCCATGTGATCATGATGTCAGATGAAGATTGTGCACCAATATGGCCCGCGCCATTTCATTGCTTCGATGCACCAATATGGCCGCGGTGACGTCAGATACAAACCAAGAATGGTTTTGTTACGAATTAATACTGACGTTTTCAAGCGAAACCTTGCGAAACCTTCATCAGAGTAAAATGTTTTCTTCTTCTTCTTCTTCTTTTTTAAATAAAACGGAAATAAATTAATAATAAATTTGCTGACTGCATAAGGATGCAATCGAACCGGTAGGCGGTAACTTTTTTAACAGATTTCAGTTTAACGTTTAGCTCCTTAATAACACAACGTACGGACAGGGTTTGAATAGATTAAAGGCTGGTTTCCACCCAGGAAAATTTTCCGAAGGACAGGAACGGACAGGAAAGTTTCCTTTGTGTTATAGTCATTAGTTCCGACCGAGAGCTCACAAAGACAAAGCCCATTCCCACTCAGGAAAATGTTCCTTAGACAGAAAATTTTTCTTTGTCTTGTGAGCTCTCGGGTGAAACTAATGAACTTAAGACAAAGAAAAATTTTCTGTCCAAGGAAAATTTTCCTGAGTGGAAATGGGCCTTAAGGTGGCTTGACAAGAAAAAATTATGAAAAATTATATTTTCCCCTTAAAATGTTTTGCAGTGCACAATTGTGCCTCATTCTAGCTCCTTGTATAGCTCTAGCTAGTGTCAGTGCCGATAATTGAAAAGTTTTTACTCGTGCAGCATTTGCGTATCTGGACAAATTACATTTATATTGTAATATATATGCTAACTTAATGCAAATTATAGAATTTCTGAACTTACTAGAACAAGTAAGTAATTTCTGAACTTTACGAGAACCAGTCGAGATCTGGGTACAAGAATGGACGCAATGCATGACGTCAGAACATAACATTTGTTGGTGATTGCAAAGCGTAATTCGCCATTTTTATTTTTTTCTACGAGAAAAATGTTTTTAGAATTCTTACACCAAATATGAAGGGTTTTTGGGGTCGCTAGGTCGGGCGGGGACGCTAAACAAGTAATTTTTTTTATGTGGCCTAAATTAATAGCTTGCGGTTTTGTGGAGCTGTCAATCAAGTAATTTTACTTGGCTTGCCAACACGCGTGCATCAGACTTGTATGTCATATTTTGTGAATAGATAAGAATGATACAGCTTCTGAGCTACTCGTATAGTTTCGCTTAGTATACGTTTATTGTCAGAGTTTTGTTAGTTACGATTTACACGAATGACAATAAAGTTCAATAAACAGTATTTAGAGTTGATTTAAGTCAGCCGTTAATTAGCCAATCAAATCCCAGAGCCTTCTTGGTACGAGATTGGTACCGACGTGACTCACATAACTCATATCAGATGATTTAGGAGGTTGGTACAACACCGCTGCCAAACGTTTACGCATGCGTGAATTCGCTACAGTAAACATTGCAAGAGAAGTGGGGACGACTCTCTCTCCTCCGCAGAGGCTCGGAGGGGCAGGCGTGCGGGTGAGGGAAGACGCGCGGGGAATGATGGGAAGAGGGAAAGAAAATGAGCCTCTGCCAGATAATGATGTCAATATGGCGCCCAAATTCCGTGATGGACTAGGCGCCAGACTCGGGATTTCATTATATAATCAACAAATCTACTACGCAAAAGTCAGAAATCACTAAACTGTGGACAAAAGACACATTTAAATCGCTGATACTTCTCAACTCGACAATGTTACTGCAACACAAGGACAGGATTTTCCGGTTTTGAATTTATGCAAATAAAAGTATAAAACAAACGCTACATGAGAAAGTTTATCATTCATCTCAAAGGACGAACTGTTGTAAACATAGATCTTACCATTATGTCGTAGAAAGTTAGCACCGAGAATATTTCTAGCGCTGTTCGTCGGCTTTGTTTATCAAGTTAATACTTAATCAGGAGTGGAAAGCTTCCAGGCAGTTGACAACGTTCGATGAAACGTTTGTCAGTCTGGCAGCGTTTCGAATTTTTCGACCCGTTCGGCAGGTGATTCCATAGAAAAATTCAGAATAACATCCAGAAGTACATTCTAGCCTTAGATCTTGAAGAAAACAATGTACTTCGTGCAAACTATCGTCGCTGTCTGCCATGACCAGAGAACCGCGGATTTGTCCAGAGAACGGCACATTATCTGGCAGAGGCTTCTTTTCTCGTTTTCCGTCTTCCCAGGGTTCACCGCACGCCTCTGACCTTACGCCCACGTTTCTTCCACTAGCGGTTTTCCTTCGTAGCACGTAGCTACTTCATGTTAAACCTCATTATCCACGCAAAGCCTCTGCGGAGGAGAGAGGGGACGACTAGCCGTGGCGACAACAACCAGACAGTGAAGACTCAGTAAGACTCGATTTTTCATTTGTGTTTTAAAAAAAGGGTTCATGAAAATTACGAAGGGGTCATTTCAGAATCTTACAATATTGACAAAGAAGCCATGCACAAATTACCTACCTTATATTTTGGTAGTGTGTTTATAATTTTAACTATTGTGTCGGACTCTCGGACCAGTCCAAATATTTCCGTGTTTTCCCGCTCTTTTTTTTTTGAGGTGCGAGCTTGGACGTCGAGCATGCGCTATACGTTTGGCAGCGGTGTTGGTTGGTACATGTGGCGTATAAAAAGGCTGAGTCCGATATCGGTATTTGGATCCAGGTAATCCTGGCTAAGATCCGTCCATGAATCTGGAGCTGACCACTACCCCAACTCTCTATCGGTATCACACTAATTAATTGACACATCTGTCTATTTGCACTACTTGCTGTTATCTATAGCTGCATGTTATAATTAATTAGACAACGAGCCCGAGTTTTCTATGAGCGAATAGTCAATGAGGCGAAGCCGAGTTGACTATCGCTCATAGAAAACGAGGGCGAGTTGTCTAATTGTTTTAGTATAAATTTACTAGCCTGCGTGCAGACACTCCTTCCCCCTCCTGGAATCGGGGAAACGGGGATCTGCGAAACGGCGTTCGTAATCGTGTTCCTGGTCACGTGAACCAAAATAATTAATTTATATGCTAGCATAATTACCACACCAATACTTGCATTTGCAAGTACCATTATTACGGCTTTCGATTATTTTCAAGTTTGTTTACGTTTGAAAGTTGCAAGTTTCATCTGAAAACGTTGAACATTTCAACAATTCAATCAACTTGCGGCGTTGGATTTTGACAGGTTGTTTTGAAATGACGCCGCAAGTTGATTGATTTGTTTTTAAATTTCAACGTTTTCTGGTGAAATTTGCAAATAGTGTTCATTTTGGTCGACAGTTCTGTGCTGAGAGAGATTATATCGATGAGAGAATGGACGAACTGGCGAAAATTCAACGTTTGGATGCGAAGAAATTGAGACTGTTGGTGTCGATGTGTACTCGATGTTATTCCAAGCACCAACGATGCTCACTAATTAATACCATGGGAATTATTTCGGTAGATCTGTGTTTTTTCTCGCAAACTGGTAAGTTCGGCTGTTTCGTGTTAATTGCACTGTGTGGTTTTCTATTAAAGGCATTAACTGCTATTTCATTTAAAAAATAAATTATTTTGATGTTGAGCGGCGACAATACCGGATCCAGACAATATTAAATCGCAATCAGTAAGTCGATCATTTCGACGGAGAACGCGTGTAGTACTCACACAATCGATTTCTCTTTTTTACATTGAGCGGCTGGCATGGAAGTCTTGAATGATGCAAATCCTAGAGGTCGGCCTCGACTTTTCGCAGATTATTTATTATACCGCGGCGTTTTTTAAGCTACTCGACACAAGATTTGCAAATATATGGTGACTTCGAATGAATTATAAATTCAAGCGTAGCTAATTCTTCTTTCACTTTAAATGCACCTTTACCATCAACCAGGTTTTTGTCGTTATGTTTCAAAGAGAATACATGTTGACATTTCAAAGTAGGATGGACACAAAGGGAGACAATATTATATAGAGAGGGAAAAGCCGCTATAGCACTTTCGCATGAGAATTTCCTAATGATCGGAAATTTGACCAATGAAATATCGGCTACTTTAAATTATCCTTTGTCAACCAATCACATATTAGTCCTTAAAATCCAGTGACGACTCACGTGACCAGAACACGATTACGAACGCCGTTTCGCAGACCCCGTTTCCCCGATTCCAGGAGGGGGAAGGAGTGTCTGCACGCAGGCTAAAATTTACCAACAAAAGTTAAATAAATTCTCGACCATAACATATTCTTTGAGGCTCGTTTAATACATTTTTTAACTGCCAACAACAAACGTTCAACCGTCATTTTGGACATCTCCTTGGCCCGTACAGTAACTGATGGAAAAGCGAAGTTTTCTTGCATAACTTAGCATGGATTTTCATGTACAATATTGAAACAATATATATCCACTCATTTGATTTGTAAAAGTGACAAAAAGTTGAAAGAAACATTCAATTTAGCATATAGTTAACATCACGAAATCTTGTCAACAGCAAGCGTAATTTTGAAATGTGTTTTGTTTGCAGTTATTTCGTTTTAAACGAACACAGATAAACAATTTAACGCTCTTACCATTAATAATTTCCATTCTAACCATTTTGTAGCCATTTTTGTTTTCTGTAGAACGTATCACTTCGTCTAAATGTTCAATTTCTTCTTTCATTTGCCCACTCCGTTATAATTTCGGCGCCATTGTTGCTTAACAGAACAACCGCTGGCTCTAATGATCATTGTTCGTGCTATACTACGCATTTTGTCATTGGTCATTTTTTTTAAAAGAATGACTTTCATTGGTTTATCCCAAAGGTTTATATCACCAATTATAAACTCCTGCAATAGCCAATGAAATTCGAGGATTTGCTTTATAAACTTGTAAATTTATACTAATCTTGATTATTGTATAACTTCACTTGGGTATCTGTACTTGGAGCCAGCAGGTAGAGATCCATTCATTCAACGAGCTTAAGCTGACTACCATATACTGAATCCACCCCACAGCAAGAGCACTAATATTAACCCTATCCAGACTGGGGGGGGGGGGGGGGGGCAGAAAGTGCCCGCGCTGAATTTAAAAGTTAATATCTCCTAAACCAGTACAGGTATGGTTCTGAAATTTTATGACTTTTCCTAAATATGTATGGGCTTTATGTGTGGAAAATTTGGTGAAAAAATATCACGCCAAAAAAAAGTTACAGCGGAGTCGTGAACACCTACCAACACAAAATTTCAGCCGACAATTTTATTATGTTTGCTTTTATAATAGTTACAATAAAAGTAAGCACTTTTTAATAAAGAGAAACTATTTTTTTGATATACTACCTTTTTAATGTTAACAAAACAATAGGAAAAAATTTTTTGGAAATTCTAGTAATCCTGGGTTTTTCCAATTACTGACGTCATAATGATGTCATAATTTGTCGCCATGGCAACATAAGTGTAACACATACTTGAACAAGGCATACCATCCACCTGTAAAAGTTTCGTCGGAATACACCAAATGGTTCAGGAGATATTGACCGCGGGCACTTTCCGCCCCCCCCCCCCCCAGTCCCAGAAGTAAAAAAAAAGCGCAGTCTCGATAGGGTTAAATCCACCCAGGCTAAAGTTGAGGCTTGCTCATGCATTGCTCCTCTCGAGTAAAAGCATTCAATCAAGGCACAGCGTTTGAACGAAAGCGTCTTAATTAAGTTTGCAGCTTTTGGATATCAAGCCCGTATATAGTAAATTTGGCCCGCATGCACATCACGTTTGAGTGACAGCGAAGTGTGCAGCCACTTCCCAGATGATGCGTACTGCGTCAAATCAACCGGGAGGAAATTTAAGCCCTGACAAATTAAGAAATTTAACAAATGTAATTAGTATTTATTGTCTTGCATCTTTTTTGTTGTTATTTACACGTGATTTCTAGCATCATTGTGCAAGCCTTCTATTTCATATAATATTAATACTTGAAAAAAAAGTGATGTCCATAACATTAAACATATACATAACCCACATGAAACTGTTGTTTGGGTTTTGCACTGTTCTTAATGTTGGATGTGTCTGACTTGCTTTCTGATAGTCATACACTGATCTCGGTCCAAAAACATTGTATTGGTTTTAGTGTTAATATCATCTTCCAAGGTAGCTCTTTGTTGCGCGAGAATCTGCAACTGTCTCTGAGCTTCAGCCAGTCTTTGCCGCAGACGATCTACCGAAGCATTAATTTCACCCACCTCGGAAACGAGGCGATATTGTGGAGCATCAGCACATAACTCGATACCAGGTCTTCTCGAGCGCTTGTCCAATCGCGTGTGAGCAAGCTTGAGTGGGTTTTCCTTTTCTGCAATGGCCAATTTAAGATTGTCCATGTTGTTTTGCATTGCATTCATTTCATCAATCACCTACAATAAAATAAAATAAAATAAAATAAAATAAATGAGATAATCTAAATAAGTGAGGTTGACCACATATATTTCATATATTTTGTTATTCGCTACAATGACAGTAGTACTTTGGAATAATGTATGGATAGCTACAATTAGGGCTAAAGTTTCAGTTGTTCTTGCTGTAAGGACTGTCGTTAAGGAGTCAAACTCAGAGAAAATCCTGAATAAGGTTTCTGGTAGGTCCCTAGCCCTAATGTAGTAGGGCCCTAGCCCTAATGTAGTAGGGCCCTAGCCCTAATGTAGTAGGGCCCTAACCCTAATGTAGTAGGGCCCTAGCCCCAATGCAACATAAAGAAAAATTAGAAACATACATATTACACAAATTACTTTATATGGGCATATAAAATAAATTTTAAAAAATAACAAAAATGATTTTAAGCCGAAAACACTTTACTATTAACGTATAGCAAAACATACAATTAGAGCTAGTTGTCAGCAAACATGGTCGCCGAGAGAAATTTTGGGCCGCTGGCCAAAAATATTTGTGGGCCCCTACCCCCCGTCATGTTTGTCTTATTTTATCACACCATAAAGATGACCCTACTGAAACTTCAGTTGTTGATTATTATAGAATTGAATTTATCGTTCAACAGTTCAGATAATGTATTCTTTTGCTTCGTTTTGTTAAAAATGGGCCCCTTTCGACCGCGGGCCCCTCCTTTCTCGTCACGCCTGTCAACAAATTTAGATTGCTCCCTAGTCAACTGACTATTTGGTAATGCATTGACGAAAATTATTAAAACTGCCTACATTAATCTAGACAACCAGCTTCCTAGAACAAGCTACTAATACTCGCAGCGCCTGACAACAATTACAACACGTATAAATTCAATTGATGGACTCACCCTTGCCAGTTCACGCTCAAGCTTTTTCTTTGCTTCAAGTGTTTCTTCAATGCGTCTGTCAAATGAATTATTAACATTTTCATACAAGCCACGTAGATCAGCAAAACTTTGCATCAAGATGCCATTTATTTCACTTCGTAATGCAACAGACGCCTTTCGTTCTCGCTCAGCTTTGGCAATATTGTTGGTGGAAAATGCTTCCCATTCATCAACAGTAGAAGAGCTGTAAACAACAAGTATACAATTGTTATATTTCTTATGAACAACCGCACTGTCGATCTGATTCTTGCCTGCTTTAGCTCGAATACTGCCTGTGCCCTGCATGGCGAGGTAACCGCGCAGCGCAGCTAGCTGTCAGGCAGCTTTATATGGTGGTTGGTTGGTTGGTTCGTTGGTTGGTCGGTCGGTCGGTCGGTCGGTCGGTCGGTCGGTCCGTCCGTCCGTCCGTCCGTTCGTTCGTTCGTTCGTTCGTTCGTTCGTTCGTTCGTTCGTTCGTTCGCTCGTTCGCTCGCTCGTTCGCTCGTTCGCTCGTTCGCTCGTTCGCTCGTTCGCTCGTTCGCTCGTTCGCTCGTTCGCTCGTTCGCTCGTCGCTCGTTCGCGTTCGCTCGTTCGCTCGTTCGCTCGTTCGCTCGTCGCTCGTTCGCTCGTTCGCTCGTTCGCTCGTTCGCTCGTTCGCTCGTTCGGTTCGCTCGTTCGCTCGTTCGCTCGTTCGCTCGTTCGCTCGTTCGCTCGTTCTCGTTCGTTGTTCGCTCGTTCGCTCGTTCGTCGGCTCGTTCGCTCGTTCGGTCGGTCGGTCGGTCGCTCGTCTCGTTCGCTCGTTCGCTCGTTCGCTCGTTCGTTCGTTCGTTCGTTCGTTCGTTCGTTCGTTCGTTCGCTCGTTCGCTCGTCGCTCGTTCGTTCGTTCGTTCGTTCGTTCGTTCGTTCGTTCGTTCGTTCGTTCGTTCGTTCGTTCGTTCGTTCGTTCGTTCGTTCGTTCGTTCGTTCGTGCGTGCGTGCGTGCGTGCGTGGATGGGTCATTTTACTGCCATGCACTTATACGCCCATAAAAATGTAGAGACATATGGATGTATCTCACAGCATGTGACTGTCCAAATTTGTTTTGCAAAAATTGGAGTATAGATGGGATCTATTATATTACCAATATTGTTTTACTTACTTAGCCTGTATACAGACAGCATGGGGAGCATAATACAGTCCTTTGGAGTGGTTATTTAGGCTTCGACAATGAGTATCCGTTGTCAGTGCAGAGAACTTTCCTGAGATATCATTCTCCAACATGGTTTTGATATTTCTTAATACCCTAAATAATTTAGTGGAAAGGAAAATGAGAAAGCGATTTGCGACTATTAAAGCATGTTTTCGATATGCCTAAAATAAACCTTAAACTTCCTTCTTGACGATATCTCGTACAAGATTTTCACTAAGGGTTAAAAGTGTTTCTTTACAAGCTATATTCCATGTCGATATAAAGGCCATGCAATATAAGGCCCAGTTTAATTGATCAGACCGGCAAGAAGTTAAACCGGCGTTATTCGTTTCGGTTGCAGTATTGTTGATATGTTTACATGTAAGCACAAATTACTTTCAGACCGGTCTGTGCATGGCTTAACAAAACACATGCCTTACATGTTCACACATGCCCACAATGTTGTACGAGCACGAAATGTTCACAAGGACTTTCGTCCCGGTCTCGTCTAAACGTTCAAACAATTTTAATTTTTAACTATTTTTAAGTAATTTTTAATAAAACCAAATTTTGGCCAAGTGAATTTAAGATCTGGCCTGCCAGTTACATAGCTCCCGTAGCATGATCTAAAATTGGTATCAGACAAAGATTAAGGCCTAGAATAGAACATGCAAAACAGCTATAAAACAGCTATAAAACAACGTAAGACTTAAAACATATTTTCGTTCCATTTTCTAACGATTTTTTTCCAATAAGCAAATATGCAAGAAAAACCAACTCGAAACAGCAAAAACGTTATTTTATTTAATAGTCTACGATATTGTACTTTTGCAAGTAATAGCGGATTAAACAATCCTGCATTTGGAACGGTAATCGCACTCGCGTTGTTTTGACTATGTTCCCATGACAACCACCACTCCTGTATAATAGCCAACAACTTAGCTATGGCATTTTAAATTCTAAATCAAGCGCGTTTGATAGCTTACCATAACTGATTCATGGCTTGCTCCAGCGTTTTCTTAAAAAGCTCTTGAAAGTTTTCAATTGTCTTGATCTCCTGTGATTGAAAAAGAAAAATTATGCCGTTAGAGTTACACAATGTGTGACTTACAGATGTCAATAATTATTGTACTCTTACTAAATAATTATCATTACCTTATTCAGTATTTCTTCCACATTATCAAAAACCAAATCAATTTTCACACGTCTTGTTCTGTAGTCAAGATTTTGTCGGGTTACGTTCAGTGGTTTCTCAGTAGCAGCCAGAGCTCTTTCAAGACGACCAATAAACTGCTGTAGCATCTTAATTTCCTCCACTATTTCCCGGTGTTCTCGGTTCAGTTCATCCTTCCAGAAATTCACGTCAGTGATTCTCCCATCTAACTTATTGTTCACATCCAATTGAGTACGATTGGTTCGTATGACAGTTTCTGTGCGAAGACGAGCACACTCATCCCTCAGTCGTTCCGCTGTTGCTCTCTCCCTCTCTCCATTGCTAACATTTTGAATGTTCGATGTTCGCCATTGGTTTGGTGTGTACATAGAATTCTTCTGTACAAAACTGGAGGTGGGTAGAGAGTCAATAGGAGTGGTGGCATGCAACGCTGTACCAACTGGGAAACCACTCGCGGATCCAGTAAGGAATGGAGGAGCTGGATTAGAAGATGAATTGATCTGAGGTCCAAAGCGAGTGTAGTCGTTGATATAAGTTGTCTTGTAGTGATCGTTGGTGCTCAAGAACGGAGGAGGATCGAACGTTGAGTTCTTCATGTAGTGAGATGTTTCCAAATACGACATATCTGCGACTGTGAATAAGGAAACTAAAGAGAACGTGACAGCTCAGGTTTTTATGCTTTTTAGTCTTTGTTTGCTTTCCTCTTGATTGTTTCCTGGGAGATTCCAGGTTCTTATACCAGGGAAGGCTAGAAACCGTTGCCAGGACAAACATAACGGTCACCTATTGGATCTTTCTACTTCCGGTTTGATTTCATTCGCAACTGTAAACCACGACACTTGCTAGCTTCCCATCATAAACCACAAAAATTAAAAATTCGTATTTTTAAGCAGCTTGAGGTTTTTTAGAAACTGAGTGTTTTGGTTATTTTCAGCCTGTTCTGCTAGCATTTCTGAATTTCTAATAACAAGCCTGACATACTTTGGCGAAAGCATTTTCTGAAATTCTTCATGTAACAGGAATGGCATTTTTAAGTTAATGTAATAAATTATTCATGAAGGAGAGCGGGTCAGGCAACAGCCAGCAGGTGTATCTTTAAACATGTAGCGTTGCATAGTAACAGGATATGTGGATTTAATAAAGCAGCTTTCGAAGTAAGTCAAAATCAAGGTCGGCAGAAAAATGTTGAGCTAAATTCGATCCTAAATTCGGCACCTCTCGGCATTTTTTTTTAATCACTTCCTACCTAAGTGTGGTGGAGTGGAGTGGAGTGTGATAAAAAAACACAAGCTTCTGTGTTAATATACCCAATTAGTGTGCCACTGTACGTCATACGAATTGAAAATGAATTCTTACGTCGTGGGAAGAGGTTGTTATATGTATTTGTTGTTGTGTTTATTTTGGTAATCAGTTCGTGTCCAGTATATATCCACCAATTCCTAAGTTAGGGTTTGTGTTTAGGCCAGTCCTGCATAAAGTACCTGACTAGGATATTTTGAACATAAACAAACATGTATAACTAGTATTTTTTCCCACAGAGGAACTCGATTGAGCTTGGAAGAAATTTGCCGTCCTCTAAGGTCGACAGGTTGACATTTTGGTGGGCATTGCCGAATGCCAACCTCGTTTTCGAGGGCTGACTAAGTAATGAATTACGGAGACAAATCTAAGAAACTAAGCACACTTTTAGAAGAAGTAGCAGGCTACTTTAACAACTCGTGGTGATAAAGGACTACACAAATTAAACCAGAATTCCTATTGGATTACTATTTAGGCTTTATTATACAGAAAACACAATGTGTGCGGTGACTGTGAAATTGCACAAGCTAAACAAAAACATAGACCAATGGATGTTTCCAGACCATATACAGTACTTCAATTGACTACGGTCTAAGCGAGGACCTGTGGCACCCTGTGATAGTATAGGCCAAGAGCACGCAGGAGAAAGAGAAGTGAACATGTAAATAAAACATTTTTCTGAGTATAAAGCTTGAGAAAAAATTTTACTCACATTACACCAAGCTACAATTTCAACTAACATATTATATATATATATATATATATATATATATATATATATATATATATATATATATATATATAATACACACACACAAACAAGCACGTGTGATTTTGTTCACGGAATGTTGGAAAGTGATCAATACCATAACGGTAGAGTGAATATAGTATAGTTTAAGTGGGCTTACTTCAAAATGTTGAGGTAAGCGCACTTAAACTACACTACACTACACTATATATATATATATATATATATATATATATATATATATATATATATATATATATATATATATATAGTAAAAGATGTGTGTAACAAGAATGTTACAAAGCTGGCGTATGGTTCAAAATGTTACAAAGCTGGCGTATGGTTCAAGAGTGCTCAATACCATTACTGGTAGAGCAGAATAATAAAACGTTGCCTGAAGACCGCGTTACGCGTGAAACTCGGAGTAGCGACGAAAACATTCCAACTATTATATATATATATATATATATATATATATATATATATATATATAATAGTTGGAATGTTTTCGTCGCTACTCTGTGTAACAAGAATGTTACAAAGCTGGCGTATGGTATACTATATACATATATATATATATATATATATATATATATATATATGGTATACTATATATATATATATATATATATATATATATATATATATATATATAACGTTGCAACTATATTCCCTGGAGATTTTTCATGTCCTCGAAAAGAAGACCTATATATATATATATATATATATATATATATATATATATATATATATATATATATATATATATATATATATATGATGTTGCAACTATATTCCCTGGAGATTTTTCATGTCCTCGAAAAGAAGACCTATATATATATATATATTCCATATAAGAAAAACATAACAATGAAAAGAGCAGAAACAATAGAACCATAAAAGTATTTCCGAAAAAAATAATCAGTGATAATTTATTCAAAAGTATTAGTAACAACTTCTTAACCAGTGTTATCTACATGGTTTGAACAATAACTTTCATGCATGGCCGCTAAATATATATTTAAATATCCTCACAAACAATCAATGCATATTGTTTTTCTTTTTTCATTGACTTTATTTCGAATCTAACTTATCATACAGAGACAAGCGTGAGAATTAACCTGGTGTTACACTGTTAATCTTCTGTCCAAACGCCAGCTGAGATTTTGTGATGCTAGCCAAGTAACAAATCATCAGAAGATCCTGATTAAAAAAATAATCAAAATTATTTTTCAAACACGATTCTTACGGTCCTAATTGTCACTGCATTAATTTTTTCCAAGTCAAAACAACATTATTAAAAATGTATTTACTACTTATTGATCGAACGTCAGGTCTGTATTAGTGTAATATCGGACCGACGTTTTTATATAGTACGGACAACGGAGGTTTTTGAACTAAATAAACCAAAATAGCAGATGTTTTCTCATTTTTAAACTAGTTTCCGTTTAGCTAGAATCCTGAACTTTCTACCCCAAATAGCATTTTTCAGCTGCTTCTGTTTGAGCTATTGCTCAAGGTTGTGCTTTAAGTAGTTGAATGCCATATTTATCTTCTACTGTACGTACGGAAGCCCCGCTTGAATATACTACGTAAATACCAGGGGTCGTTTGTATACGAAGCCCAGATAGCTTATCCGGCGGATAAGTCCTAACTAGAAAACCGCAACATGGAGTCGTGCTTTGAACAACTTAACTTAACTTTTATCCACTGAGTAGCACTATCAGATGCATAAGTTGCTATTCAGTGGATAAAATTTAGATTAGGTTGTTTAAAGCACGACTAGCGATGTTCTCTAGCTATGATGTATATGAATAGTATAGGGAAACGTTCTGTAAAAGATGTTGATGTACAGCATTTACCTGCATATTACTGTTCATCATAGCTTCGAACTCTTGGGATTTAATTTGAGGAACTGAGTCAACTAGATCCATTAACATCCTCCCTACTCTACTATTGGCTGGAATTTCGCCTTCCTGCAAAATACAATTGTCCTCTTGAGTAAATTGGCGAGAAGTCCCATACTAGATACTCGTTATCATCCAAGCAATAACTGTAATATGATATGTTGTACGTATACATGTGTGCACGTTGTACGTATACATGTGGTGCATGTTGTACGTTTGCGAGCTTGGTGTAATTAACAGACGTTCGCTAGACGTTCGTCAAGCTCAAGTACTCAGAAAAAAATTTCTGAGCCCCAGAATGGGTTCGAACCTGTCAGTTCGACCTGTGCAGACCTGTCAGGGTTCGAACCTGTGCAGACAGCTGTTCTAACGTCTGTTACATTACACCAAGCTCGCAAACGTACCACATGCACCACATGTATATACGTACGACTTCAAGTGAAGTAATATGAGTAACAAATTGCTGCAACATTGTTGCGTTGCAAATTGAAAAGCGTTGTTGCACCCATTACCACCCACCTCAAACATTGTCACACAACAATGATTTTGTTGCAAGTTGAAACAGCATGTTACAGCAAATAGAACTGGAGGCTACTTTTTTCAACAAATTTTTTCAACTTACAACAAGACCAATGTTGCGTGGCAATGTTTAATGTGGGTGGTAATAGGTGCAACAACGCTTTTCAACTTGCAACGCAACGCAACAAAGTTGCGTTGAAAGTTGAAGAAAAATGTTGCCCGTATTACCTCACCTTTATCATCTCACTTTAACTACATCTCATATGCAAACGTACGAACAAACATATGACTATGGATTTGCAAACCTTACACTGTAGCTTTCCATCTAAGCCTCATTGGCTCAATGGGTAGAGCGTCTAACTGGGCATTAGAAGGTTGCAGGATTAAACCTTGTCTGGGGCTCAGAAATCTTTTCTGAGTAATCGAGTTTGACGAACGTCTACCGAACGTCAATAAATGTGACGTTAACTGCAACGTTACTGGAGGTCTCAACTCTCAACACATTATATTTCAACGAAAAACCTGTTTATATATGATCTCAGTATACCGGGATGTCTTGGTTGACCGGGATGAGAAAAATATAAGCCGAGGGTTTATAACTGAATGGTTTTCGTCACACTATAATAGCTCTCATTATATACAACACTACAAAGATGCCGTGAATATTACGCACTAAATTCTGCTCCCGAGGGAAAACAAAACTAAATGTTTCCCGAGGGAGCAGACATTAAGTGCTTTGTTAAAGCTGTTTTCCACTAGGCGATATTTTTCGAGCGAAGCGACCTTTTTCTTTTGTCTTGGCTAATTAGTTCCACCTGAGAGCTTACGAGACAAAAGAAAATGTCGCGCGAAGCGACATTTTTCGCCTAGTGGAAAACCGCCTTTGTATAGCTTGCGTTTCGCTGAATAATTTCGACGTTTATCAAGGGAAAGTACACAAAAGACAAACTGAAAGACTTACCAAAAAAATTACGCCTGGCTTCGTAATTTCACTTCAAATAAACATGCAAATATGAGTCTCAGAACAAAAGCACAGCAATACATTTCTCCAGTTAATCTTCACACATGCTCTGAAGACCTATAAATAATCTTTCTTGTACCAAACAAGCTTTTGTTTATAGGATACCGTGAAGAGTTCAAAGTTCTGGCGGGCAACAGTTGCAATATTATTGACTGAGTGGGCAATAAGTTCTCAATTGTTAATTGCCCGCTCGGTCTACATTGAAATTTAGCTAAGGTCATGTGACCGCAAACCAACCAATGACAGCCATCGTTTTATCCAGCAAAACTCTAGCTATATAACAAGATCAGATATTTACTCACCAAAACGTTATCTACATATTTCATTAGAAAGTCGAGCATACTGGATATTTTATCTGTAGATCTAATGATAAAATAATAGAAATAATTATATTGAATTTTGTAACATTAGATGTTAGCAAGTGATTTACTAGGCGGATAAATAATTTAGATAAACAATAAATAATGATTTTCGCCTGCCACACATTCCAACAATACTTCATTTTAGAAAAAAGTACTTCAATGATTCCATCAAAAAGTATTTCATCATTCCACTTTTTGACATTGGGAGTGCGGGAAAAAGCCCTGGCATCGGCTGGTCACAGCACCCAGAAATACTGGGTGTATAATAAATTAGCAATTTAGTTTAGTAAGCAAAACTCATTCTGAGTAACGGAAAGTTCATTGTAATGGCGGTCCCATCGGTACGGCTGGCGGTCCCGTTGAAGCTATTTGATCGATCATAACTGACACAAATCTATGCATAATTAAAAGTTGCTGGACACGAATATAACCATTTACACCCGTTTTCAACATTACGCGGCCCCGGAAGTTGACATGCATGTGGCGTGATGTGAGTTTTATAGCAATTTATTGTCGCAAAATGGCGGACATCAATACGAACTGAGTCGGAATACAATGAAATGAGGACGTTAATGCTCATCGAATGCCGAATTATTTAACCATATAACATTAATGCAATCCATGGGAATGTTGAATACGATGACAAATTAAGTTATACTAAAGTATTTTGAATTGCCATAAAATTCACATGTCGACTGCAATTGCTGGTGCGCACGTTACGTCATTGTCGCCACGTTGGATGAATTTGACAAAAGTTTTTCATCATCTGCAATTATAATTTCATCCAACATAGCGAAAATATCTTTGTCCTTTGAATCTCAAGGGATTGGTTGCACACCACCTATATTTACGGCCAGGTTTGACTTGTCAGTGACATTGTAGGAAATGTTTACGAATTACGATAGGTTATTTAGATTTCATAACTTGTTCTTATATCAGAGATTAATTGAAATTAACGAAATTGTGAGAAACATCGTGTGATATCACTGTACGTCGCTATCTTTAACATGGGCCGTTTTAGGGCACTTTTGAGATGTTGTTGGCAATTCGGCGAGGCCTTCTACTTCTTGCTAGGTTCCAGACCTCTGCGAATGCAAGCCCTCGAGCTGCATCCCATCCACTTTGCCGCTGCGGACAGAACGGTCCGTTCTGAAAGTTCCAAAGCGAACTGAACAATAAACGAGAATAAACGCTGCCCGCGTGGGCAAAGCGGATGAGTCACATAGTCATACTTGTTTAGTTGGAGTCAAACAATCTACATATATAGCACGATTCCCAGGGAAAATTTCGTACTGAAATGAGCAACGACTACGAATTTATCACGCGAGTAGGAGATGACAAAACAAGATGGCGCCTACAATTACGAGTCTTGTCCACTGATCTCAAAAGAAGACATGATAGTGCAACCTATTGTCCACTGGTTCATAAAATAAAGCCAGCTAAACAAAAGAAATCCGCCATTACTACGGGACCAAACATGCTGAAAAATGTCTTTATGTCTTCTTAAAACATCTTCTGTTCCCAAAAAGAATATTAAACTATATTTTCTTTCAAAGATTCAGTATCTCATTCAACAAAATGTTTATATCGCTGCCAGAATACGCTAGAAAGACAATCACTTGGTCCCTTAGTAATGGCTGACTTCCGGCTTCATTTTTTAAACAATAGATACTTAATCCAGTATTATTTCGAGATCAGTGGTCTTGTACAGTAGTCGTGCTCGTATAGACAAATCTAAAGCTCCCTAATATCATCTGGCTACCTGCGTGTAATATCTTTTTTGTAGTTTTCTATAAACCAGAGAAGTTGACTCACTGTAAAATATTTTGTAAATCTGACAGCAATGTAATGTTCTTTGTAGTTGAAATTCTTGTTCTTTTTAACCAGTCAACTAGAGTTAAACGAATAAAAAGAAAACTTACGACATTTACTTTTTACAAAATTGACCTTTCATAATAAATATGCATATAATATTCTATAAATACTAACCAAAAGCCTTTGGTCGTTAGTATACTATATTTATAGTATATTATATTCACAATAAGGCTCAGAGACAGTTCGATACTATCCATTTTAAATAAATATGCAATATGCAGTGTACGGTGCTGAGTCATGAGCTCCGGGGCAAGACAGTCGTTGCTTTTAATTAAATTTGTCAATGCCAAGGAGCCACTTCATCTTATATAATAAATATTACAGTAATAATGTACTTGTAAAAATGGTGGCATGGCCTGCCCCATTAGTTGCGGAATGCAAAAAATTACGATTTTCTTTGTCACTTACTGTAAGTCACAAATTGTAACAAGACCAACTAGCGGTTTTATTTAGCATTTATCCTGTAAAACTGGATTTTGTGGGTCACCCCTACAAAAACCTTCACCCTAGTCAAGGGTTTACCGGCCTAGCTTGTATGCCAATCTGACTCACTCAAAGCGGTTTTGAGGATTTCTGGTTTGTGACTAGGGTCAGGGTTTTTGTAGGAGTTAGATGATCTCGGTATAAAGCTGCTAGTGGGGTCTTGTTACCTGTAAGCTAGACGGTAAATCAAGTTTCTGGCTTAAGCGATTCAGAGAATCGCACTTTTTGTAATTGCGCAAACTCATTCCGCCTTTTACATTCACGGTTATAGAAATGGGGCATGACTTGCGGATGATTTGCGAAATGTCAAAAGTTACGAATTTTCTGGGTCACGTCCGCACGTATCTGGACTTTTTTGAAATTAAAACGCAACTTTTTTGTTATGGATTGGCCTTCCGTCCGCACGTAAACGATGAAGCGGTTATCAAAAACGGAACTTTTCGTAGACGGTCTCCAAAGTGGAACTTTTTGAAAACACCGTTTTCCTGTTCTTGTGCGGACGCGAATTTTTTTTAAGACAGATAAAAAAGTTGCGTTTTCAAACGAAAACGGATACGTTGTATCCGTTATTATGTAGACTCACTAGTGGCTTTGTTATATACTGTAGCCTTTATACCGTAAAGCGGAATTTTCTGGGTTACCTTATAAGTCCTACAAAACACCTCACTAAGAAACTGGGTTTACTGGCCTATAAACTGTACTGTAGCTTACATTCCAACCTGATCCACTCGGACTGAATGATTTTAAAAATTTCCGGTTTGTGACTAGGGTTGGGTTTTTTTTTGTAGGGTTTAATAGGTGACTCAAAAATCCCGATATAACGCCGCTAGTGGGTCAAGTTACCTAAAGCAGGACCTAAACGAGGGCCACAAGTTCATCACTTTTATTAATGTCAAGCGTTACCCTCTTGAAATAAAGTCTCTAACTAACTAACTAACTAACTAACTAACTAACTAACTAACTAACTAACTAACTAACTAACTAACTAACTAACTAACTAACTAACTAACTAACTAACTAACTAACTAACTAACTAACTAACTAACTAACTAATTAACTAACTAACTAACTAACTAACTAACTAACTAACTAACTAACTAACTAACTAACTAACTAACTAACTAACTAACTAACTAACTAACTAACTAACTAACCAACTAACTAACTAACTAGCCACATGCCATTCCGCAAAGTCATTCCTCCTTATACATTCACTTCTAAGTACTTGTGTATTAAGACTGACCTCCAACTTTTTCTGGTCCACTGTTTGATATCGTGTATTCAACAGGACAAAATAAAGTGCCCACTGTTGTCTTATCGGAGACACCAATAGCAGCACTACATTTTGAGAGAGAGGGGGAGAGAAGTATTGTAATATGATCTGTCAGCAGGGGAAAACCATTCGGGACCGTTCATTAACTATGTTGGAGGGGAGGTGGTGGGGGAGGTGTGGACTGGTAAACCCAAAATAAATATGAACCAAAAATCGTCGAGCCTTGCCCAAAGAAACATTGAAATTTTGTGCCACTTCCCACCCCAATTTCTTTTTATTACGTTTTCCAATTGGCTAAACAGGAAATCAATTTATATGGGTGTTGTCTCATTTTGTACAAAAACCACAAGCATCATGTTTAAGAAACATTTTATGATTTTCTAATACACATTACACTTCAATAAAAAAAAAAATCTTCTACATTTCGGCAGGAAATTCTCCCAGAGCGTGTTTGCCGACAATTTTTTTTAAATTTATTTCTGAGTACCCTGACGTATTGCTTTTGCAAAACGGGAAAAGGTTCACTGTGTATACCAGAAATTTATATGTTCCCTCCCTTTTGAGCTTGTACTTTTTTGCAACCTACCCCAAATGCATTCAAAAAGCTTAAGACACCCCCTACTCTCTTACCAGCTGCCCCAACTCCAACACAATTAATGAACGGTCCCTTTCCAAGAATATTTTTAAACAAAATGATAAAGAAATGCCTGATTCACACTGCCCAGAGAAAGAAAACAGCTGCATTTTTACAACAGGCCAATGGGAGAGCTTGGTAATTATACACAGGAAGATAAATTTTCTGGGGAGAGTACTCCTTAGAATTTAGGGTACCGCTAAACCTTTGAAACCTAACCCTCTACTTAAGCACCAGGGTAATCTAGTTTCAGTAGATTCTCTCCCTTTTAACCTTTTCATTCCCATCAATTCCAGTTGAACAGTATTATTTTACTTTGGTAATACCAAGGCAAATTTCTAATTATCCCCTCATTAGCATGCCCGACCAAACATCCAAACAGTACTCTTTTACACAACAAAGAAATGCATTATTATAAGATAATCATGGTATTACAAACTAATACCATGACATGTCGGGGAAATTAGTGATTAAATGTCCCCTCAAGCCTCGGGAGGATTTGTGAAAGTTCCACAAATCCTTCCTCGGCTTTCAGGGACATTTAATCACTAATGTCCCTCATGTCATGGTATTACTTATAAAAACAGCAAAAAATTTAACTTATCAAGATGAGATGTCCTGGCAAAGTAGGAATGAAAATGGTTACTATATACATTAGGCCTTCAAAAAGGTAGGACACACGAGAAAATTGGCAAACTTTTTCAATATTAGATCTAGTGACCATAGATCTTGCAAAAATATTTTCTTGCAAAATAACTCAACAGGTAGAGAAGCCGGCAACTAATATCTCACCCAAGACCACATTTTTTGATTGACTTCAGTATGACATTTAATGCCCCCTATAATACACTGTTAGTACTTTACCTGACATATGCTTTAATGCCTAATGTACTCTTTTGTAGTGTTGTGTCTAAAATCAAATGGACAGGATTGCTTGTTTCTCTTGAATAGAAATCATGTATAAGAACAGAATGTTCCGTAACATCCACGCCAGTGGCATACCTACATAGAAATGTAATTAAAGATGTACGAGTCACATTTATCGAACTAGTATAATATAGATATTATATATTTAATAACTGCAAGTACAATACAGTGGATCGCGAGCCTCACTTGTATAGCACGCATCGCAATAACGACTGACTCGGTATAACGCGGACTATACAGTAAGTAGATCATTAAAATTACGGTTGTTGTTGAAACATGATCGCATTTGGAAGAAATGCAACCGCATTTAGATAGCTATATTTGGACGACACACCATAACATTTAAATGAAATACAGTATGATCGTGTTTGTCTGAACCGTGGTCACATGTACTGCCGGTAGGTAAGTGAAACGAGTTTGAATGAAACGAGTTTGGATGAAAGTGAAAAACGCGGTTGACTGGGTTGAGTTTGGATGAAACGCAATCGTGTTTAGATGAAACGTGATCGTGTTTAGATGAAACGCAATCGTGTTTGGATGAAACGTGATCGAGTTTGGATGAAACGTAATCGAGTTTGGATGAAATGCGATCGTGTTTGGATGAAACGCAATCGTGTTTAGATGAAACGTGATCGTGTTTGGAATTCGCCATGAGAACGTTAAAATAATTAATTATATTGATGTTATCGGCTGATAACCGATAAGCCTGAAAGTTGCCGATTATCGGCTTCTACCGATAAATATCCGATTATCGGCTCATCCCTAGAAGTGAACGTGATCGAACATGAATAAAACGTGATCGTGTTTGGATGAAACGCAATCGTGTTTACAAGTTTGGATAAAACGTAATTGAGTTTGGCTGAAACACGATCGAGTTTGGATAAAACGTAATTGAGTTTGGCTGAAACACGATCGAGTTTGGATAAAACGTAATTGAGTTGGCTGAAACACGATCGAGTTTGGATAAACGTAATTGAGTAGGGCTGAAACACGATCGAGTTTGGATAAAACGTAATTGAGTAGGGCTGAAACACGATCGAGTTTGGATAAAACGTAATTGAGTTTGGATGAAATGCGATCGAGTTTGGATGGAATTAGATCGGCGGCTGGCTTTCAGTCTAGTTTGGATGAAACGTGATCAAGTTTGGATGTAACGCGATCGTCTTTAGAAAAAAACGCAGTTGAGTTTGGATGAAATGCGATCGAATTTGGATGAAAGGTAATCGAGTTTGGATAAAACGCGATCGTGTTTAGATGAAACGTGATCGAACTCAATCGGATGAAACGTGGGCGTGTTTACCTGTAGATGAAATACGATCGTGTTGGGTAAAATACACATCCGCGTTTGGATAA
Source organism: Corallium rubrum (assembly GCA_964035015.1). Classification (NCBI taxonomy): domain Eukaryota; kingdom Metazoa; phylum Cnidaria; class Anthozoa; order Scleralcyonacea; family Coralliidae; genus Corallium; species Corallium rubrum. The sequence continues at coordinate 3,360,935 of OZ035997.1, read as the reverse complement.
CAATTAGTAAATTGAGAATTTCCCAGTCTAGTAGTCTACTATTTACGCGCTTTTCTTTCTCTGACGTTTTAATAGATAGTGTATGCAATATCTCACAACATAATATGTCTCATATTGTCAGTTTTGCCTAATCGGTATCACGACGTAGTGTATTCGGTCATGTAGCGCAATCGCGCTCACAGCGTACTGCAACCTGCCTCACAATCTGCCTCACAATGAATATTTCTCAATACAGCATATAGCTGATAACTGGTCTTTCAGCATCGCGTAACCGGGCTCACAGCATTATGCAACAAGACACACAGCGTATAGCATAGCATACTGTACAGTAGTAGCATAGCATAGCATAGCACAGCACAGCACAGCACAGCACAGCACAGCACAGCACAGCACAGCACAGCACAGCACAGCATAGCATAACATAGCATAGCATAGCATAGCATAGCATAGCATAGCATAGCATAGCATAGCATAGCATGTAGCATAGCACAGCACAGCATAGCATAGCATAGCATAGCATAGCATAGCATAGCATAGCATAGCATAGCATAGCATATAGCATAGCATATAGCATAGCATATAGCATAGCATATAGCATAGCATAGCATAGCATAGCATAGCATAGCAAGTGTAAGCATGTGCAAGGCACATAATATTTTTTAAGCAATGGTATGACAAAAATTGATTAGCAAATTCGAAGAAATGCATAGAACACCAGTTGTAAATCATTGGAACAAACAAAAATAGTACCAGGGTAACTGGCACAAGTCCACATGCATGTTTTCTTAGATTGGCCTTCATTAAACTCGTACCACCAATTCCATTGATGGTGTTTGCCTTGCAACTTCTTAACATAGCTTTAGTTTTCTTAAATGTTTTAATTTTTACACACACTACAACTCTAGTCTAATGTCTTTGGATCTAGCTCTGAGTACCACTTGGTTATCTGTGATCTGTCCAAGGTACTGTATGTAGGTCACATAAAAATTGCATGGCATTACCGAACTCTTACACTTACTAATCCTTAACCCTAACTTGGGCAGTAAGAAGTTATTCAAGTCTACAGAGACAATTTCTGAATGTGATCTATATGTATCTTCAACAATATCCAAGTGCGTATCCCATGCTTGACAATTTGACCACTATGTTGTGTTGGCTCCATGGCTCTGGGAATGAGATTGTGATGCCTCATGGTTAAACCCAATACTCGTACCCAGGCTTCTTACATTGACTGCATTTAGAGAAACAGAGTTGTGGAGCTGCATTGCCTTGTTTTGTACGAAATGTAGGGATGAGCCAATAATAAAAACTTAATCAGTAAAAGCTGATAATCGCAGGTGGTGGCAGGCTGGTCAGTTGTCAGCTAGTCATCCACATATACTGTATCAGCAGTTGAATAAATACCAGAATAATAATTATAAAGAAGAAATTAATATTAAGAATAAATATCTGGCTTTTATACTTGTGAACTTCATTTTCTTTGTTAAGAAAAATGCCAAGTTGTAGTGCTTCCACAAAGAAATTTAGTTCATAGCTGTTGCCAAATAATTTGACAAACATAATTTTCAGATACACTGCAGACTGGAAATAATACCGTATGTGATATTACTTTGGTTTTAATTCTATTTCTTGGTGGATCAAAACGTTCAACCAGAACAGAAATGGTTGCTCATTTCATATTTATTTATTGGTCTGTAAATACAGTAGCTACTGTAATTACCAATCATTATAATCCACACTGTTCGTACACCTATAATATACTGTAATACAGCTTTACAAGGAAGGTGTCCAGACTAGAAAGTTTGTATTGTGCAATGGATCAGGATATACTGTAGAATGACTTTACTCTTCATTGTCATTAAGTGGTTAGGCGTTAGAGGTTCAAGGTGGTTCAGGGTTTCATATCCACTGCACAATTTTTTTACAAAAATTTCCTTCAGCTGTACAATTTTCATAAAAAATTGCAGAGATCGTGCAATAGCAAAGCACACAATTGCTATTTATAAACCTAAAATGCAGATAAACAAACCAAAATTGACTCCCAAGGGATTCAAAATGAATGGTTTTCTATTGTTGGCAACTCACAATTACTGAAGAATGCAGACAAACATGCTCAAATTGACAATGCTATCATCTGTGCTAAGTGCTACATTTGTGAAAAAATTGACTGCCTGTAATCATAGCATTTTTACAGTGAAAAATACATGAATGCATTCCCTCTAGTCTTAGTGGGGCATGCTCCCCTAGAAAATGTTCAATTTTGCAAGCCTCAGAAACACATTTTTGACCTAAGAAATAATATTGAAATACTGAAACTGTGTCAATGTGAGGCATGGTTCATATTTGAAAAGTACTAGATAACTGAGAATGAAGTCCTCTCTTTCAAAGATAGTGTCAGGTGACATATTGAACTTTACTGTACAACCCACAAGTTTCTCAAAAGCAATATATGAAAAGTACATGTACACTGGTCTGATTGAACCACGGCACTTGTTTCATCAAGTCTATTTCGTTTTCATCAACTTTCATCATTTCATTAATTACCTGAGTATCAATTTCCACATCGCATTATACAATCTAAACTGAGTACAGTTCGATGCTGACTTGATGAAACAAGATAGTTTCAAAATTCATTATTTAAACCTCATTCCCTCAACCTTCTCTGGCGTTGACCACGTAGCTCAGTTGGTAGAGCGTCGGACTAGTAAACCGAAGGTCGCAGGTTTGAATCCAGCCATAGTCCCAAAACTGTCAATCTTACATACAGCTGCCCAATCAGGTGAGGTGCTTAATTAATCTGAGGGAAGGTGCTTAATCTGAGGGGAGGGAGGCACTTAATGGGGGGAGGGGGGCACAGCACTTAATTGGGGGAGATGGGGGGCGGGGCACTTAATTGGGGGAGGTGCTTTAAACAGGAAGGCACTTTTAAGTAAAACAATATCGTATAATTTTTCACAGTAATAGGATATACTGTATAGACTACTGAGTAGTGAGTACTGACCATCCAACAATTTGTGTAGTCGTGTTGGCTTTTCTATGAAGATCATACATATTTTTAGCATACTCCATGTCGACGGCAACCTTAATAAGTAAAACGTATAAAATTAGCATTAATAACCTACCACGAAATAGTTTTACGTGAAAAAAAGAAACTGTTGACAACAGTTTTAAAATGATAAAATATAAGCTCACTTAAAATTACCTCATCTTTTGACTCGTTATGGGGGACACAGAAACAACCTTTAATTTCAACCACGTTCTTGTCAATTGTTCCTAAAAGAGTACCGATAACTCTTTTTGCGTCTTCGTTCCGCCTTTCATAGCTATCCACAATTGAAAACAAGACAACAGGATGAATTACAACCTTACACGACGCCATTTTGAAAAGATTAAAAGAGCACGTTTTGTTATTTGTTCCCAGTCCAACTCAAACAATATGGCGTCAATGCAAGAAGATGGCGAAGTAACGGACACTGCAACAGACAAAGAAGCAGAAGATATTGTCTTACCTATCTCTAAAAGAAGCGAAGGAATAGTTAAAGATCCCAACTTTGCTGTCGTTTGTTCTTTCATTAAAACATTTGGCCCTCTGCTGCGCTTTCAAGAGCTGTCTATTGAGACGATAGAGCACTTCTTTGATACTCCAACTCAAGGTATTAAATTTATTTACATGTAATAACGGTGATCGTGGCTATTTACAACTGGCATTTCTTCTTAGTTTGTAAAAGCTTTCTAGTATTGTGAATATTTAGCAAGAGAATACTACTTGTAGAGTGTTCTTTTGAAGTTTACTTTTCTAGACCCAAGTTTCTTCGTCAAATCATTACGCATATATACAGTATATATACAGTATAAAATGCATCTTTAGTACAGCTGTACAGGCAACACGTGAGTGACGTGCAGTGCCACATTTTATTGATTTGCTACAACCATAAACAGTCTAAACACTTTGTCAACTCCTTGCATGGTTAATTTTTATGCTATTCTATGATATTCTATTGATTACTTAAAGTGCCACTAACCCCAAAAATTTTTTCTCGCAAATCTAAGAGCCCTTATTGAGTGGATTACGCCAGTTAATAAATTATTGGTATTGGATGTTTTGTTGATCTTCTGTAGACGACCAAAGCTGCATCTGCATGTCCTATGGCGGAGTAGGAAAGGGAATGGGTATATTCCTGGTGTTACGTCAGACAAGTCAAACAAGGAACTCCTTTGAGCTCTGTCTGGTGAATACATAGAATTTTTTGGGTTGAAAATTCATTTTCTCAACTAACTCAATGTAAAAATTCTATGCATTCAGCAGACAGAGCTCAAATGAGTTCCTTGTTTGGCTTGTCTGACGTCACACCAGGAATATACCCATTCCCTTTCCTTCTCCGCCATGGGACATGCATATGCCAATTTTTGAAACTTTGGTGATCTACAGAAGACCAAAGAAATGTCCAATACCAATAATTTCTTCACTGGACTAATCCACTCAATAAGGGCTTTTAGATTTGCGAAAAAAAATTTTGGGGGTTAGTGGCACTTTAAAGCCTCACACTTTTTTCACATTTTTTAAAATTTTGCTACAGTGTACCTACAATACACTGTACACACATGTATTTAATTTTATTTTTATTGTGGCATTCATGCTGATCATTTCGAACAACGATGCACTCCAAAAATAGGTGACTTGTTTACTATTCTTACTTAAGTAATAGATTTTGCCATAGTCTGTTTAGTTTATACAGTTGCCCTAGCATCTGGGTTACCCTAGCACCTGGGTTAATACCTTAGCTCTCGTACATTTCTTGTTTTTTTGTTTGTTGTATTTACAAGGATGCTAGGGTAACCTGGATGCTAGTATAACCCTATCACGCCACTAGGGTTACCCTAGTAGCTGGGTTTTGTCCTTGTAAACATGTTTGGTAGGGATAACTCGCCTACCCAGGACAACTTTTTACCAGTTCCAGGCTTCTTGCCTTCTTGTTATTAGTGCTTGGTAACCTTGTCAAGTAAAGTTGACCTGGGCAGCAGGGTGATCCTACCTTCCTTGTAAACAGGCCCTTAATTACCTATAAGAATTGGAGTTGAGTACCATACTCAAGGTTAAACCAGGGATACAATCACCTGCACAACACCTCAGGCCCAGCAGAATTTCAGCTTGCTGACTTATATCCCAACAAGCAACCATTTTTTATGTGATACATAAAAAGTAACCACTTTCTCGCTGCACTTTGCAGCTGCCCTTAGTTGATGTTCTTCATTGTCGATTTCAGCTTACTTTAATTTTCGGCATGTGATTTGGATGTTTTCTGCCAAGTTTCCAATTATATGTACATGTACCTTTCCAAATGCAGTTCTTGTTTAGTGATGTTGTAGTTTGTTTGAAATTTGAATGTTTGACTTGAAGTTTAGCTTCTCTGGCAGTATTAGACAGAGTAAAACAATAAAGGGTTTTTTCCCCATCCTTGTTCCCAGAACCTCCTTGGTAAACTGGAAAATGGAGGCTGTGGTCAGATGAAAATCACATAGTCCTGGGTGCAAGCATAGACATGACATAACAAAACAAACAAGATTCTGATACACTCAGTATTTTGAGAATGGTTGCTTTATTATGAAATCCAAAAGGTTTTGGTGTTTACTGTTTTTTCTGGTGGTTAAAATTGCATGATTTTGCATGTATTCAAAGGTAGTTTATACAAATATTGATGGTGCCATATGAACAGATTCCAATGATCATTCAAACGGAGATCAATTTTTGTTCAAATAGATACAGCAGCATTACTGAAATTGTTTGAACTGTTTGTTGAAAAAAGCAAATGTTAATGTTAATGTTAAAAAGGCTAATCTTCTTGTTAATAAAGCTAAATGTTAAATGTTAAAAAAGCTAAATCTTCAGTTGATGAGTAGCCAAAGGGAAGAGTCCTGCAAGAGGTTCAATGAATTGTTGCATCGCAAAGACTCATCTCTTAATCCACTAACTGAAATTGTAAAAACTCACCCTCAATTTCACACTCATGATTATGACTTATGTAATGACAATCCAGATCTACTACCAATCATGTCCGAACATTTTAAAAACTTTGTTACTGTAATAGTTATATATTACCAGTTTTTATCAATAATAGTATATGTTGTTAATAATGTTGTTTTGTATATACGAAATTTTGTTATTTTTATAACTTGTTATGTTATTCAATGTTCCATGTAATTAAAGTGTCACTATGATGAAAAGTTTTTTTTATCTTATCATAAAGTACATTTAAAATGAGGATGAAAGGTGTTTGTGGTTTGTCAATATCTCATCTCGTTCAGGAGATATTCACATTTTGGCAATATGCAAATTTATGGCTGATGACGTCATTTTCTTCTGGAAACGAGCGAAATGAAAATCGTAAAATAAGGAATATCTCTGGAAATAAACAATAGAATGTGCTTAAACTTTGTATGCTTATAGTAATATCTAATAAAATACACTTCTCTGTGGAACTTTTGTGATTGCCATGGTAAGTGCATGCTCTCAGGTTACTCTAAACCTTAAAAAGGGAATTATCATTTTTGCCTCATTGTTCAAAAATAGAAAGATTTAAACGTTTGAATTACAATGCCTACATAAGCCCTAATCTTCACATTTATTCGCTGGAGTATTAACACTACTTGATTGTTGATAAATAAGAAAATTTAATTTTATCATTGGAGGGGGCCAGGAACCAGCAGTTTCCACGAAAACAACTAAAGTTCCACAGTGAAACGTATTTTATTTAATACTATAAGCATGCAAAATTTGAGCACTTTCTATTGTTTATTTCTAGAGATATTCCTAATTTTACGATTTTCATTTCGCTCGTTTGGAGAAATAGATGTCATCAGCCATATAATTTGCATACATGTATTTCAAAAATGTGAATATCTCTTGAACGAGATGAGTTATTTACAAACCACAAACGCCGTTCCTCCTCACTTTAAATGTACTTTATGATTAGATCAGAAAAAGACTGACGATTTTTCATCTTAGTGACACTTTAAGTTTTATGTATTCCATGTAATTCAGTTCTAACTGTAAAATGGATTTAATATAAAAATGGATTTTATCTAATAATAATAAAAATAATAATAATAATAATAATAATAATAATAATAATAATAATAATAATAATAATAATAATAATAATAATAATAATATAATATAATAATACAGTATATTACATGTAGGGCCGTTTATGCAAAAGCCAATAAGATGCAGCTTTCAATATACAGAAGATGCAGCTTACTGCACACAAGATGCACCTTACATGAGACATAACTTCAACTGCCATTTGGTTCTACACTTCTTCTTTTTTTGAGTAAGCTGTGGCTTGTGTAAGATGTGATTAATGTAAATTAACAATTTAACATCTTTGTTTTGTAAACGATATGTTGACTACATCATGTCTGCAGTAATGAGTATTCATGCATGAATGAAGTGAAACTTAAGTCTTTTGAACTAGATAATAAATTTATTCGAGCCTTTCTTTTATTTCATGGTAGAACGCAGAATGAAGAGAAGTTTGCCCTTTTAATTTGATTATATATAGAGCAAAAACCAAGTACACACACCAGTCAGATATAAGTACATGACTGTACAGTACCTCCCATTGGACTGTCATCATCCCATATGCCATAAGAAGTTCATCTTAAAAAGTTTATTTTTGAGAGCCCAGGGCATACTACAGTATCTATAGTTCTGATTTGATAGAAAATGAGTGACAGGATTAGACAGTCGGATAACTATCATTTAAAAAAATGTTAAAAACCAGTTACTGTACACCACCACGCAAAAAGACTGAGAATGAAAATTTGAGGATGGGTTTTGCGATTGTTCCATACATTCAAGGAATTAAGAAGAATCCTAGCCTTCCTAGCTATAGGTATACTGTATAGTAAGAGTAACTTGTAATCCTGACCATAAATTAGCGCACCATCTCCTACCAAAGAAAGTTTCACATTACAATTTAAGAAAACCTCGAGCTTTCTCGCTGCCGCGTTCCAAAACTGCCAGATTCCAAAAGACTTTTATTCCTTCATCGGTTGAAGCAGTTCATAGTTGTATAGATTGTATTAATTCTTCTCCTTTTCTCACCTTTTATAAATTGCGATTTGTAATTATTTAGAATCGTTTTATATGTCAACCGCACGCAATTCAATTTTATTGTAAAGTGCTGGGTTTTTAAATAAATTATCAAATTATCAATTATCAAAATTAAATCGTTTCAACGTAAAAGTTGCAGAGAATCTTTCTAACGTTGGGTCATATTTTTGCAAAAAATAATTTATTCTATTCCATGCAATGACCGCGTATAATCAGGAGTACATTGATCAATCTAAACGTCAGTTTGATGCGCGGTAAAACCAGCACCAAGAGGCTGTTTAGTTTTTCTCAAAAAAAAGGAGAAAATTTTGCTTTTTCGGGCCACGCTTGCCGAACCAGTCATGAGAGTCAGAGATTGCATTGAATAATTAAAAAATTATCACAACTATCCATGGTACCATGCATATAAGACGTTGTCTGGATAATTGGCATATAATTTTCTATCACCATGTCTATTATTTGCATCTTGTTGATAGATAACGTCATTATTGGTTGTCTGAGAGTATAAATACATTGATGAAGGCACTATAGATGATTTACTCCGATCTGATCGGAGTGTCGAAACGTTGGGTCATGAACATTTAACAGTATACTATTTATAACATAGATGTAATATAACGGCGTTTCTGATTGGCTACCGTGCGTGCTCCATTACTCGTTTTAAACGTAATGAGAAACTCATTTTTGATCAGCGAAATAGATATTGTTTTCCATTGTTTTGGGTCTGATTCTCTGTTATGAGAGAAATTGTTCATGGTTTGGCGTGCTCCATTGAGTTATAGATACACTTGGGAAGTTGGGAGAGCACTCACTTACGCTTTTTTCGTGCTCTCACAACTTCCCGCGTGCATCCATAACTCGATGGAGCTCGCCAAACCATGAACCATTTCTTAAATACAAATAGGAGCTGGGCGCTAAGTCGAGCATTTGTTAAATTGCATCAAAGCCTAATGGCAAGTGCAGACATTTCATATTGAAAATAATATCTAATTCATGCTATAAAGACTAGAAAATGACAAATTTATAATTTATAATCATGATGTAGTATATCATACACGAGGAGGAGTGTTTCATCAGGATTTCCAAACACCGAGACGTTTGTTGAAAACCGAGGCGAAGCCGAGGTTTTTGAACAAACTTCGAGGTGTTTGGATATCCTGATGAGACACTCCTCCGAGTGTATGATATATACTACATCATGATTATAAATTATCAATTTGTCATTTTCTTCTCTTTATAGCATGAATTAGATATTATTCTCAATATGAAATGTCTGCACTTGCAATTAGGCTAACGCTTTGATACAATTTAAGAGAAAATCAAGGTAAAAGTTTGCTTAATTTATGTAATTTCTTCCTCCGATATCCAAACCACCGACACGGTACTGATTTCCTTTGTGTTTTCCTCATGAATTATTAATGAGTTTGAGATGTAGATGTCACAATTTGATTACAAAAGGCTCGAAAACCTGTATCGTTATACTAAGGCCAGATAGACAAGGCCAGATGTTTCTCAGTGCTAAACATGTCTACTTTAAAACTCAGCAAAGACTAAATCTCAAACAAAACAGTTTGAGTGCTGTAAATGAACATGTCTTGGTGTACAGTACACAAGCAGGAGTCTGTAATAGTGCCCAGTAATCACCATGCACCTGACTATGTATTAGATGAATGTTTTGGTTATATTTAATTTCAGAAAATCAAGATGATGTACAAGCATTATTCGTCAAACTACTGAGAAGAGTTGTTAAAAATGTTGTCCCAGATAAATGGGAAAAAAGTTTACTCAAGGTGTAGTGCAATTTCCGTTTTTATCTTAATTTTAACATGTATAAACTGGGTAGAACTTTACTTTACCTAGATGTATTGTGTTGATACATATAGCTTGCCAAAGATTTTGATATCTCTCTTGCGTGGGACCTGGAGCAATTTGGATTCAAAGAGCTGACTAGTGAAGCAAAGTTAGCTTTGCTAAAGGTACAATATATGAATATAAATGTCAGAATACTCACATAACTAAAGGTATATGAATGAATGATTTTTTTTTAGTATAAGTATAATATTTTACGCATTGGATGTCTGACAGTATAATATATATTATTATGTGGCACGGATTACTTCCGGTAAAATCACGCGCTGTGATTGGTTGCTGACGGGGCGAGATTTCTCCGTAATGCCCACGGGCATTATGAAAATTGTTAATGCCCTACGATTGGAAACAAACAAAAAATCCTAATAAGAAACTTTTATTGCCGAAAAACGGCGAAAATAGATGAAATAGATGACGATGAACATTATAAAAGTAAATTCTAGTATCCAGACGAGAAAAAAACAGAAGGAAATAACGCTAGTTCGGTGTTTTGACGAAGTTGAAGGAAGCGAAGACCAAGAAATACAGGATTGATTTTGAAATAAAAAGTGCCATATAATAAACTACTTAATAACCTCGACCGTTCGGTCTTTACGGTAAAATATTAAACCTCGGTCTTGAACGTATTAACCTCGCTATCGCTCGGTCAATACAGCAGGGACGGATTTTCTGGGGGGGTGCGGGGGGGGTGCGCACCACCCCAAAATATTTTTGCACCCCCCCAGAGACGTTTGGCACCCCCCCAAAAAATGTTTGCACCTCCCTGCAAATAATATATATTACCAGCCTATTGACCGAAATTGGAATAGAATATATTTCAAATAATTAATTGTTCCATCCCTCCCTAAATTGCAGGCACATATGACTTGCGTTCTGAGTACTTTCGCTGGTTAATATACATACATTGCACTGCTGACCGTTTAAATCTTTTGGTGGACGATCTAATCAAAGGCTCCAACCTTGCGCTTGACATCATGTCTACAATCAAGTCCTTCTATACATACACAAAACCCGAGAATGCATGACCCAAAACATGTCGAGCAAGCGAGTGGGTTTTACCATAAGTTGACAACTGCGAAGCAGATTATTGGGCTGATCACACTCCATGCATACCTAGCTAGAATGTTCTTCCTGTCATGCAGAGTCAGAGCATCAACTGGACAGATGTTCAGTATGAGGTTGAAAGGACCCGCAAATCGGTTTCCCTAATAAACGATCATCAGATAAGAGTGAAGCTAAACGAGTATTCTGAAAAGACCGGCATACCTCTCGAACTCACCATGCCAATACACCGAACAAGATCATCAGCCACTGCTGAAGATTCAATCAATAACATCATCTCTGACCTCAACTCTTACACGAAAAGCAAGATCAAGAAAGAGTTCCAAATCCGATTCGACAGCAAGAACATCAAAATAATGAAAGCTTTCGAAGCTTTGGATGCGTCCAAACCGTGCTACTTGGACATCGAGACTCTGGATTATCTTGTTCAGCACTTTGATTGCTTGGGCATTAACAGATCCATCCTCAAACTGGAATTGTTGCGTGCCAGAGAAGATTTCCAACGGGGGCTACCGATTAGTGAAAAGAGATCTGCTAACCTAATGAAGCTCGTCAACTTAAAGAACACTATTGTAACGAGTACGGCTACTGTGGAACGGAGCTTTTCAGCAATGAACAGAGTCTGTTCCAAGTTACGATCAAAGCTAACTCCAAGCAGACTTGGGGACCTTCTATGCATAACCCTAAACAAAGATCTGGTACCGAAACTCGAGATTGATGTACTCATTAATTCCTGGGCTTCAAAAGGAAACAGAAGGGTGAATGTGTAGAAAATGCAGTATGTGATAATGAGCAATGACGTCTGCTGGATTTGGTCGTTCAAGATGTTTGACTGTTCAGTCTGTTCTGCTTAACTCAGTTAACTGTGCTATTACTGAACTCACTATACATAATAATTGTGAATTTGTGATTAAGTGAAAAGGTTGTGTTAACATTTGTGACTTTCGAGTTTCGAGTTCACCGGGTCGTTCTTCGAGTTTACATTGCCACTGTTAGGCGTATTTTATAAAGTAATATATAAATTAACTGCTACGAGTGAAAGTAATAATGGTAGCGATTAGCGAAATACACTATATAATTATGTAGATAAAAAAAGTAGATTGTTTGAATAATTTGATTATTCTACTGATATGATGGCCACAGAATCACAGATGCGTCCTAGCAAACGCATTCTTTTAAAATTTTCCTTGACCTTGCAGTTGCCCCCAGACCCATGCCAAAGCAATCAGTAGCACCCCCCCAGATATTTGTCCACCCCCCCCCAAACAAAAATATGAAAATCCGTCCCTGCAATACAGCAAGACCTCGGTTTAATATTTTACCGTAAAGACTTCACTCTCGGTTATTAAGTAGTTATTTATTATATGGCTGAAATAGTTTTCCGTTCCGTACGTAAAACGTAGTCTGTGTACACCCTGAATATACACCTGTAATTTAGGCTGTACACAGGCTAGCAAAACGGTTGCAAGCTGATTGGTTGCCGAGCGGTCGAGATTTTACGATATTGACCGACCGGTCAATACGCCGCCTTTTTACGGACCGCTATTAAGTTTTAAAACTTCCGAGTTGAGTGCAAATGAAAATAACTGAGGAATAGGCAAGTTTGTTGGAAAATTTTGAATAATACGTCCTGGGACATTAGTGTTGCTTTTCATAAAAGCTGTTTATCTTTAAACAAGGAAAATAAACATTTACCACAGAAGTCAGAACGAACACAACGCTAAAAACACAGACAAAAGCGAACCAGAAGCCATATAATAAATGCCTTATATTAACCTCGTTTTTTCGGTCTATATTTTTTCGGGAAAGTATTTGCCTTTGTTTTTTTTGCACAGACCTCGCCTCTTCGTCGCTCGATCTGTACGAAAACCTCAATACTATCCTGTACACACCTCACACTCGGTTAATAAGTCTTTAATCTTGCAGTGCAGTATGTAACTTTAATTTGCTGTTGATGTGTGTCCATCAGTAACCTAGCTTATACAGGTCTACTAACCTGACCCTGTGGGTACTGTAGGTTGATTAATAAAAAAACAAGTCTACTGTAAAATATACAAATTAGAAATACTGATTTGTCAAAACACTGTATAAGATACAGAGTGTTTAGTTTAATTATTTGGCAAAAATATTATTTATCTTTCACTTGATTGTTATGAAGCTGAACTGTGCCATCAAAGCTGGAAATTAAAATGGTTGACGTGCATAATAAATATCTTATTTTTATTTAATAAATTCATATCTTCCATACTGTTATACATGTAAATACACATGGAGTCCAGGCAATCAAAGGGTACTTTATTGTGATGCAAATATGAGAGTAAGAAAATTCGAACGTTTATGTGAACCGGAGCCGTAGGTGCAGGAGGATTTAGTACTTTTGAATTCTCTCCAACTCACTTGAATGTTTCCATGAGGTTATATAAACACATGGACTAAGAAATATGCCTTGACGTCACAACCGTGTTTACATTTAACAAATAAAACATAAAGCTCCGTGCATATGTACTCTTATAAAGGCACGTTTGACGTCATTTGAACACGAAAGAAGTTCAGTAGGAGCGGTATGTTTTATTTGTTTTATAAAATAATAATAAGAAAAATCAAGCTAAAAGTGAGGTGGTTTTGGAATTTGGCGGGCTTTTCCGGCCAGCTGACGCCATTCTACGCCACCCCACGCTATTTTTACGTCATTCATGATCTCTGTTCTCTTATAAATGCACGGAGTCCAGCCAATCAGAGCGTGTGTAGAGGGCACCTTGCTTTACATAGCCTGATATAAACACGGTAACTGCCAAATCACAGCATACAAAAAAACGTTTTTTATAATTATTGTTGATTGTTTATTCTAATTCTAGTACGTACTGGAATCTCAATTTGACAAAAATGAAAAATTTAAGTCCGCAGTAAACTGTGAGCTAAGCCCTGGAGATTTGAGGCCACAACCAATTGGTAGTGATATTGATGGTATCATTTATTGGTTTCATGAGGTAAGAAACCTGACAATTTTATCACAGTCACGTTTTTCTTTACTTTCCGGTATGGGGGCATCAAGTAAAGACTCTAGTTTGAATTATGAAGTAATTGAAGTTAAATAATGGTGATGAATGATGGCGGTGATGGGAATTATGAAGTTGTTGGTTGTGATGATTTTGATGCTGGTTATTGGTGTTGATTATCGTTATGATTGTGGTCAAATATGATGGTGATGATAATAAACACTTATTTACTGGCGCCGAGGGAAACAGTGTGTTTTGTGGACCCAGGACTGCCGTTGTTTCCCAAGGCGAAGCCGAGGGTAACAACGAGCAGTCGAGGGGCCACAAAACACACTGTTTTCCCGAGGTACCAGTAAGTAAGTGTTATTTTATATATCAAGTGTCAAGTGACAACAAAAATGTTGTGTAAAATCTTCAGACGTTTTTAATGAAAGAAAATTGGAGAAAACAAAGACAAACTGAACCTGACCATCTACTTCCGGTTTTGATATTTTTCCCTAATAAATGTAATTATTATACAATACTGATACAATCTCGACTGTGATTGGTTAAAAACCTACAGATAATTCTTGATGTCTTGCCTATGACGCGATGGCCAGCGGTTTGAACAAAACAAACATGGCGGCCGTCCTTAGGAGTGAAGATCAGAAGCGGATTAATCCGGCGGATTTGGCACGTTTTGTTGACGCTAAAACCACCAAGTAAAAACAAGCGAGCTACACATACAGCTGTTAGAGTTTAAAGCAATGTTTGAAAGAGAAAATTGTATTTGAAAGCGAAAAAACTCAGCGAACCTCGAACTGAAGACGGTATGAATATTTACTATTTTTACCTAACTTTCTGAAAAACTTTCTAAAGGCTTCTACATTTATAATTGTATAATAAAACAATTATTGAATTCGGTTATCGCATGATATCAAGAATTATCAAGGCCTCTGTTTGTGTTATCCGCCTCAGCCTTCGACTTCGGCAGATAACACAAACCTCGGCCTTGATAATTCTTGATATCATGCTCAACCTCATCCAATAATTGTATATTATACCCGCTGCCATGGGTTACGCGGGAAACATCACGATTTTCGGACCGCCACGCGAGGATCGCTCGCCCAATCAGAGAGCTAGAAAAACGGACTTTGACACGTGATATATAACAATGTTGGTTATTACTGTGATGGTGGCGATCACACTGGTTGTGACTGATGATAAATGATGATGGTACTGGTGCAGATACAGAGCCGATAACAATGGTGATGAAGTAGTTTGATTGTAGTGCTGATGATACAACAGTGATAGATTGGTGGGCATGGACTTTTTTTAACATACTGTTTTTTTAAATTAATTATTAAGGATGAACTTTTACAAGTGAGACTTTATTCAACTGAAGAAGATGAACTTGATTGTGAGGCCTGGAAAGTTTTAGCTTGGTAAGTACCATTCAGTTTTAGCTACATTGGTGGGCAATAACCTGCACGACCGTTCATGTATATCTTATTCTTATTTGTAACGTATTATAAAATAAAACAATCCGAATATGGACATCTTGAAGAACCCAAGATATGAATCAAATACAAGACAAAAGATGAAATGGTTATTATATTTTGACTTTATTCCAAAGCCAATCATCAGACCAAGTGACTGAAATAAAATATCACTTGGTCTAACTTTGTAGTATAGTCGAAATATAACCATTTCATCTTTTGTCTTGTATTTGATCAATGAGTTGGGTTTTTCAAGATGTCCATTTTCGGATTGTGTTTTATTTTATATTTCTTTAAATTGTCGACTGGCTCTGTCTTTTATTTACGTATTACAACTAGCTTTTATTTCAATGTACATGTACATGTACATGTATATTATTAAATTTTATGTGATCTAGGAATTTTCGTTAAAGAAAATTTTGAGTATTAAAATATATACATTTTAAGACCAAACCAGGGCCAGTTGCGAAATTTTAACTTCAAGGATTTCAAGCTCGAATCGAACCCGCGTCCTGTTAGTGTT
This sequence comes from Corallium rubrum, assembly GCA_964035015.1. Lineage (NCBI taxonomy): Eukaryota > Metazoa > Cnidaria > Anthozoa > Scleralcyonacea > Coralliidae > Corallium > Corallium rubrum. The sequence continues at coordinate 3,344,891 of OZ035997.1, read as the reverse complement.
AGTGTTAGTGTTAGTGTTAGTGTTAGTGTTAGTGTTGGTGTTGGTGTTGGTGTTGGTGTTGGTGTTGGTGTTGGTGTTGGTGTTGGTGTTGGTGTTGGTGTTGGTGTTGGTGTTGGTGTTGGTGTTGGTGTTGGTGTTGGTGTTGGTGTTGGTGTTGGTGTTGGTGTTGGTGTTGGTGTTGGTGTTGGTGTTGGTGTTGGTGTTGGTGTTGGTGTTGGTGTTGGTGTTGGTGTTGGTGTTGGTGTTGGTGTTGGTGTTGGTGTTGCTGCTAGTGCGTGTTTTGCCAATGAGCTACGGAGACCGTTGCCGAGAGCTTAGCCCTTACGAAAATTTCATGTAAGACTTCATGTACGATTTCATATATTAAATTTGTAATTTCATATGTGAAATTAAACATTTCATAGATGAATTACAAATTTCATATATGAAAATGTTCCAATACATCTTTCGATAATTACGTCACGCTGCATGAAAACGAGGCTCCCAGGCCAAAGTTTCACAATTTGTAAGAAGATGGCTAATAACGTCCAAACTATATATGGTAGAAACACATCGTGTACGTATGTTGTTAGGCATTTCATAAGCTTTCATTTGATGTATATTTTAAGTTTCTGTGTTGTGTGTAACTTTTTAAAATGTACAAAATGTTCGCACCATTGCTCGTCAAGTAATAAATATGATATGGACTTCTCACAACTGTTGTGGAATTTCGAATACCGTTTTTAAAATGTTTAACGTACAACTTTGAAATGTATATCAAACAGAAGATACTGTAAAATGCTATTTGTGGTACAACTTTCAAGTTTCTAGCTTAAGGGGAAGTATTTTAAAAATGGGAAAACTTACTATTATCTTGGTCTGCTGGATGAATTGTTAAGTTTGTTTTGTTTACAACTCAGACGAAGATAATAGTACGTTTTCCCATCAGGCTTAAAATACTTTCTCTTAAACTAGAAACTTGAAAGTTGTACCGCAAATATAATTGTACAGTATCTTCTGTTTAATATATGTTTCAAAGTTGTGCGTTATGTATTTTAAAAACAATATCCGAAATTCTACAACAGTTGTGGGAACCCATTATTATTACTTGACGAGCAATGGTGCGAACACTTTGGATATTTTAGAAAGTTACACACGTCACAGAAGCTTAAAATATACATCAAATGGAAGCTTATGAAATCCTAATAACATACGTACACGATGTGTTTCTACCATATATACTTTGGACGTTATTATCCATCTTCTTCCATAAACAAATATGACGGGATTACTATGATAATCAAAATTGTGAAACTTTGGCCCGGGAGCCTCGTTTTCATGCAGCCTGACGTAACTATCGAAAAGGTGTATTCCATATATGAAATCTTTATCTTCATACAAAACTTTCATATATGGAATAAGAAATTTCATATATCGAATTGGAACATTTTCATATATGAAAATTGTAATTCATATATGAAATGTTTAATTTCATTGTTTAATTTCATATGTCTAATTTCATATATGAAATTATGTCTAATTTCGTATGTGAAATTACAAACTTAATATATGAAATTGACATTTCATATGAAGTCTTATATAAAATTTTCGCAAGGGAGTATTTCGGCTTCAAAAGAATCTGAATTCGTCCAGGAAAAACTGATTCTTGTGTAAAAGCAAAATGAACCCTGGTAAATGTGGTCTTATTAGACTGTTTTTAAAACGTGATTAACTCTTGGGGTTGGGACAATTCTTTGAGTTGTGGTGATTTATCAGTAGTAGCAAACTTATACGATTGATAGATACAGTAGTAGACCACAGATATGGTTCAACTGCATGCAGGGCGCGAAATAACGGCCGGTCAACGGACAATGTCCAGCCAAAACGAGCAGTTGTCCGGCCAAACTTTCGCGTGACCGGTCATTTTGACCGGCCACTTTTTAAAGTATAAATACTTAAATTACTTAAGTATACCTTATGCAAAGTAAACTAAAGTGATGACATATGCTATCGATCACTAATAAGACTTATTGATACAATGCCAGAAAGAAACTAAGGCACAAAGAAATTATCATTACGATTTAGTTATAGTACGTTCACTTCTGTTCACGTACACAAAGTTGACCTGTTTGAATATATTGACGGTTAGCGTCACTTATGATACGGTTAGCGTCGCGGGAAGCTGCTTTAGTTACTTCATTTCAGTCTTTGGGTACGCTTTATGAGAGCTAACAATAATGACATTCTATTTGTGTTGACACGTAACGATACCAAGAATTTCGTTTTCATCTCGCACCACTTACTAGTCTGTCGTCTTCGTATTTTCCAGTTACGACTTACGGTGACCGTTTCGCACATTTTTCGTCTTGTATACGGTGTAAATCTTAAAGCGACGGCCATAGGCACAATCAGAAAGCCACTCCAAGGCACTTTACATGAAAGAGTATTACCGATTACAGTACTAGTAATGCTTATCGTAATACTATCGGAAAAGGTCGCATTTAGGGAGACTTCGTCAGGCTTTAGTTTAGCTGAATAGTTTGACCGTCCACAAATGCGGGATGTCCGAGCCAAAATTGGTTTCGCCGGTCACCTGACCGGTGACCTTCCTGCCGTTATTTCGCGCCCTGGCATGCATGTACCAGCGTTCTAACTCACGGCTACCGAATCACAATATTTGACACTAACCACGCACTATACACTAGGGTAGCAGACTCGGGTGATTCTCGTTAAAAACAATTCTTAACGTACTACCAAGTCTGAGGCAACGACCGTTTACGAGACGGAAATAAGGGCAGCGATAGACAAAAATAGACGCAAAGATATGTTAAGATAGACGTGGACGGGACTGTTCGAAGAGCGAGCGATGTGAACATTATACAGGAAGGTGCAGGCATAATGAACATTCATTGTTTGTTTTTAGTGAAGTAGAAGAAATTATGGATGTTGTATCATACCTTGAAAGAAAGTCTGAGAGCAACCCTAAAGAAATTGCCAAAACTAAAAAGGAAGAGAAAAGACAAAAATATGCTTTGAAACAACAAATGAAAAAACAGAAATTAAAGCAGAAAAATGTTAAAGGTATGTAGTAGCATATACAATTGAAAGTTCATCTGGCGTTGTACATCGGTAAACATGAGCCAAATATTTATTGACGTGCAGTGGTGGCCTGGGGGTGTCGCATTGTTTAATGATTTTTGTTCAAATTCGAAATTCGGTAAAAAATGTTTGAGGGTGGTGGGAATATGTCTTTGTGAATATATCATATTGCGTGGCCAGTCCAGTGAGCTCTAATATATTACTGGTTTACTGGAGTGATATCTTTGGTTCGTCGATTGAAACCAAACACGGTAGACATGTATGCCTGGAGTACATATTGTGTCATTCCCCTACGCGGTCTAATCAAGTCTGATCTGTAGGCCTACATGGCCGCCATGTTTGACTTCCTTCTTTGCCTGGTCAATGGTCACTTCAATCAGTTATATATAGAGAGCTTACTGGGCCAGCTTTATTGGGTTACTAAGCTATCATCTTTCCTCTCCAATAAATATTCCTAGCAGTGCCCCTTTTGACATACAGTATTTACTTCATCTCCCTTAACTTGGACTCGTGTCAACCACTTTACTTCACTTCACTTCTACTTCCACTTTACTTCCTTTTTACTTTCACTTCCACTTCACTTTCATTTTACTTCTACTTCATTTCACTGTAACCTACCAGAAATTCTTAACATGCTAATTAAGGAATGCAAATAAAACTTGAAAATCAATGCTTGAATGCAAAATAAATTGCTTAACCCTTTCAATCAGGGCAATTAATGCCCTGATTGAAAGGGTTGAGTCCATTAATTGTTTGTAAACGTTGCCTAAGTTTCAAGTGATTACAATATTTTTAGTTTACAATACTGTAACTTTTGTTCGTCTTTATCATTGTCCATCTTTTTCAATTTTCTTTCGTTCTCGCCATGTCCGTCTTTTTTAAAAATATGTCCAGTGTTTTCAATATGTTGCATGCTTACCAGGCTTCGAAATAAGTGCCGGTCACTGACCGGTATAATTTTACAGTTTGACCGGCAAATACCATCGCTTGGCGGACATGCATGACCGGTGAATTTTTTAATCCAAGTGAGAGCGAATGTGTCAAATTGTAATACGATATGCTGACGTTGTGGCGTTGTGCCTAAAGCGTGCTTAAACAATGTTCATATACAAATATAATTCATAATCTATATTATAATACCTTTATCTGTCTGTGTGTGCGTGTTTGTTTGTCTCACCGTCGTTACCTAAAAACTCGAAAACAGTTACGCCGTTGGCCCGTTGTATATTATTGTTTCTAAACTCACGAGTCACGCGAACGACGAGCGCAAATAAGTATAACTAAAAATGACAGGTAAAAATTCCGCTGTGACCGGCAAATTTATTGAGCCGCCGGTCATAGTGACCGGTATACGTTTCAAATTTATTTCGAAGCCTGATGCTTACGGTTTTCCGGTTTCCGTGCGTGCATCATCCAGATGACTGTTAACAAAAACTCAAAAAGTTTTATTTAAAACAGGTAGCACTGTAAATATAATTTACAAGAAAGGGATGCAAAGCCTTCCCTGCCTGCCGGAAAATACCAGTTTTACAAAATATTTCAGTAAAGACCTACCTAATATGAACTATTTGCTATAAGTAACCAATCGCATTGTCAATTATCAATTTGCTTCCATATTAGGGTTAGGGGAAGGTTAGGGGTTTTGTTGGGGTTAGGTTATCTAAACCAATCAGAAGCCTTCTTAGTATAGGTAGGTGATGACCCAAATATTTTCAATTTTGTGAGCAATTCATCTGTTGTTTCTAATCCAAAAAATTAAAACATTCAAATTGCAGGTAAGAAATCAAAAAGAAAAGGCGACGATTCAGCAGAAGAAAATGAGAGCAGTGAAGAGTCGTTAAACGAAGATAGTGATCTGGACGATGATGATCCATGTGCAAGGTGTTATTCAAGTGTTCATCCAGAGTGGGTGAGTTATAACAGTTAATAGACCTTTTCGATAATTACGTCACGCTTCATGAAAACGAGGCTCCAGGGTCAAGTTTCACAATTTTGATTATCATAGTAATCCCGCCATATTTGTTTATGGAAGAAGATGGCTAATAACGTCCAAACTACATATGGTAGAACTTTTAAATTTCTAGCTTAAGGGGAAGTATTTTAAAAATGGGAAAACTTACTATTATCTTGGTCTGATGGATGAATTTGTTAAGTTTGTTTTGTTCTGTTTACAACTCAGACTAAGATAATAGTACGTTTTCCCATAATACTTTCTCTTCAACTAACAGTATCTTCTGTTTGATATATGTTTCAAAGTTGTGCGTTATGTATTTTAAAAACAATATCCGAAATTCTACAACAGTTGTGAGAAGTCCATTATTATTACTTGACGAGCAATGGTGCGAACATTTTGGAATTTTAAAAAGTTAAACACAACACATCAAATGAATGTATTTCTACTATATAGTGTAATAAAAGTAGTGTGCTGCGTAGGCAGTGTTGAAACAACAATCGAAATATAGTATAGTAGGTTAATACTGCCGAAACAGAGAACGTAAGTGGTCTAACGTTTCGAGCGAAGGCCCTTCGTCACGTTTCTCTCTGACGAAGGGCCTTCGCTCGAAACGTTAGACCACTTACGTTCTCTGTTTCGTCAGTATTAACCTACTATACTATATTTCGATTGTATTTCTACCATATGTAGTTTGGACGTTATTAGCCATCTTCTTCCATAAACAAATATGGCGGGATTACCATGATAATCAAAATTGTGAAACTTGGCCCTGGAGCCTCGTTTTCATGAAGCGTGACGTAATTATCGAAAAGGTCTATTACGCAGAGATTATAGGAATGAGTTTTTGTTTTACAACAACAGGTAATGCAACCTTTTTAATTTGACTTGAAAGTCGAGACAAAAATCGTTTCCACTTTCACTGTGTTCTGGTGAAGCGTGGTGTTATACCTGCTGTAAGGCTAGATTTTACCGGGTACCTGATTTTACCGTATAGCTAGCCTAGTTTCTATATTAGGCCTTTCTGCCCCCGTTATTTACACGTTTCAGTTGGAAGCTAGTGAGTGGCCACGTGGGGGAAGCTTAGCAAAATTCGTAAACACTTTCACTTTACAGCTTGGTTGTTTATGATAATTAGTGATTTATATTGCGCATTCTTCATGACGTAATGATCATGCGCATGACAGTGTACAACAGAATAGATAAATAGGTTTAGCTATATATTTACAATACATGAAATAGTTATTAAGATGAAGGTGTTGATTTTTACGGAGGGAGGCACGCTTGGCAAAAATGATAGCGAAATCGCCAGTACGCCATCATTGCGTTCAGCGGTATACCCCCAAAAATAAACAAAATGGCCGCGACATTGCATTTTGAATTTCAAATTGTTTCGTTGTACAGTAACTGCGTGAAACAAGGACTTGCTCTGTTGTGCGATTGTGTATAAAATGATTTGGTAATACGTGGGTAGTTTTTGTACTATGTTTTATCTGATTAAAAGAGATATGTCGCTATAAATAGCAAGCTTTTTCAAGCCGAAATAATCCACAACTAAAGACTTGTGCCAAGAGGGTAAATACTATGAGTTTCGGCATTGTGGCAATCTCTTTGTTTTCACAACATCAACAATGGGACACAAGGTGACTCGTATTTGACCAGTGAAGAAGTTGTGTGGATATACAGTGTCAGGGTTCTCAAAGAATAGAAAATGAATGTTTTATACAGCATAACCTGATAGCCCTGAGGCAAAAACCTTGACTTCACATAAACCAAATTCTCCCAATGAACTACTACATCGTTATGTTTGCTTTAGGCTGTGTAACTATGTGAACATGATCACCCATTTTCTATTTCTTATTAAATAAACAGCAACCTATTAATATAGTCATCCCTGTGGTAGAGTAAACAATTGAAATGACAATTGCCATGAAAATTGATGAAATTCATCTTTAAATTTGCTTTAATTTCAATGTGTAAACACAGGAAATAATTGAGTATTTACACATTCACTACACAAACTCAAACAAATGATACAAAAGAAAGATAATGGATTTATTATTGTCCAATTACTATAAAATAACTGTAGTTACATACAGTATACAGTAAGTGATATGTAAATAAAACTCCTTAAATTCAAGATTAAGCTTTCATAACATTTATCTGATCCGACAGTTTTCAGAAAGCAATATCAGTAATAGTTGTAGACAGTGCTCTGATGGGGCTTTTAAAATACCAGAATCCAGCTCTGCATCCTCTGCAAGAGAGAAAAGAGATGGGCTGTCATTCACCGTCATTACTTAGTAACAGATATATTTCTCTGTAGCACTATAAACAATTAGTATAAATACACAGGTGATTATAAAAAATCACGTGCACTGATTGGTCGAGCTACTTCGGATTAATTTTCGACAATCACCTACAGCGTTTATTCAAAATGGCCACCAGCCAAGTTGTCAATGCGACAGATGAAGAAATTAACAATTTTAAAGAAAATGTTGTTCCTAAAAGTACAAAACTGGGTATTTATACTAAAACAATTATTCGCCTCAGGCTCAGTGAATATTGGTGAATAATAACCCCGACTTCGTCTCAGTTATTATACACCGATATTCACCTCGCCTTCAGCGAATAATTGTTAAAGGTAAATTATGATTAAAAATAATCCCTGCACTGAGGTACATGTACATGAAACCAGCTGTGCATATTTTTAGGTAAAAAAAAATAAATTGAGATACAGTAGATGTACTGTAAGTATATGGAGTTACAGGTTACATCTTCAGAAAGTAATACAGTGTGTCAATAAGGGTGTCACAATAAAGCTATTAGCTGTTATTTACACCATCGGTTAATAATAAAAAAGCAAACACAGCTATGTTGTACACTGAGTATAGGAAAATTGTCTAAGGCAATAATATAAGAGCTGCATGTGCATCTTTGCAGGAAAATATTAAAACACAGCTTTATGTACATCAGTAGAAACTGTAAAAAGAAGTAGTGTATTGTAGGAGTTGATACTGCTTACTATATAGCTCTACAACACTAGACTGAGATAGCAAATCAAAAGTAAGTGAACTGAAATTTACATTTTGAGAAAGTAACATGGTATGTAAACACAGCTCTCATTAATTGGATTTTAAAAACTGCATGCAGTGAAATATAAATACATGATATATTTGTAGAGTAGTCTGAGTATATATTTAACTAGTTAGGCAGTGAAACATTTGAACTGCTGTTGAAAGGTTTGCATGTATATAGACTTGATGGATTTAATTGTTTTGGAAAGTAGGAAGATGTAAATGACAGAGTATAGTTATTGCTTATTTGTTCTAATATTTTTCATACAGCATTGTGTTTATGTACCATTCTTACCTTATAATTTCTCGTTCCAGTCACCAAAACACAAGTTGGATTTCTGTATTTCTCCTGGTCTTTTGAAATTTATTTTCAATATGCCATTCCAGGCGTTTTCCCGAATTCCCTTCATATATTTCACCACCAAGATAAAGTCCTTGAAAAGTAGCATATTTCTACAAATGGTTCGACATCTCAAACGTACGCATCACTCCGACGCTTCAAACAAATTTACAAGGAGCAAATTCGATAAACAAAAAACATACGATTCTAAGTTAACAATTTGGCTTTCCGATAGCCGAAAAATAAATATCCGATCTGTCACAAACAAAAATTCTATACAAGGAAAAAAGTGAACATTTTCTGGTGTCGGAGCCAAAACGCCATTTTGGTAAAAATGCTCACAAAGATCAAGTCACGATCGCGCGAGAACAGAGATCACCATGGCAATCTTGGTACCATTGTGATCCTCTTGACGTCCCCTACTAACCTCCCAAATATTGAATTAGACATAGGAAACCCAAGCTCATTAATGCACTTGAAAGACAGCGCATTTTCTCAAATTTAAATTCGTTACCAGGCTCCTCAAATACGCTGACGCCAGCGAAAAAAATGTGGACACATGTAACATGCAATTTCCCGCGCATTTATGCCAAGCGTGAGGAAAACCGGAGAACCAGACGAAAAACACTCGAAGCACAGGAGAGACCAACTAAACTCTACTCACACGAGTCGCAAGCTCGAGAACGGTGTTATTCCCAGACGGTCACCAATCCAAGTACTAACCTGTCCAACTGGGATTAACTTTGGACTACAGTGGTGAGAGGCAGCGCCGTAACAGCACACGCCAACCGTGCTCCCCTATTTATTGAGGAAGTGTTTTGATATTATGGTGTCCTGAGTGTTTTCATATTTACAGTATTTCCTTCTGCATTAAATAATACAAGCCTGACCTCACCTCGAATCAACGAAATTTCACTAGCCTAGCTTTCCTGAAAGTTAAACAGTTAATCTTTCCATTTTGAGCTCCAATTGCGTTACGTTCTATAGTTTCCCTCTCTCAGTCGCCAAGATCTTCGGTGGAATCTTTGCAGTTTAAGAACCCAAACCGACTACGCGGCCAAGCTTGTGGCGGAAGCGAAATACCAAAAACTAGATTTTATCGGGTACGGGTATCGCGATCCGCTACATCTCCAGTGTGATGACTTTTATAATAATGTAACTATAACAATATTCTTTGTTGTGTTTTGTCGTAGATTCTTCTTTGTGATAAATGTGATGCTGCTTATCACACAGCTTGTTTACGCCCTCCTTTGATGCAGATTCCAGCAGGTGATTGGTTCTGTCCTTATTGTAACACGGTAAGTGACTGTCTCGGTCAGTTTCTTCAAGGCAAACATTTCAAGCGTACGATTAAGCAAAACAGATATAATGCTATAATTATATATACACGCACAACGCATCACGCTATGGTATACATGGGCCTCCGAGCCTTCGGTCCTACGCCCAGGCTCGGTGATAATATATCACACACGAGAAGGAGTATTTCGTTACATGAAAGCCGTGGTCATATATGTTTAATATTTTATTCTGAAGCAGGAAATTGATAAAAAGTGAAATTAAATTTAGCAATAATTTGGCAAATTTTACAGGGATATCATTGACATTGTCCAGATTTTTCATTACGCCATGTGTGATTTGTGGTTCCTCACCCTTGTTACTGTGCGCGGCAGATATACCCCGGTCATCTCTGTTATTGAACTTTTTCTGAATATGGCAGCCGTGACGTCACGTGTCAACCACTAACTGACGTATCGAAAAAGATGGCGACTTGTACATCAACCACAATCCTTTTCGTGCAGTAAATATTGTTTTTTGCAGAATCGTTGGAAGATATGGTTTTAAAACGATCAACTTTGGTAGGAATGAATTTCTTGCTTACTTAATCCATCTTAGTATGATAAACAATGTTTAGTTGTTATTTGAGCTGATTTGAGGTCGCAAAGCATTGTGGTTAAATGTACAGCAGCCATCTTTTTCGGTATTATGGATTAGTGTAATATTTTGAAGTATGTGTTAAAACTGTTTATTTTGCGTATTCTCTTTCAGTTATCTTTGATTGATAAGCTCAAGGAAATATATTCTAAAATATCAACACGTATGAAGACGCGTAACAAAGCAGCTGTCAGGTAAAATACTATATTCAAACCTTTATTGACTTTTTTGCGTGCCCCTAACGTGCCTCTCAACATAAATATATAAGTTAGCAAACTAGAGGTCTGTGCAGTAAAGACTGTGTAAAAACCTTTTCTTGCGCGGACTATATTTGGTGCGTAACTTATTTATTTTCTTTAAATGCTCTAACTGTTTTCACCGTTTGGAGTTACGGACTTACCGTCCGAAGTATTATTATTTTCCTTACGATAGTAAATTTTTCATCGGAGTTTCACAGAGCCTCTGTTCATTGGTACTGATCAAAAGGATCGCAGGCTCTGGGTACGAGATTGGGTCAGTCCGTACAGGGAAAGGTATTTTCTCTACTGCACGGTCAGGTTTTTCCTTCCCCATGTTCCTGGATCACAAAACTGCGAGTATGATTTGAGGCTTATACGTGTTTATTGCAGTATATATAATTGATTTAACTGTCGTAGTCAGAATCTTAAAGTGCACCTATTCCATAAAATTACATTCATTTTGTGGGAGAGGGCGTTAGAAATGATAAAGGATGGCGTTAAAGGATGAGTATCCGGGTGATGCCTTGCGCGCTCACAGCCTCGCTGGCGGCCCTCTTTCGGGCCACGAAATCCGTTTGCTGTTTTTATCCTCCAATATCTGTACAATCCTTGGTAGAAATTAATAGTATTAGCGTTTCATTCTAAGAGGACATTCGTTATGTTATTTCATCGGGTACTCGACGTTGTTTTTTAAAATATATAGCTAAATCATGTCTTTCACGGGTGGTGATCCGTAACAGTTTAAGTTGTCTTCTAAATAGACTCATTCAACTCTGAATCAGATTGGGAGCAAGACATTAAAGAAGAAAAAAAGGACCAAACTACACAGGGTCGCGGAGAATCGCTATATTGAAGTATTTGCTGTGATTGGCCAAACACGCCTGATCTTTGTGAAAGGTCAAGTTCCCGTATGTGAACAAAAACACAAGCGCGCAATGCATCACCTGGATACTCATCCTTTATCTATTTTTGTTCTTGAGTTATTGGGGGTTTTCTGTTCTGCAGGCCAACAACAGCATTGCGGCAAGCCTTGAAATTGGGAGTATCTTAAATATTAACCAACAAAATCACTTGAAACTTTACTTGTGGATACAGAGCACTACACGGTATAATTTACATTATCCCGGTTTTATTATTACTATGGTAACACATTAGCTTTTAAACCTCCAAGTTCCTTGATCGAAAGTCTTTGTTTTCTCCTGTAATAGGGGTTTTCCACCAACTTCAAACTTCAGTTTCAAATTGCTTAACCCTTTGCCCGGCAGATTATCAGAAGGTCTCCACTTGACGAGTAGAATTGTCTGGCGTGAGGCCAAAAAAAAAGTTTTCTGTTTCTGGTCATGGCACATGCCCACAATCGACGCGGTGACGCGGGTTTGTTGGGTTTTTTTTGGGGTTTTTCCCCCAAGGCAAACCTTGATTGAGCAGACATCTGAAACATGTTGAGTATTCTTATAACATACGTGTCATATGGTATACAGAACATGTAGCATGAACACATGATTGAAATATGAAGCCTTCAATCAGTGCCCGCAAACATGCCAGCGGTTTTCATAGGAAACATTGGTTGAGAATAGACCGATCAAATATTTAATATCCGCTGGTATCATTTGTAGTCAATTAATATTAAAAATGTTAAAAAAAAATATCGACGCGCAAGAAAAAAGATGACGCGCGCGCTGACCAGAAACAGAAGACTTTTTTTTTTGCCTTAGAGTAAAATTTATAAGTTGCCAAGTGACAGCAATGTCGGGTAAAAGGTTGAAAATAAAGTCATTGGCATTGGAAATGTGTCTAGCCAGTACCAACCCGAAAATGTTTGCCACCGAGAAGACACATAATTTTTTTTAGAAATTAACAGGTTTGGAAACTAGTCCGTTACTATGGCAACTATAAAACTTAAACAATATTGTGATTAAGATATGTCTAACTTAAGCCAAGGGAACACAGCAGAATGCTATTTGACTTGTTTCGTACCTGATCTTCACCTTTGTAGTCTTCATGTATTTTCGTATTTCCAGTAAATCTCCATCAGATCTGTGATCTCCATGCATCTTTTAAAATTAGTACGAATCTCCGCTGTCCTGCAGCAATGTCGTCACCGGTATGTGCGAACGAATTCCGATTGAATCCCGAACGTAACTACGAAGTGGGAATTTCAAATAAAAATAGAGGGGAGTGAAACCGTTACAGATTCGTAACTGATTTTTCGTCTGAAGCTCGTAGCAGGTTGCTAGGCACAGTGATTAGGCCTAAAAAATATCCTGCGGTTCCTATTTCATGTCCTCAAAAAAGTAGGGTAGGTAGGTCGGATAAAAGTTTTGTTTTTAAAATTTTTTGGGGGGTTGACATTGGTCAGCAATGGCCATGGGTGTGATCAGTTGGCCATTGCTACAACACAGAAATGTTTCAAGAAGCAGCTAAATGTTAACAGTTGATACAGTGAACACAAGGTTCGACAATAACTGTGACAACAGACGCCATCTTGGCGTTGTTGTATGCGTGCAACCCGCAACGACCCGAGAAATAAATAGGGTAGGTAGGTAGGTAGGTAGGTAGGTAGGTAGGTAGGTAGGTAGGTAGGTAGGTAGGTAGGTAGGTAGGTAGGTAGGTAGGTAGGTAGGTAGGTAGGTAGGTAGGTAGGTAGGTAGGTAGGTAGGTAGGTAGGTAGGTAGGTAGGTAGGTAGGTAGGTAGGTAGGTAGGTAGGTAGGTAGGTAGGTAGGAGGGTCGGTCGGGAAACCGAAACCACAGGATTTTTTTTAGGCCTTACGTAAGGCGCACATAAATAATTTTAAAACAGCGCTTATAAGTGTTCTGGTTCAGCGATTGCAATTTGTAAGTGTTTTATTTTATGGTTGACCTCGGATTTAATTTCCGTATCAATATGTAAGTTTGAACATGTTATTTAAATTATACGTGTTTCCGGTTTCCGCGAGATCAAATAACAGCCAAATATAAGCTTAACTATAAGATTTCCGTTTCTTGTAGTATTAATGCCATATTTATCTATTCACCCGGTAACATTTTGCCAGTCGACAAAGCATACGAAGTATTCGTTGTCGAATGCGAATATAACAAAGCACCTTGTCCTAATCGAGCAACATTTGGGCGACTTCTGCAAGGGAAATAGCTACCAGCTTGTGGAGAAGACACACCTCTAAATTCACGATTTTATTTGGTTAATATCGGTCACGCGCTCGAAGTTTCACTCCTCTCTTCTTTCTTTCGCTTGGCCCGCTTCGTAGTTACGTTCGGGATTCAATCGAAATTCATTCGCACATACCGGTGATGACATTGTTGTAGGACAGCGGAGATTCGTATTAATTTTAAAAGATGGCGATCATGCATGGGAGTCAAATAGCATTCTGCTGTGTTCCCTTGCTTAAACCTTCCTGCAATGCTGATGGCCTGCATTGACGTCATCACTACCTCATTTGCATATTGCAAAAACCTAAATAACTCAGAACGAAAATCAATATGGAAAAAGGTTAATGCTACCCATCATAATTTCAAAAGCCTTTTGGTTAGGACCACTTTAACTCTTTACTTATGATCATGCTCGTCTGTTTTCATTAAAAATGTAATATATTGTATAAGTAGACTGCTCCTTAAGCATTCTGCAATGTGTTGGTTTCTGAAATCTCTGATACTTTAGAGAGAACGCTATAATACTGACGTTTCCAGTCAAAGCTCTTCACACAGAGGAAATTGTAAAAAACGCTCTCATATAGAATGTATCACACCGTGGAATATATCAGTACCAACGTACACAAAAACACGATATTTTTAGAGAATATATAAGGCTTTATAACTATATAGTGTTCAGACTTATTTCTCGTGCATGAGTTGATTTTTAAAGAAGAAACTCGCTTCATATATTTCCTTTATGATACCATTAACAAACAAGCGAATGTGCGCATGCGCAGATGACATTCACACAACTACTGCCCCAAATTCAGATATCTGTAGATGCTTGTGTTTGTTGCCTTCAGATGCATTGAAAGTATGCTTTTTTTGAAGTTTTGACCACTTGACTTTGAAAATACAATTGAGTTTTTCTTCTATCGTTGTCCCACAATATTGACTGCCGATATGGATTATGTGTTTAAATGCGTGCGTGTGAGATTAATATATGGAGCTCATATCTGCCACGACACTCTCTGATAATTGGGTTGGACAGTGTTGCCAATTGGTGAGCTAAGATTCAAATCCAGTTTTAAGAAACAATAGTCACTGTATATGACGATTTGTGCCGACAGCTGGAGAAATTCTACTTTTCCCTAGAGTTGCAATATGCATATTACACACGCTCTTTCTCGGGCTGATGGTCTTTCAGGATGTTGTAGTTGTAGCAGTGTCATCTCATGTGTTACTGTGTTAAGCTGAGCGGCGCCCTGGCTGTATAGCAATATAATCTCGTGCTTATCAATGTTGTATCACTGTTTTAAGAATAACAACACGTAGGTACGTGGAGATATGGAGTTTATCTTAGTTATATCATTAGTAATATCATGTTTACGGGAATTCCTTTCGTTCTCACAGGTCCCATTAACAACTAATATACCTCATTAAAATTCATTTTTACTAATCCTGTCTGATTAGAACTGATCATACCGGTTTGACGTCAACGGACGTGACAACAAAAGAAATTCCCGCAAACATGATATTACAAAGGAATAGCATAAAAAGCTATTCGCCCTTCGGGAATTTTACTAAATGACCCTCGTCGAGCGGGACGTTTAATAGCTAATACACCTCTTTTTTATGCTATTACTTATAATAATCACCAATAATTGAAGTAATAACTGAAGATTTTATTGCAGCATTATTTGGACTTGCTGCATGATGTTAAGGTTTTTATTAGGGTTAACAGGGTCTCTCAATTCGTCAGAATTTATGCCACAACAAATAAAATAGATATCGTTATTAGAAAGCTATTAATTTGTAGAATACAATGTTGTATTTGATTTTGCGATAAACACACCACACAAGCCAATAATAGTTAGGAATTTTTTAACTAAAACCAAAGGCCTTTACTTGGGTCGACTCAAGTACAAAGCGTTTTATTTTCTTCCAAAAACATTTTCGCAGTTCGATTCCAAGATAAATTTCCAGCAAAACGGTGTCAGCGTTTTTTTGTTTATTTATTGCCTGGTTTCGATTTTATGACTTATTTTGTCCGAATGTTGGTCGAAAACCAGCATTTTTCAACTTTGGTCGTCAATAAAATTAGCAAAACTTGACATATCAAAAAACGCTGACACTGTTTTGCTTGAAATTTATCTCAGAATCGAATTGCAAAAAAAAAAATTGAACAAAATAAAACGCTTTGTACTTGGTTTGCCCTCTGGTTTTCCTTAACAACTATATCACAACTATTATAAGTTTGTGTTTATCGTAAAATCAAATACAGCATTGTATCCTACAAATTAATAGTTTTTACCTTTCTATTATATTGTGGCATAAATTCTGACGAACTGAGAGCGCTTTACCGAAATGACCCTGCAAACCTTAATGAAGACCTTAAAAATATTTCAGAGCTGTGTTTACTTTAATACTGCATGTACATAAGCATAGTGCAGTTTTACTGGAAGGTATTTAATTTTCTCCCTTTTTCCTCTATAGGCAAAATGCCAATGGCATTAATTTGTCTAACATACGTCAATCAGGTCGTGTACGCAAGACAGTTGATTATACATTTGCCGATTTTGATCAAGAGATCTTTGACGCTGTTGACGTGGGAGAATTGAAGAACAAACGACGAGGCTATGATGGAGCAGAAACTGCGATTGCGGTTGGACAATTCTATTCTTCTGATCGAGGCACTCGCTTGTCAAAACGGCGAAAGGTTTTTGAAGATAATAGTGACTCTGATTCGAAAGATAGTAATTATGAATTACCTGATTTTAAAGAGGAACCTGCAGAGGTACCAAAACATCCAGAAAGGCACGTGTACCTACGACGGCACCAAGACGAGGAAAAAGAAATTACCAGTAATTCATTAACTCATGAGAGCAACGAAAAAGAAAATCATCATGATGATAACCAGGAAAATGCCAGCAATTCGTCACTTGACAGCAACGAAAACGAAAATCAGAAAAAAGATGATGATAACCAGGAAAATGCCAGGAATTCGTTATGTGACAGCAACGAAATAGAAAATGATAGTCACGAAAAAGAAAATGAAAAAGAAAAAACCAACAATTCATTAACTGAGAGCAACGAAAATGAAGAAAATGATGAAAGAGATGGTGATAATCAGAGCACTAATAAAAGTAGAGGCGAACACGATTCGCGATATGCAGAGGATGAAACGTCGTTTGAAAACGAGAGTTTCGAAAGTGTTAGTGTTACAAACGGTGGTGATGCAACAGTTGAGGATGAACACACTTCGAACTTATCTTCTGGTGTACTTATAAACAATCATGAAATCGACTTGACAATTCAAGGAGAGAATCAAAAAGAAAAGTTAGGGCATCATGAAGTAATTAAAACAGACAATAATACACCTCCGTGCAAAGACACGTTAATGCCAACCACCTGTGCATGAAATGTAAAATAATCCAGATATTGTAGAAACGGGTGGCAATTCCTGCACCTATTCAGTTGACCAAGGTTCAACGTTCTTCGAAGAACCTTTTAAAGAAACTTTTCATATCCATATCAATAACACGTAAAAAACATATTTAATATGAAGCAATAAATCTAAAAAGAAACCATTTAATGCTTCAGGCATCTACTTCAATCAGAAACGGGCCATTGACGATTTCGGGATTTTGAAACGAAAAAAAACGAAAAACAAAAAAACAACAAACGAAACACCAAAATTATCGAACAGTAACTCTGTTCTGGTTTTTTTTGTTAAAAGCTATATAGTATTGCAAGCCAGAGAAACTGTATGACACCATGAAGTGTCAATAGACCTTTCCCAGTAAATAATTAGCATGAAAACGAGGCTTTGGTAAGTACATTGCTCCAGACGTGAGAATATCTCGCCATATTTGTTTATTAATACGGAAGAAGATGGTTAATAGTTTCAAACTACGCATTGTTGAAATAAATCGAGTACGTATATGTTGTTAGAAATTTAATAAACTTTCATTTGATGTATATATAGTTCAAGTTCTTGCGTTATGTGTAACGTTTAAAATGTCTAAGTGTTCGCACCTCTGCATTCGTAAATAACAAATAATGGAAATTACCTTCTCACAAATAGTTCAAATACTTAATGCACAAGATTAATCTACAAACTGAAGCTGTTTGAAACTGCTATTTGTGATAGAAATTTCAAGTTTCTACCTAAACGGGAAGTTTTTAAAAAATTGGAAATACTTTAGGTAAGAGCTTGAAATTTCAACCACAAGTAGCAGTTTCAAACAGCTTCAGTTTGATATGTAGATCAAGCCAATGCATTAAAGTGCCTATGAAACGCAAATTAACTTTGTCTTATTTGAATGAAAACTTAAAATGATAGAGTAACATCTTTTGAAGTTTTTCGTTTCCTTGCTTCGTTCTTGAGATATTTCAGTTTGTTTGATATGCAAATTTAACATTTTAACGTGCATAATGAGTTGTTGAAAAAAGTTATATATCTTGCTATTATCAAACCAAAATAATTCGAAGGAAGCATGTGCGTGTGTTTCGCCCAGAATACTAAACAGATAGATTTTCAAGTGATTATATTTGATAATAGCAAAGATATGTAACGTTTTTCGATAACTCATTATGCATGTGACGTTGCAACATGCGACATTTACATCAAACAAACTGAAATATCTCAAGAACGAAGCAAGGAAACGAAAAACTGCAAAATCTGCTAATTAAGACCGGTATCCAGTTCACCGTCTTGGTACTGATTTCCGTTGTTTTCATCTTATGAATTATTAATGAGTTTGAGAAGTAATAGATCAAATGAAAGCTTATGAGATTTTTAACAACACACGTACTAGATTTATTTCAACAATGCGTAGTTCTGAAGTTACTAGCCATCTTCCGTATTAATAAACAAATAGGCGAGATATATAGTCTCAGGTCTGGAGCAATGTACTTACCAAAACCTCGCTTTCATGCTAATTATTTACTATCTTGGGAAACGTCTATTAGTTCGTGCATAATTTTTATGAAGCTACCGAATGAAGCATGACTTTTTCGTGTATATTATTAATTGTTCTCTGCATGGATAATAACGCCGGAGATCTATGGTGTCCCTAAAAATAAACTACCAATTTAGTTTCGAACAAAGAATTAGCTGTTTCGTGGTTCCATAGTCAATCGAGATATGGTCTGGAAACTCAGCTAAAGTCATGGTCTATCTTTTTGTTCGCCTTTATGCATTTTTGTGCACGGTGCACGGTCACTGAACACATTGTATTTTAGTATAATGAACGAATTGTCCAATAGCAACGTTTTAGTTCAATCACTCAACCGTGCTATTTAAATATTAATAAACCTAAAACAAAGGATGTGCACGGTGTAAGGTACGGTTCAACATAAAATCACAGCTCATTATAGGCGCTTTGAAGTTTGCCGAGTTTCCAGACCATATCTCGATTGACTATGGTGGTTCAGTATATTTATGTCAGGCTACTAGTCACGTGACTATGTTTACGAATTTACGAAATATTCTCCAGCAGCAACTTTTACACTCAAACCACAAGAAACAAGCCGGTAAAAACGACGAATTGTATCGTGCATACAAGTTTTATCAGGAATGATAAAAAGGTTGCTAAAAAATGTTTTGGGCTTCAGCCCGCTATGTAGTCGAGGAGGAGAAACGAGAAAACGTCGACCACGTAGCACCCCCACTACACAATATTTTTGACTTCAGATTATAGTAGGCTGATACCCATAGAACATTGCTAGGTCAGTCAGTGACCTGCTACATAGAGGGGGGTGTAGTCCTTGCATTGACAGACTTAAAGTGCACATGAAACGAAAATTAAGTTTGTCATATTTGAAAGAACACTTAAAATGATAGAGTAACATCTTTTGCAGTTTTGCGTTTCCTTGCTTCGTTGTTGAGATATTTCAGCTTGTTTGAGTTATCAGCTAAGGTTATAATCTTTGCTATTATTAATTCGAAGGAAGTATGTGCGTGTGTTTCTCTCACAACGCCAAACATGTAGAATTTGATTGTTTGATAATAGCAAAGATATATAACCTCTGGTAACTCATTATGCACATGTGACGTCAAGTTATTAATTTACGTTTCAAACAAACTGAAATATCTCAACAACGAAGCAAGGAAACGAAAAACTGCAAAAGATGTTCCCCTATCATTTTAAGTGTTCTTTCAAATAAGACAAACTTAATTTTCGTTTCATGTGCACTTTAAGTCTGTCAATGTAAGGACCACACAATTTGTGAGTACGACTGTTATAATCTGGAGTCAAAACTATTGTGTAGTGGGGGTGCTACGTGGTCGACGTTTTCTCGCTTCTCCTCCTCGACTAATTGACAATTATTCGCCGAAGGCGAGGTGAATATCGGTGTATAATAACCGAGACGAAGTCGAGGTTATTATTCACCGATATTCACTGAGCCTGAGGCGAATAATTGTTTTAGTATAAATACACATTTTCGTACTTTTAGGAAGAGCATTTTCTTTACAATTGTTAATTTCCTGACTGGCCATTGTGCCGTCTTAATGCCATAGAACTATGGCTGCCCATTGTTCCAAAGTAAAATGGCTAGTCCAAGTCATCGAGACAAAATATCGCTGACGCTCTCAAAACGAAATGGCTCACAAAAAGAATAATTGAGACAGACAACATCAAAGATACTTTCCAAAGGCCATCACGGCAAAGCTGTAATATTAAATCATATCAAAGGAACTATTTACAAATTATACATGTATATACTTTGACTCTCGTCTATTTACACATTGCATATCTATATATTTATAATCATAAATAAACTATTTTACTCTGCAAAATCTATATAATGTATACATTTGTGCTAATCAGCTTTGTAGAAACGTCGCGATAAACAAAATTACCTTAATATAAAGTTTTGGGTTAGCTGGGACTTCAAGCAAGTTACAAATAAACAACCTAATTTTTGAATTTAAAAAAACCCATATCCAAGCTTCATTTCTTTCAATGTATCTTAAAAAAAAGATTTCCCCAAAAAAAAAAATCTCAATTCTAACATTTACAAAATGAAACATGGATAATTGATGTTGTATTGCATGCTTGATTTTAATTTCAAAAAAGTTTTTGTATTTCTAGAAAAATTGTTCAATTTAAGTACTTAAGATTTGAGTGACTGTAATTTTTCTATAGCCTTATCCTCGGGACTAAAACGTTATCTTCCCATTTTATTTAATTTGATAAAAAATTATATTGTATGTTAACTTTTGCGTCAGGTTTGCTTAAGCCCCCTATTACATTCTGTTACTCATTAGTGAAATTTTCTTTAAGAAAATCCAGAAAAGATGAGTACTTCGTTTGGGATATACACATTGATTCCTTTTTAAATTAGAAATAGTCACTCTCGTGAGTCTCATCTTTTATGTCGTCTGTTTTACTCGATTCAGAGGGGTAGTGTAATGATTTTCGAAGCCCTTGATAAATATCTTCGGTGTCACATGAATCAATATCATCTACTTCATCGAGATCCAAGAAGTCATCTTCATATTTCCTGTTAGGGAAATGTAATACAGTTAGCACAATACAGCCTATTATTATTATTTAAAAATTTGAAGGTATTATCACCAAAAACAACCTGAACATTGTGCAAAGATCTGTACTTTTGTTATGGGATTTTTTGCTAAATGCATACCCATCCCCACAAACAAACAAAAAAAACACCCAACAAATATATAAACCAAAAATAAAACAAAAAAATTCAAAAAGTACACAACAATTTAACCTAATTTGCCATACACAGTATGCAATTTCTAAAATTGGCACAACAAATAATTCTCCAGCACAAATGTGTCGAAATCTATATTTCTTTGCACGTATCAACGCTATATATATATAGGTTAACATTTAACAAAAATTAAAATATCATTAATAATTCATGAGGGAAAACTCGAAGGAAATGAATCTGTAAATCTGTACGAGTATTGTTCTGATTTACAAATTAAAACGTTTCCTTTGACTTTCTATTTTAAAATAATCGATAAAAATGAACATTTCTGTAAGTATATGCGTAATTTTCAGTTCGCGTCTATTTCAGATAAAGATCGGCTGCATATATTGCTTACTTGATAAATAACTTGTTACAAATATCCATATTCGTATCATGGCAAGAACATTGCAATATTTCAATATATATTAGTGTAATTATCATTATCGGCTTAATATTACAGCGGGATTCAGGTTGAGCATTTAATGACAATAATTGTCGCGTTAGTTGCAACTGATTAATTATATGACGTTTCTAGGCAAAATGTCAGACGTTGCTGGGCGGAGCATACATCACACGCAACGCAGATATTTTTTGACAGAACGTTGTAAGTCCCGCCCAGCAACGTCTGACATTTTGCCTGGAAACGTCTTAATTGTTCGAACTAAAGGCTGTTTTCCACTAAGCGATATGTTTCGGTCGAAACAACTTTTTGCTTTTGTCTTGGGTGGTTAGTTCCACCTGAGAGCTTACGAGACAAAAGAAAATGTCGCTTCGTACGACATTTTTTGCCAAGTGGAAATCCAGCTTTACGCGACAATTGTTGCCGTCAACTGCCTGAATCCGCTGTAAAACGTTCAATATTTTAAATCAAAAAACTTCAAAGAAACGTACCCGTCGTCACTTGCTCCTTCTTCTGCTATCAATAGTCCATACTCTTCCAGACAATACTTTTCCCAGTCAGATGGTTCTCGTCCTTCCGGATCATCCTGTTCCTGTTCATAAATTAAAAAGGGAAGAAATGAAACAAATGTAAGAAATGTAAGATTTCACACAAATTAAAAATTTGTAGGAAATAGTTTAGGTTCTTTAATTTGAACACATTTTGAATGAGTTCATCCACAAAACGTGTAGCATTCATATGCTGAGTCCAGTCAAATATACGAGGAGAATTGAACGCCACCTTTAGAGGGGAAAAGCTAGTATCCATGCCCTTTGAAGACTTGCCAATCACTGATCTCTATATAAACTGGATAGACCATTCCCTATGGCCAGCAGTCAAACATTTCGTGGCAGTCGCCACCATCTTACGTAGTGGAACATATGACGCATTGCGGCCTGAGGACTTGTTCCCAATCCCAAAGTTGACTGGCATAAGCAATCTTGACGTCAGCACGGTCAGATTATCCGGGGGAGGAATATTAAGTACTTTGTGCCGGGGGAGTCGGAAAAGCCGTAAAGCAAATATTTGTTGTTAAACAATGAAAACTAAACGACAGTCAAAAGATGCCTTGCCATTGACATTGTTAAGGCTTGACATTGTCAAGGCATTAAGATTACTATAAAAGGTACAATTTAAGACTTGGAATTGAATTCTTCGTATATTTTATAGCCAGTCTGTTTTTCAGTTTATATTATCGTGAAGTTTCTTCGTTGTCGGCACTGAAGAAAAACAACGAAATTTAAAGGTTTTACAGCTCAGTAATACTAAGAAACAAACACAAGAAATTCGCGTCATAAACCTTATTGAGTACTTCTTGTGTCATTACATTCGTTTAAATTGTCTTAAAATAACTCTTTTTGTCTGTTTTCAATCTACGAAAGCTTATGAACTTCAGTGGCAGCCATCTTGGGTAGTGGTCACGTCATCATACAACTGGCACGCAAAATCCAGCCTCATGCCCCATCCAGTTTTATTGAGATCAGTGGTTGCCAATAGGCGAATTTCAGGGTATTGCGCGCGCATCGTTTTGCAAAGAAATTGGTGGGCTCTTGGCGGGCTCTTGACGGGCTCCCCACAAAGTAAGCAATGGCAAACAGACTTACTAGCGACCAACAACAGCAGAATAACAGTGTTAAACATCCAGAAACTGTATCTATACTTTATTGATTTTAAACAGTATGTTTACTTTGAGTGGAGCTTGCCAGTTTTTTTGAAAAATGATGCGCGCGCAACACCCTGAAACTCACGTATACGCGCGAATGGGCTGTTCAAAACGGCGGCCACAATTTATATCCAAGGAGTGGAAAAGTTCAACAAAGACAATAAACGCCTCAATAAAGAACTAAGGTAAGAATTAATAATAGTAATAAGACCAAAAATTCTAAAAGTTTTATTTTCTTAAAAATCGTGACGAAAATTTAGTAAGAGGCTTGTTTTAGATGAATTTTAGCTCGTTTTTGCCCCTGTAATGGCGGCGTTCAATTTTCCTCGCATTTTTGGCCCCAATCCCCCCCACCCCGTCTTATATGATCTCTATGGTTTCGTAGGGGATTTTTGGTGGGTTTATAAACGGGGAGGACTTATAAAGGGGGCTTATAATCCCCAGTTCACGGTATAAACAGGACAGGATAAATAATTCATACATAAACGTGAGTATCATACCTTCAAAGTAGCGAAAGGATCCCTTTGCTCATACTCCACATATTTATCCAAATTCAAGAACGTGTTGAAGAAAATGTGAGCCAGCTTGCATCTTTTTAAATCTCCTAAACTAACTTTGCCATCCACTTTTGGTTTGACAAGATCAATGACAGAGCAAGCACAGTCTGTAAACGGCATTGCTTCAATGCCAAGTGCTTCCATCTTGGTAACCTGATCTTCGTAAAAATATTCTAATTCATACAAGGAAATCACACCATCCCCGTCAAGATCCATACAGCGAAACCAGTATTCAATACTATTAAATAAAGAAAAACCTGTTGGAATTATATTTGATAACCCGAAGTTAAATGAACACATTTTATCGGTGTTTTAAAACATGAAACAAACTGTATTCACTTTTTACCATAATATTTCGAATAAGCACCCCCCTTCCAATAGGATTTACTAAATAAGCGCCCCTCTCGAATAAGTACCCCCCTGGTGCATTTTATAAATAAAGATTCTGTACTGTTCTTGCCTTCTTGGTTCAGTAGTACGTGAACAAGTGGAGAAAGTAAAGTCTCCAAGTTCCACAGGCTCGACTTCCAAACGGGCCCCGGTATACATACCTCCCCGAAAGAGACGGCTGGACGCGTGTGACGTTTTGCATAAATTAATTTCACGATATCAAAAACCATAGCAGCTGACTGAAATATAAGTGACTTCCTGATCCTGTAGCCTGAATGACGAGAACATCTTGGCTATTAACTAATTTCTCTAGAGCTTCCCGTTGTAAATCTTTTAGACAATCAATCTTAAACGTTTCCAAAACACCATCGCATGCTTACTCATCAGCACTCTATTGATTGCCATTTTGAACTTACGGGGTAACGCATGCAATATTCCCAATAATATATGCCTGCTGAAAATATGCAGGCACGTTTGTGATTGATGCAAATCGGCAATGGACAAGCTCACGAGTCCAGTCGTGATTTCGGTGGAGGTAAGTAGCGGGGCCCGACATACGGCTGGCAATTGAGCCTACAAGTTCCACTGTATATGTTTTCCCTCGCAGTTTTCAGTATTAAGAAAATTTTACCTCCGGGGATGTCTCTTGTCTTCTTCAGCCATTAAAAACCAAACAAATTCTTCGTACGTCATTTTACCGTTGTTTGAAGGACACCTAAAGTTTAAAGACAAGTACAAATACAAATTAAAACAAAATAAGAAATGTTTTTCATCAATTGTTGCCTTGCTGATATTGTTGTTATGGTTGTTACTGCCACCGTCGTTGTAGTCGTCGTTGTTGAAGTTGCTGGCATTGCTGTATGCGGTTGTTGCTGTTCCTGAACATTGTCTTTGTCGTCGTTGTTGTTATGGTTACCGTTGGCGTGCTTGTCGTCATCGTCGTCGTCGTTGCTGCTGTTGTTATTGTTCTTGCTCTCACTCGTTTTAGTTCTTACTGTCACGTTTGAACCAGTGCAAATGTTGAAAGACTGCAAATAATATGAAATACCTGCCGTGTCTTACGATATAAAAAAATTTAAAGGTGGTAAACCGCTGAGATTTTAGAACATGAAGGACTGACGATTCAAAACTCTTCATTAGACTGATCTTCAAAGCAGCTCTTCATCAGACCGATCATCAGTACATCTCACAATATTTACTCTGATGAAGGACTTTGACTTAAAACGTCAGTACTTACTACCATTTGCGATCAACCGTTAGGCGTGAGAGTTCAAACGCGTTTGTATTTGATGTTTCAATAATACCCCAGTCAATCGCCTGTAAAAAAATGGCGGGTGATTCATCCTAACGGTTGATCGCAAATGGTAGTACATGTACATTCTCCAAAATCTCGGTGGTTCATCGCTTCCAAGATTTTCTACAAATTAAATCATACTTACTTTGTAACGCATCCAGAAAAGATTCGACTAACAATTTTGGACGATATCGCTACAAAAAAAAAGAAGCTAAATCTTTGGTTACTGTATTTATAAGAGAGGTTATAATGTAAAGAAATAAAATCAGTGGTTTTGAAACAGGCCAAGACGAGAGTGGAGCGAAAAGAGTGAGTAGCATGCAAATTGAATTAAGAGGAAAACACAAAGAGAGATCATATAACTAACATATTTGATACATACGGCCATTTAAACGGGAGAAAAAAAACGAATTAAGACGCGTCCTATTTAAGGCCCCGTTTACACTATTACGGTACGGTCAGTCTTCCGTTGAAAAATCACTACGTTTCTTTGTTGTGTTTACACTATTACGGTACAGTCAGTCTTCCGTTGAAAAATCACTACGTTTCTTTGTTGTGTTTACACTATTACGGTACAGTCAGTCTTCCGTTGAAAAATCACTACGTTTCTTTGTTGTGTTTACACTATTACGGTACAGTCAGTCTTCCGTTGAAAAATCACTACGTTTCTTTGTTGTGTTTACACTATTCCGGTGTGGTTTTCCGTAGCGTTAGTCACTACGCTTAGCACTCCGGCTGCAAATCACTACGCTATTGTAAATTTACCGTACCGTCATAGTGTAAACAGACGATTTTTTTGTTACGGAACACTCACCCCAATCCGGACCACCACCGTACCGTAATAGTGTAAACGGGGCCTAAATCGCAAACACACTCGTATATTAGGCCCGTATAAATGGTCAATTTGTGCGGGACCAAAGTAAGTCGCGACTAAAATAAGAACAGGGTAGAAAGCTAGTCCAAAATAAGTCGCGACTTATTGGAAATTAACCGTTTATACGAGTGTGTTCGCGACTTAAATAGAACGCGTTTAAATTAAGTTGCGACTTATTTTCTCCGTTTAAATGGCCCTATTGTGTGCATATGTAGGCTCGGTGCTCGTAGCTCAAGGAAGGGCGGGAAACTCTCTTATGCTTTGTAAGGGCTGACGTTCTCCTGAAATACAAACAACAATTGGACCGAGTGCATTTCTATGTAGAGCTTTGTTGTTAACGATATTGCAGAATATTGTGAGTTACAGTACTACATTCTTTTTAACAAAATACAATAGAGACGAATGACATTTGGGTCTGAGTCAGCCGTCTGACAAAGTCGTTTCTTTTTCCAGTTCTTGTTATCAGGGCTTTTCCCAATATTTCTTGCAGTACTCGAGCAAATTCGCGCATGCACAAACCTTTGCCAGCGGTGTTGCATACAATAAGTACTGTATATACAATAAAACATGTGAAGAAGAATAATTTATAAAATAACATGTATGCTACGCAAGCGCTGATTGGTCAATGCCCATGTTTGGATCAGGCTATCCAAACACGGAAATTTGCAGCAATTTTGAGTGAAGCCTTTTATAGACTTCAATCTATTTTTTTTTAGTACTGACACAAATAAAATAGCATTGAAATTACTAAAATATTATTGGTAAGTATAGGTATATATCAGGGCTTCAACAGGGAAAAGTTTTAAATAAACGACGACGAAGAACTAAATGTCCAATTAATTACAAGCAAACAAATAATTTCTTGAACGAATCTTAAAATTAAAAAGCACCGTCTTTGAGTCTTTTTTTAGGCAGTAAAAAGCAACAACACTATGTTTATATATTGTGAGGGAACTACAACGAAGCCTGAAATTGTTTTCTGGCCCTATTGGGTTCAAGAACCAAGCTAAACTCGCTAAAATATACGGTGGTTAATAACCACCAAATCCAAATATGTTATAAAATCCAAATCTGCCGATGAAAATATTTTTTCGGAAGCTTCAGTTTCAGCGGCTTTCTACGGCCAAAGAATGTTTTTCTTGTATTTGCTCTGAAACCAGGTGCCAGATGCTGAGGCGGATGATTCTAGTCAACGTTTAGGCGTTTTCCTAATAATATTCGCTGCTGTTTTGGATGGTCAGAATTCACTTCTTTATTGACATTCCCATCTTTAATGTTGAATTTGTCGGCAAAATAATTTTCGGATTACTTTCTTTCTCGTTTCGCTCGTCCGGCTCGTCATCAAAACGTTACAAGGCGAAATATGATTGGTTGTTTATGAGTCTGGGGAAAAGTAAACGAAACGTGATTGGTAGTTGATGAATTTCGGGAGAATATGTATTCTTATAATTTTTTTTTCACAAAATCTGTTATTTTATTGTCGGTCATTTTATAAAAGACATACCTAATGTGTTTCCATGTTTGGATAGCCTGATCTAAACACTCAGGATGTTGCTCGACTTTCGAAAGCTAAAAAGCACTCGCCTAGCGGCTCGTGTTTTTTTACTCTCGTTTACTTTACGCTCGTGTTTGGATCAGGCTATCCAAACATGGAAACCCATTAGGTATTTCTTAATTCAAATATAATTTCGAATAATTTCGAATCACTGCTGTAGAGAAAAGTTTTCTGACTGCCCCAACCGGGAATCAAACCCAAAGTCTCTGGTTTAACGTACCAGCTCTATACCACTGAGCTATTGCATGGGACTCCCAGTGAGGCAGTCAGAAATATCCATATATCAAATATCGCACACATTACCGTAGCTCATCGGGGGATATCTAATCCACCTATACGAAGAGTTAGGCATCTTTCTTCAGGACGAAGTCGGGTTGACTCAAGCCACCGTAAGTTATAAACATTCAGTTGTTTGTAATAAACGTTCAAAAAACATGTTGAAAACTCAGGTACTTACCATGGTTTCCATGCTTTAAAAGTTCTTTTTCATCAATGAGTAAATCATGATCAGAATCTAACTCCCAAAACTTGCAGTAAAGAACATAGAAATGTTCATATGAAAAATAATCTGCAACCTAAAGTGGCATAACGCAGAGCTTCAGTATGTTTCAAAATATTTCAACTTCATTTATATTACCTTTATTACAACTATACTGCACCATAATAACACTGTCACCATCATGATCGTGATCACCCTTACCATCATTATAATCATCATTTTAAGTAAATTATCATACAACCATTATAATTGGCAAAATTTATTATTACTACACATTTAGATTGATATATTATGAAAGTATACATGTACGTACTTGATTAATATCATCTTCTTCTTCTAAGTATGATAATACCTATTAAACAACAGAATTTACAAATATTATTCCAACAATTCACAGTTATTTGAACAATAATACTGTTATACAATATCCATACCGTTTCTGAGGGTTCAAAATAGGTTTCTCAAGTCCCGAATCGCGCTCGATATTTGCTACGCCCTTCCCGCATCTCGACAAGCTTGGTTACAGTACAGTAGCTGATCCAATCCCGGCCAATGCCTTCGTTATTTAGAAATTCCGAATACTGTACGTTGTTCAATCTCTTTACTTCCCAAATCACGACTGCAAATATTTCTAAATCTTGCTTACTACTGTCAATTTCTTGAAATCTCGAATCTCGTTCATTTTTCTCTCTCGTATCCCGTAATCAGTGCCGGATTAACCATTAATATGGGAAAAGCGGTATATATGCCGTGGGCCCGCTCTTTTTGAGTGTGCAATTTTTTGTTCCGCAGTTCCTTTCTAGAAAGTGTTGGTTCTGCACTTCCTTTCTAGAAAGTGTTGGTTCTGCACTTCCTTTCTAGAAAGTGTTGGTTCTGCACTTCCTTTCTAGAAAGTGTTGGTTCTGCACTTCCTTTCCCAAAAGTGCGTCCCCCCCTTAAAAAACAAAAAACGCGGGGCCCAAAAAAGCGGAGCCCCCAAAAAGCGTGGGGCTTTAGCAAATTACAGTCAAACTAATAAACTGTGAAAGTACAGGTTATTTTGTGGAGGACGGCAGAAGTGTTAAGCTCGGGATACACGTGCGATTTTTTTCTCGCGCCGGCAACGCAACGGGTCAAATTTCATTGCGTTGCTGGCGCGAGAGAGGAAATCGCGCATGTATCATATCTTGCGCGGCAACGCAATTGCAACCTGATGCCTTCCGCAATCGTTGCCCGAAAGTTAAAATGGTTTAACTTTCCGCAACGATTGCCGAAAGTATTAAATTACATAGGCATTGTTTTAATGTTTTAGCTTGGTTTTAGCAGGAAACACAGTGTTTATTTCAGACTGGCTAATAAAATTCGCTTTAGAATGATCAGTTTGATGTAGAGCATGTTCATTTTCTTTCCATGAATAGTCTCGGTTTAGTACAGATATAGATTAGTCGACCGTCGATGTTCTCAGAGAAAGTAGCGACGAGAATGATAATCTTACTATCCTTCAAAGTATGAAAATCACATTCGCATGGATTCTTCAACTTGAAGAATCAAAATATCAGGGACAACTAATAATGGAAATCGCTCACAAAAATAACATTCTTTCCATTCAACCATGATTCAACGTTTTAAACGCTTTGTTTCTATCAGAATCGACTTCACAGCAACAGCATTGCCGAAGCCAACGCTTGGCTCTTCGACACGTCATGGTGTCACTATTGCGACCCCGTCATAAAATTACCACACGTGTAGCCACTTCTCTGGTACCCGCAGCGCAATAACTTTTGACCCGTTGCGTTACCAGCGCGAGAAAAAAATCGCACGTGTATCCCGAGCTTTACTCTACATGTCAATACTTCAATCTCTAATACAACAACGTTCACAACAGGTAAATACTATTAAGTTATTATTTGTTTTATAATCTAGTTGTTTAGTTATTGCAATATGTAAGCCCTGCTTATTAAAGTGCCTACACTGTATCTCATGGTTGGGGACTTTGAATATTTGTAATCTTTAGATTGTTCTGAGAAAAATTGTAATATATCTTGTCAGACGAAAATTTCATCTTCATGGGCTTTTTCGCTGTTAAAGGTTCCGGAAGTGATGTCAAAGCAGGGATTTAGAAATAGGGTTTAATATACACATATTCCTGCTTTGACGTCAAAATGACATCACTTCCGGAACCTTTAACAGCGAAAAAACCCATGAAGATGAAATTTTCGTCTGACAAGATATATTACAATTTTTCTCAGAACAATCTAAAGATTACAAATATTCAAAGTCCCCAACCATGAGATAGGCACTTTAAGCTGTCATATTATATTGTTTTCACTCGGTTGGGAGTCGGGACTCATGGGGCCCCACGCTGAAAATATGCCGCAGGTGCCGCGCAACCCTAATCCGGTCCTGATCCCGTTTCTCTCATTATCAAAATAATCGTTATCCCACATCCTGATAAACCTATTGTGGATCCTCTTCTCTCAGATTTAATTATGGTAAAAAATGCTATCTTAAACCTACTGTACCTTTAAAAAATTGCTATTTCTCAATTCAGGCAGCGTAATTTTTCCAGACCAAGAGCTATTTACAGCAAAAAATATTCTTGCTATGACCTACAAAATTATTAGGATATTAAGCACATCGTAACAAGTACTGTAAATGAAAATTTATAAACATACTGTATTCTTCTTACATGATTGTAACAATAGCAATGTTTTGACATTCATGTCACATTTTACATGCAGCTGTACATACATGAACTATGTAAATACAGATACTAATAAGTGATTAACAATTAACCCTTTGGACGTAACAACTCTCAGTTATGATATTTACTTTAAGACAAAAAATACAATTTCAAGTCATGACTCAGTGTACCTGTTGTCAAACTTTAAAATAACATAATTACATACATACAGTACATGTAATTTTACTATTCAATTAAGCCATCACTAAAACAATGCCTATTGTCTTACTGTTTTGATATAACGTGAGTGAAATTCAGGAGCATCAACTAAGAATACTAGGCCACAATGATTATCCACAATATCCTGTAAATGTACATAGAAAAATCACAATTTATTATACAAGTCTGTATAATATTACAATATTATAATATGTACTGACCTAATAAAAACAATGTGTGGCTTAAAAATCCATGAGTAATCTCCCAATACTGTACAAAAATCTATTTTGTACAATTTAGGCCAAAGTGATGACACTTTTCAGGGGAAGAGTTTCCAGCACTCTGAGGGCACTTTTAAGCAATTAAAAAAATATTTAAACTAGATTTGTTGTAACTAGAAGATATTTTTTGTTAAGAAAATAATTATATTTGATGAATGTGCTATTATTATGACAGTGCACTTTTTTGTATTAAAATTAAAAGTGCTCTTTTAGCAACAAAAAGTTCCCTTTTTGTCTACTTTTACAACTGAAAATGCAATAAAGATTGTAAGATCAACTCTAAAACTGAGAATCAAATTTTCACTCTAACTGATCAACATAAATACCAAAGCCTATTTTTCTACCTGAATAAGGGGAATAAAATCATCTGAAACAAGGTACTCTCTGTTGTTCTTTGTCATCAAGTACATAAACCTAGAGCTTTCATCATGACATGTCTGTGTCAACCTGAAAAGTATGAAAATTTAATGTATAAAATGTACATGTGTATAATTATATAAACATGGTGTACAGTATTATCCCTATGGTTTGACTAATTCATATAAGTATTCACTATAATATACTATTTGGACTGCAATTAACAAAAGGTGCCACATGACTAGAATTATATGACTTTATTTTTCACATGCCTCAGTTTCCTTTGTTCTTTTAGGGGAATATATTCAATAGCCCCTGGCAAAACAATAGATTAATATTCCCCTCTAAGGCTCTAATATTCCCCTCTAAGGCTCTAATATTCCCCTCTACCATTCCTCGCTATAATATTCTCCTCTAATCTTACTGTCTAACATCCCCCACACCACTCCTTATCTTATGAAATCCTGTCAACCTTGCCATGTAAAAAATAAGTACGTTATTTTGAGGCCCCTCAGGGATATGTGTTTATTCATATATATTTATAGAATAAATCACATATCCCCTTGTGGCCTCAAAATAACCTATATATACATACAATATGTCCCATCTATCAAAGAGAGTTTCATCAAAGAATATAATTAAAAACAAAAGCTTTTTGTTATACATGGTACTGTTTGGCTCCAAAAATTCCTACAAGTTTGCATAATATATTATTTTTTACATAGAATTATAATAATGAATATACATTGTCTAATTCATCTGGTTTTTGTTCTCCAATAAAAAGATTAAATACAGTAGTTCCAATGATTATTATACTTAACACTGTAAAATGTAAACCATAGAAATTTAAGTGATTATGTATCTCGTGCATGTAGGTATATTGAGTAGAGTATTACTTAAACTACACTATTCTGTGAATAAACAATTGTCTAGTTCTATTTTTTTCCAATTAACGCACAATTAATAATTTGGAAGAAAGCCAGCCTGAATAACAAACTATGGAATATGTGTACAGTATGTACATGTGTAAATTTAATTCACTAAACGTTTGAAATTTAGCTGATGTTGACTAACATTTGGAAAATTCTTCTTACCTTTTCCAAACTGTTGAAAAAGATGAATAAGCCACATAGCCATTCTTTTGTCCACCACAACAGTTAAATAATACACTTCTCCAATATAAGGGAAATTTACATGCCTGTGAAGTAAGCAAACCACTGAGTCAAACAATTAAATCATTATTCAAATTACAGCTGTAGTTCTAATTATAGTACACTGTAGTTCTAAACTATTTTCAGACACACAAAACACATTCAGGATTCCAAGCTATGCTGTAATTGGTTGGTAATAATGAACACAATGTTCTTTTGGAAAGTTGTCAAAGAATTTCTGTCAGCAACTGGTACAGTGCATACCAAAATCAAAATGGGATTTGTTTAGTTGTATATTATACTCAAAACATATGTCCAAAACAACAGTAGACTTACAGTAAAAAAGTTTTCATTTGACATGTTGGTGTTTAAAAATTTTAATGTTCAGCAGATTTTTAAGTACAGTAGAACCTGAGTTTTACGACCACCCCTGTTTCCAGGTAAAAGTGGTCGTAAAGGACAGGTGGTCGTACATGGCAGTTAGAGATGTGAGGTCATGAGAACTAGGCTTTACAAAATGTTCAAAACCTTAGTAAAACAATACCAAAGATGTTTTGGTGTTATATAAAACAACTAAATGATTCAGAAGTAGTTTTCATTTGCACAATGGTAAGAATATTTTCATTCACCAAAAGATGAAATGTTTCATTCAACAAGACAACAGCGAGTACATTCCATCTTTCACATCATGAAAATATTCTTGATTGTTCTTTTAGTACACAAACAATCATTATAGCATTTATTCTCTTTTGATAGTGCTCAAATATGCTGCTATATAAAAACACTTCTTTGTGCTTCTGGATTGAAAGTTTAAAGAAATCAGAGGAATGTCCATCCATCAGCATACCATGGAGTAATTTTACCCTTATAATTATTTTAAGTACTCCAATTTTATATGCAGGAGACATGATATATGTGTACCTTGTACAATACACAATACATCAGCTAAAGCTATAAATAAATATATATAATATTAAAAAAATGCTTTAAGTATAATATATATATTTCTTTTGTTTACTTCTCGATGAGTGGAGTTGTAATATTGAAATCTACCAAGACTCAGAACATTTATATATACATGTAATAGTTTTGGCCGAGCTAAGCTATTTTTACGAAATATAATATTAAAATCTATATATAAATGCTATGATGTATTTATGACATATGAGTGCAGAAAGAGTGTTGAAAAGTTTCAGTTCAGACTTACCTTAGTGACAGCGGAGAATTCTTTCTTGTGGATACATTGATGATCGTACATTTCAAATATTTTGGCAACCTGTTTCATGATCTTGTCATCGCTTTCCTTCGTGTCTTGTGACGGAGTCCCTCGTGGAAAGTAGAACCGAGGAATGGCAGCTGTGCGGCCATCGCTCACTTCAAGACTAGTCAATGTTATGTCCGTTGGTTTACTATGAGCTTTACTTACTTTTTTCGTCGGCTTTGGACTTCTTGGAGAGCGTAAACTGAGAGTAGAGGCTGGCGGAGGAGGAGATGCAGGTCTAGAGCTTACGACAGTTGAAACGGCAGGCGCTTCGAAGGCTGCTGGTGAGACACCATGGAGTATACGGCTTAGGTCTTCTTGAAGACACTTCTGGGTTTCATCAGTCGATAACCATTTTAAAAACAGTTCGTCAACTTTAGACTTTAATAAAGGAACCAATGTTGATGTCATATTGATACGCATTGCCACGTTATTTTGAAACCAAACAGTGGAGATCAAGTCTGTCGTTGCAGCGTATTTTTATAATGGACGGTCGGAATCTTGGCAACACAGATGTTGAACTGACCGGTTAACACCTTTAGCCCGTTGTTAAATTGAATATAAAGGCAAAGAGGCTAGGCTCGCACACCTCTAAGAACTGTTTATGTTGACTCCACCCACGCTGAATGTCCGGTACTTGCCATACCTTGCGAGACCTATCTAGACCAATTCCCTTGCATGCTTGACAAGAATGACAAGATCGTTTTCGAAAACACTCGTTTACCTTCAATAGAAATAGCTAGAATGCACCAAACAGCTATCGTCACGGATCCATGGACCCGTTTTCAACCAAAAGCCTTCTTGTGAGTTGCGAAGTTGTCGAAAGATTTTAAAACACGAAACTTTCGGACTTCGTTTCCTCTTCAAGTTTACGGTAATCTTCCACAAACTAGTTTTCAGGCCTTTCGCGGCTTAGATATTAAAATTGCGGACTGGCGCGTAATTGACAAAATTTCTTAAATGCCGAATCTTAAATTCTGGGCTATAATACTCGTCTTTAAACTCCAGTTAACACCATTTTCAGCAAGTCAGCAACGGATATCCCGCGCTTCCCAGAACCGAAAACAAGGCAATTTAAATTTCGATTCTACATTCATATATTTCTCTATCTACTTCAGTTCATTATTAGGCCTAAATAGATCTAAAGGTTTTCGGCTTTTAATTTAGACTGATTTGTGTCTAAAAATGCCTGAAATTGTTAATAAATTGATTATGACGCCTGAAGGTTTACTGAGATCTTTGTTGAAAACTGCTTCACTCAATATATATCAAAGAGGGTCTTTAAAAATATGGAAAATGACTATATAAACATCATACAAGGTACTTGGGCACAATTTACAAGGCTGAAGCGAACACACGGCGACCAAAACTATATAATAAGCGGCAGGTCGCAATAAAAACGTGATATTGTAACTTCGTCTTGTAAGTCTTTTTTCCTGAGTGGAGATGTGATTAAGAATGCAGAGTTCGGTGAGAACTGAAAACTACCTTTGGTGCATGAACACGGCAGTTTCCCAAGTCCCAACTCAAACTGCGTGAATGTCTTCATCTTTGGTTTTGTACACCCATGAAAAGAAATTTATTGTATTGGTACAGTTATTGATAGGAGGAGAATCCTCAAATAACTCAATAATATGAGCCGCGCCTAACCAATTAAATATATGGTCAGCCCAAAGTCACGACAAAATCAACAGACACTATACTGAGTAAAATGCCACTTCATTATACCGTTGCATGTTATTTTTGTAATTTTCGCGCAGCTATTTTTTATCAGTTGACACAAATACTTCTTTGGGTTTTTAGTGTTTATGTTACCTAGACGATAGTTGATATGACACAAGCCAGCCAAACATCTATACTGGATATTGCATCCGGTGGAGGAGGATAATGGGATAATGAATTCATCAGGTCGGAAAATTGATTTTGACTTGTGTCTTAGCTCAGCCTTTTGTTATAGTAGATCTGAATGAGATGTTGTCAGCAATCACTTCAATTCGTCGAGAGAAAGGCGTGCGCCCTTCCCCAACTATATTAACATTAACATAAATTATAAGTTACTGCTTTGAAAAACAACTGTTACTTTTAGGCCACGTCCACACGTATACGTTTTCCTAGCGTTTTCATATTGTTTCAGGTAATGAGACTATTGTTTTCTGCTCCCTTGAGGACCAAGAACAATATAAAAACGCTTCCAAAACGCATACGTGTGGACGTGGTTTCAGACCCCGTTTACACGATGCCGGTACAAGTTTGAAAACGGAACAAAATCATGCCGGTATGCAATACAGCATATAACATTTCATGTTATTTTTGTGCCGGTATCGTGTAAACGCAAGGCCTAAACGGCATGATTTTGTTCCGTTTTCAAATTGTACGAGCATCGTGTATAACTTTAAATAAACTGCTGCCTGACTGACACGGAATTGAAAACAGATCACTTTTCTACTCTAAATTGATTCAAATATAGAATCTATAGAAAAGGAACAATTTTGACTAATAGTATGAAACAAATATATCTTTAGAAAGATAAGACTTTACTAGTCTTTTTAAAAGGCAATATTAATTTTGCAATCATATAAGTATATGTTCCGGGAAAAGGATATGCAATCCTAAACTCTAAAGTAAATTTAATACAGATTGAAATTAGAATCTTGAAGAAAGTTTACTCCCTATATAAAACGATTTGATACAAACTTAATTAACATTCACTATTAGAATATTATGCGTTCGGGGGGGGGGGGGGGGGGAAGGGGAAAATTTGTTTTTTATGGTCTAAACTAAACTAAAGTCTAGCTTATCTTTCTAGAAATTGTATGGCTGACTAGCATCAGATAATCAGATCACCGATCTAACAATTCAAATCACCCATCATGTCATTACAGTCAGAGTTTATATGAATCACTTTAGAGATTAACAACGGAAAAATATTAATTTTTTGAAAGTTTGCATGGCATAATAATATATTTACGAAATAGGATAAATTTTGTAGAACCGATCACGTTTAACATTTATTTGCTAGGCCTAGGCCTTCACCAGAGCAATATATATAACAACAAGCTGTTGGCCATGGCTAATGTCAATTATAAACTACCCGAGCATCTAGTAAGGTCTGCTTCTTAGATTATATTTAGCTGTTTTCATTTTAAAAGTAGCATGATAGTCTTTCTTGTTTTCTGATGATAAATGGGACCGGGGGGCGGCGGAAGATGTTTTTGAGTGTGGGGGCAGGAAGTAGGTTTAAGAGTTCGGGGGGTATTTCCCTCTCGGAAAATGTTTTGATTTGTGACCCCCCAGAAAGCCCATTTTCACCCAAAAATCCCACTCATTAATCAGAAAAAAGGCTCCAATTATCTAAGTAACTTTAATTTGATAAAACTGTCAATAATCGTAATAATTGCCTT
Organism: Corallium rubrum; assembly: GCA_964035015.1. Taxonomy (NCBI): domain Eukaryota; kingdom Metazoa; phylum Cnidaria; class Anthozoa; order Scleralcyonacea; family Coralliidae; genus Corallium; species Corallium rubrum. Next base: position 3,306,813 of record OZ035997.1, on the reverse strand, counting down.
CGCGCGTCTCCAGTGTTCAGTCACTTTACGAAAAACCAATATAGAACCATAAAACTTTTTTAAAACGTTGAAACTGAAAATTAAATGAACTATACATAACTATATAAGTAAAACTAAAAGTTACACTAAATATTACCAGGGTTAAGTCTCGTTGGCCTGAAAAACAGAGAAAAAAATCTTCTCGACGTTTCGTGCGAAGGCCCTTCGTCAGGAGAAATTAGTAAACAACTCACATGTGGTCACGCGTATTTATAGCAGAGCTACAATGGGAATCACGTGAACACATGTAAGCCAATAAAAACAAACTAAACAAATAAATTAATATGTGGTAGGTAGCTGACACAAATTGGGTCAGCACCTGCACACGGGCTAAAATTACATATTAATTTATTTGTTTAGTTTGTTTTTATTGGCTTACATGTGTTCACGTGATTCCCATTGTAGCTTTGCTATAAATACGCGTGACCACATGTGAGTTGTTTACTAATTTCTCCTGACGAAGGGCCTTTGCTCGAAACGTCGAGAAGATTTTTCTCTGTTTTTCAGGCCAACGAGACTTAACCCTGGTAATATTTGGATTTCAACCGTGGCCGACGCTGTCCTAGAAGCCTTTAAAAGTTACACTACTGTACATTAACGTTATGTTAACGCGATCACCTTTTTGTTGGTCAGTTAAATTATTACGTGAATATCCATCGCTGGGCCTTTTTTCCGAAAGTTTCCGCAATAACCTAGCTTCAAATTTTGACTACAGAACTCAATTTTGAAAAATGTTCTATTTTTCAATATTTTTCAATATTTTTCAATATTTTTCAATATATATGATAGGCGTGTCAAACTAATACGTCCTAGCTAAGAACTCTGATGACAACCAAACTTCAAAATCTTGTGGGGGCGAAAACTGCATCTCGCCCCCACAGGTAAAAACTTGTGGGGGCGGTCGCCCCCACTGCCCCCACGCTTCCGCCGCCCCTGTATATATATATATATATATATATATACATATATATATATATATATATATATATATATATATATATATATATATATATATATATATAGCCATAATGGGCCAACTGAATTTAATAAGACTCACACTCCATGCTCGAGCTACCTTTTCTCAGTAAAAACTTCTCAGACTCATTAATTAATAATAGCCATATGCAATCAGAAAACTGAAATATTTCGTCATGTGCATGCATGAGTTTTGAAACCCCGAATGACTCGGTTTTATTACCTCGTAATTTTCAATGTTCTCTCGTGTTTGTAAAACATTCGATAAAAATCACTCGGTAATAAATTATTATTCTAGTAATTTACTAATTTCCATTGGTCTTCTTCGTGTCCTGTTGATCATTCCTTCAATCATGTTCAAGTATTGCATTCTTTATTTACTGTATATTTGCATTCTTGCATGGTTGTAAAGTTAATAAAACAAAGGAATGGAAGCTATAAGCATTAAACAGAATCTACAGACTGCACGCAGCTATTATTCCAAACACGATTTCAATTTCAAAACATCGAGGAGAGTTGAATTTAAAACTATAAGACAAAACCAAGTTTTTTTAACAAATTTCAAAGTGCTTTGAAGTCGAAGAAAGAAATTTCTACAACTATATGTGTGAACTTGTTTTTCAAACAAACCTGTCTTTTGAGAAAAAAATCGACCCAAAATATGACTCGAAATAAATTTCAAAGCCTCTTTCATAGTGTCTAATTTCTTTGTTTCGGGTTTATAATCATTAAGTTAGTGACATACTTCATTATAATTTACAGGTTTTACATGCATACTTTAGCCCACCATCATTTAATATCCATAGCAACATATTGCAAAGCATTCTTTCATTTCTTTGGATACATTTGTGTCTAGACCAGCCTTGCAGACTTGCGAATTTCAGATTATAAGACGTGGTGAAATAGAATTCTTTATCTCTCTATGTGCGTAAACAGAAGTCTCATGCTTTGCATGCAAGCATACAATTTTGATTATAGTCAGTGCAGTTTTGTAAATAATATATATAAAACGTTCGGCTCTTTCCCACTTTTTCAAAACACTATTTCTTCAAGCACATGCATGCAATAATATATCAATATTATTTCGACTTTCTAGGTTCTAGTCTACGTTTCGAATATAAATATGAAACCATATACAATACAGTCTTTCTGTTCTTTGATATAAACTATGTCGGAAATCAGTGATACCTTATTTAAATATTGCTGAAACGTTATATATATTAAGCCTGATCGTATTTGTTAAAAATCCGTTATTAAAGTTTTAAAGCTTTTATGTTTCTTGCAGGGTTAGCACAGTAGCAGAAAGAACGCCTCACAGAACAAATTAGGACGAATATACAGATGATGACGGCGTGGGTTTTATTCCGCACTTATTCTCTTAGTGGAGGACAAATACTTATAAACAACAAAATTTTCATTGATTATATATTTGCTTTGTTGAACAATGAAATTTTGAAGTTGTCCTCCAAACCACCGTTTTGACGCTTTGTGCAAGAGGTTTTTCTGGTATAATATATACTATATATATATATATATATATATATATATATATATATATATATATATATATATATATATATATATATATATATATATATATATATATATATATATATATATATATATATATATGTATATATATATATATATATATATATATATATAAGTAGTGATACCCCCCATCGAGGGACCAAAGGGATGCCGCCTCATTAAATATTCAATTTTTAATTATTCATTCTCATGCTCCTTTGCGACCCTCTAACCCTAATCTCATTACGTCATTATTTCTCATGCTCCTATAGGACCTCCTAACCCTAACTTCCCCCCTAACCCTAGCTGTCACTCAACCCCCGGTTTTCACTACGTCATACCGACTTATTATTTATTCATTCTCAGACTCCTTTGGGACGTAGTAACCCTAACTTTCCCCCTAATCCTAGATGTTACTTAACCCCCGTCATAACCGATAGCTCTCCGACTGATTTCCGAAGTTACGTAAAAGGCACGGAACTTATCTCTTTATAAGTAATAGTAATCACCTTTTCATTTAAACCCTTAACCCTACTTATAGTCGACAGTTGTGGGACACGTATACGTACAGAGCATGCGTACGATAAACTTTAACAAAATAGACGTTCTTCACAAGGAACTAAAGAGAAATTGATAGAGGCACTTTATATTTTTTATCTGAAACCTTGTCTGGAGGATTATAGAGAGTTCTGAACAGCGTAAGTGTCTAAATTGGCAGAGCTCGTATAGACTTAGATTAATAGTATATAATGAATATTATATTAGGTTTAGAACCTAAATATTCAATCACCCTAGAATCATTCCTAACTATACCTTTGTTTATAAGTGAAGAAATCGTAAGTAGAACTTAAGATTTTAGACGAGGATTCAATTCGAAAAGCCGTAGGAGCCATTTTAAGTGACGGTATATAAACGAAATATTATTTGGCGTCAGGATGGATCAGTGCACACATAGCTGCAGTGATATTTGAATATTTATCCTCAGTGCACGTGCAGGAGACAAAAGAAAAACTCATTAGGGGCAATTAAGAGATTAAGCGCTTAGGCAGGTCTAGGCGAGAAAGTCATTAGCGTGTATTTTGCATAAGACAGAATTCACAATAAACAGTTTAAAATATTTATTTCGGCATTGGCTTAAACTTACACATATCAAAACAAATTACGGTTACATATAAAAAAGTTTTAGTAAGGTCTGCTTCTTAGATTATATTTAGGTGTTTTTATTTTAAAAGTAGCATGATAATCTTTCTTGTCTTCTGATGATAATTGAGACACATCTTCTTTTGTCATGGGTAAATATTTTGATCTAGTCATCATTACATGGTGTTCATACTCTTCTCTTTCATCCGGAGTCATCTTTGCCAAGTCTTTCTCTGTCGGGTCGCCCAAAGTTTCCCAGTTATGAAAGAAATTATGTTTAAGCGTCGGTTGTTCAACGGTAGGAGGCGGTGTTACAAAATAGGTTTTAGGTGTAGCAGGGAAACCCCACGGAAGATCGTCAGTTTCTTGCTTTATCTCCGGTGTCAAATTTGGTGTATTTTTCCGAGTTTGAAGACTAGCCAGAGGTTGAGACTGATTTTGCAGTTGGTTTTGAAACGTCAGAAAACGTCCTAGCTGATTGGAGTAAAGTATGCTCTTTTCGTCAGGTGTTAACTGTGACGCTTGTACAATATCTTGCATTTTTTGTTCTGTATTGTACATGGCATTAACGATCGGAGGTAATTGATAGGATTGCTTTTGTATGAAACTACCCAGCTGTTGCTGCAGGCTGGAGCTATTTTCTCCAGGTAGAACATTGGTCTTGAGGCGGTGATCGTCGTCCGTAGCCGGCTTTAGATCAAGCATTAAATAACCATGAGGGCGACTTGTGGCCTCCTCGTAACTCTTCATAAATTCATGGACATGACCTGGGTTCACCTGCCGTGCCAAGACAGAAATTTGTTGCTTATCCCTTGGAGACTTGAATAGTACGATATAGTGTGCGTTGAGGCTGATGTTTCTGGTTTCTTTGCCTTGATGAAATATATTCTGAACAATATAGATCACGGAGAGATTCCTGTGATGACTACCTTTAGTAAATAGACTAGCAATACGTTTATCTCCCCCAGATTGAGCCATAAGATCATCGAGGACGATCAGGTTACGCTGAGAGACTTCAAGAAAATTATCAGAGTCAATGTCGGAAGGTATACCCTCGTAGAATTCGATGCCTGGTATTGTCTTGATCATTTCTAAATACATGGGCTGCCATTGCCCATAGCACCAAATGATACGTTCGGGAGGAGGATTAATCGTAGTTTTGGCGTTTTCCAGAAGCGTTTTCACCCATACTGTTTTACCACTCTGTGTGCATCCAGCGACAATGCAAGTAAATGGATGCTGCATGACTGTTGCTCCATTGATAACTGAAGAAACATGCCCTGTATTACTTTCCTGATGGGAATTTTTAATATGGCGTTGAAGATTGCCTCTTGTCGAAAACATTTTTTCACAAGTGTTACAGATGTACGACATGTTCACTCCTTGACGTTTAGGAGTAAAATGATTGTTTCAAAGCATATTCGGACAATTTATTTCAATTTCCTCCCTATTTCTCTTTCCTTTTATCTTCCTCTTATCTTTCTCATATCTTCCTTATCTTCCTCTTATCTTCCTCTTATCTTCCTCTTATCTTCCTTATCTTCTTCTTATCTTCCACTTATCTTCCTCTTATTTCCTCTAATCTTCCTCTTATCTTCCTCTTATCTTCCTTATCTTCCACTTATCTTCCTCTTATCTTCCTTATCTTCTTCTTATCTTCCACTTATCTTCCTCTTATCTTCCTCTAATCTTCCTCTTATCTTCCTCTTATCTTCCTCTTATCTTCCTTATCTTCCACTTATCTTCCTCTTATCTTTCTTATCTTCCTTATCTTCCCTTTATCTTCCCCTTATCTTCCTTATCTTCCTCTTATCTTCCTCTTATCTTCCTCTTATCTTCCTTATCTTCCACTTATCTTCCTCTTATCTTCCTCTAATCTTCCTCTTATCCCCCTTATCTTCCTCTTATCTTCCTTATCTTCCTCTTATCTTCCTCTTATCTTCCTCATATCTTCCCCTTATCTTCCTTAGCTTCCTCTTATTTTCCTCTTATCTTCCACTTATCTTCCTCTTATCTTCCTTATCTTCCTTTTATCTTCCTCTTATCTTCCCTATATCTTCCCTTTATCTTCCCTTTATCTTCATTATCTTCCTCTTATCTTCCTTTTATCTTCCTTATCTTCTTCTTATCTTCCTTATCTTCCCTTTATCTTCCCATTTATTTTCCTTATTTTCCTCTTATCTTCCCAATATCTTCCCTTTATCTTCCCTTTATCTTCCTTATCTTCCTCTTATCTTCCCCTTATCTTCCTTATCTTCCTCTTACCGACCTTAATTTCCCCAATTTTCAGTCCCAGACCCCTCAAGGATATCTGTCACAAATTCAAAATATATAGGTATGCTCTGGCGGAATTCAATCATTTGCAACCTTACTTTCATTGAGTGATGTTTAACAACGAACAGAGAGCATTTCTTCAGTTTGTGTGTCTTTCAAAACCGGTACAACAGCGAGCTGTTTTGGAGTCCGCGAGCCCTGAGCAGGTTCGATGTATATGCGAGTGTGCGCATAATTTATGGCAAATGCACTACGAATTACCTCGTCAGGTGATTGAAACACTTACCCCCTACCAGGACGATCTACACATTTTGGTTGACCCCCGACAAAGTTTTAGACGAAAAAAGAAAACACTGGTTCAAAACGGTGAAGGATTTCTAAGCCTGTTACTTGGTCCTGTTTTAGAAGGACTCGCAGAAATGGTATAAAAGAACTAAAAGTTGCTACGATAGTCAGTTTAAGCGTGAACATCATGGAAGAAACAAGTCTCGCTAATTATCGCGTCCAACAAATAATATCACATTTACACTACGAAATCGATGAAGAGAAAGTGTCTTCTCTGCTAAACAGTTTGCTGATATCCCATAATCTTCTCACGTGGAATTCAAGAGGGGAAATAGTATATAATGGAAAAACTATATCAAGAACAAATATCACTGATTTGATAGAATATTGTCTAACAGAATACGATGCCAAGATTCCCGAGCCCCTTGGTTTAGATATTTTTGTTAAAGGACTAGCAAATTTGAAAATTGATAAAAGTCTCATTGAAAATGTTCAAGTTTTGACCATGCTGGCACGTCACGAACATCAAGAGCCGGAATCCGAAAGCGAAGACGAAGAAACTGACTCCGAAACTGAACAAGAAGAGTCGGACGCGGAGCAACGGAGTGGAGAGGACTCGGAGAGAAATGAAGAACTTACTGGAGAATGTGAACACTGTCAAAGTATTGCACGTGTTGTATATTTACTTCAGTGTCCTAAATGTTCATGGAAAGATTTCTATCAGGATAACAATCATCATTGTAAATTATGTAACTTAGGATCTCCCTTATCTTTTTTACATTCAATTGGTTTCTGTACTGCGTGTCCCAAGGCATATATTACCGATGGAGTTAATGAAAATAATTTTGAAAAGAAATAAAAATAGATAGTCTTCAAACTCGGAAAAATACACCAAATTTGACACCGGAGATAAAGCAAGAAACTGACGATCTTCCGTGGGGTTTCCCTGCTACACCTAAAACCTATTTTGTAACACCGCCTCCTACCGTTGAACAACCGACGCTTAAACATAATTTCTTTCATAACTGGGAAACTTTGGGCGACCCGACAGAGAAAGACTTGGCAAAGATGACTCCGGATGAAAGAGAAGAGTATGAACACCATGTAATGATGACTAGATCAAAATATTTACCCATGACAAAAGAAGATGTGTCCAATTATCATCAGAAGACAAGAAAGATTATCATGCTACTTTTAAAATAAAAACACCTAAATATAATCTAAGAAGCAGACCTTACTAAAACTTTTTTATATGTAACCGTAATTTGTTTTGATATGTGTAAGTTTAAGCCAATGCCGAAATAAATATTTTAAACTGTTTATTGTGAATTCTGTCTTATGCAAAATACACGCTAATGACTTTCTCGCCTAGACCTGCCTAAGCGCTTAATCTCTTAATTGCCCCTAATGAGTTTTTCTTTTGTCTCCTGCACGTGCACTGAGGATAAATATTCAAATATCACTGCAGCTATGTGTGCACTGATCCATCCTGACGCCAAATAATATTTCGTTTATATACCGTCACTTAAAATGGCTCCTACGGCTTTTCGAATTGAATCCTCGTCTAAAATCTTAAGTTCTACTTACGATTTCTTCACTTATAAACAAAGGTATAGTTAGGAATGATTCTAGGGTGATTGAATATTTAGGTTCTAAACCTAATATAATATTCATTATATGCTATTAATCTAAGTCTATACGAGCTCTGCCAATTTAGACACTTAGACTGCTCAAAACTCTCTATACTCATCGAGACAAGGTTTCAGATAAAAAAATATAAAGTGCCTCTATCAATTTCTCTTTAGTTCCTTGTAAAGAACGTCTATTTTGTTAAAGTTTATCGTACGCATGCTCTGTACGTATACGTGTCCCACAACTGTCGACTGTCAGTAGGGTTAAGGGTTTAAATGAAAAGGTGATTACTATTAGTTATAAAGAGATAAGTCCAGTGCCTTTTACGTAACTTCGGAAATCAGTCGGAGAGCTATCGGTTATGACGGGGGGTTAAGTAACATCTAGGATTAGGGGGGAAAGTTAGGGCTACTACGTCCCAAAGGAGTCTGAGAATGAATAAATAATAAGTCGGTATGACGTAGTGAAAACCGGGGGGTTGAGTGACAGCTAGGGTTAGGGGGGAAGTTAGGGTTAAGACGGCCCCAAAGGAGCTTGAGAAATAATGACGTAATGAGATTAGGGTTAGAGGGTCGCAAAGGAGCATGAGAATGAATAATTAAAAATTGAATATTTAATGAGGCGGCATCCCTTTGGTCCCTCGATGGGGGGGTATCACTACTTATATATATAATATATATATATATATATATATATATATATATATATATATATATATATATATATATTTATTATATAGATGTGAGTGTTTTACTAGGAAATATACAGTGTCGTATTTTCCAATCTTCACTAGTGAAGATATCGAAGACGTCATTTAGAATTTTACTGCTTTTTGCATTGAATCTATATATAATAAGAAGATATGAATTTTATCTTCTCGTGGCAAAAACAATATTTTACTCATTCGCTAAGCTCATTCGTAATGTATTGTTTTCCCCCACTCGAAGATAAAATTCATATCTTTGCGCCGCCGTGCATGTATTAGGGACCTTACGATGCTAGGACGACGACGGCGGCCAAAAAGCAACATAAACTTTATAATTAAAAAAAGTCACGGCTAACTGACTATTATATTTGATATTTGAAGCTAGTTTAATGACTTTCAAAACGCAGCAGACTGCTAAAATGATTGTAGTGTCAATATTGAAGTAAATCTTAAGTAACAGTTCTCATCTTTTGGCCGTTGACGTCGTCCCGAAGACGTGAAAATGCTCTAAGTGGCGTTGTATAAAGAACGAGGACGCTGTTGAGATTACTCTAGGGACTAAAAATTATTCATTCTCTTTGTTCCGTAACTAGAATTATTTTGTTTAGAAGTCGTCGTCGTTGAAGTTGCCGTCGTACTTCGTAAGGTCCCTAATATCCCTCTCTCTCTCTCTCTCTCTCTCTCTCTCTCTCTCTCTCTCTCTCTCTCTCTCTCTCTCTCTCTCTCTCTCTCGATCTCTCTCTCTCTCTCTCTCTCTCTCTCTCTCTCTCTCTCTCTCTCTCTCTCTCTCTCTCTCTCTCTCTCTCTCTCTCTCTCTCTCTCTCTCTCTCTCTCTCTCTCTCTCTCTCTCTCTCTCCCCCCCCTGGAAACCAATCAACGCCACAAGATCTAAACACTGTATGCAGTGCAAGAATCGAAAGGCTAGAAAGATATGGACTGATTCTGAGATTGGTTGCACTGTTGCAACCTTATAGCTCATAGGGTCACCGATCACGTGAGTGAAAACGATCCATAGAAATTAATAGTCTATACGTGTAGACCCCCTTCAGAAGCCCGTTTACTTTTCTCGTTTCCAACTTCCAAACTGACTTGACGCCCCAAGTGTTGCTTTATCAATGATTTTGACAACTGAAGTTCGTTCGCTAAATTTTATTGCTATTCACACTGCATAAATTAGAGCATGGCTGGTCCAGTGAACGATTCTACGTTCGTATATATATTATATATATATATATATATATATATATATATATATATATATATATATATATATATATATATATATATATATAATATAATATATACATATATATATATATAAACAAAAACCAGATAAACCAGATTTTGTTGCGTATAGCTCGAAGAGTGCTCAATACTTTTTGAACTAACGGATTCCACTTTTGCCTGAAGATTGCCTACGGGCATGAAACTTGAAGTAGCCATGTATATTCAGTTTTAACAAATATATATATATATATATATATATATATATATATATATATATATATATATTCACACTGCATAAATTAGAGCATGGCATATAAAGCTCAACAAACGATATGAATAAATTGTCAGTGTGGTCAAATACAGCGACTCCGACAACATGTGCTTCTATGTTGCAGCCTAGCCTTCGCCAGTATTTTACAGCAAGACAACCTCTTATGGCCTTCTAAACAAGGTCTACTACAGTTTTAGCGTCAGATAACAAACTCGTTGATCACAATGCAAATTGGATGGATCTGTTGGCGAAGAAAATTGCCTTTTCATAATTTCTGCATTTTAATCCCCGAAGAGCATTAATATGACCCACGTCCAAAAAGCCATGCTACAGCGCTAGATCATGTATATTTACTCCAGTTAGGGGCTAGGTTTCTGTACAATACCACTTCGTCGACCAGCGGTTTTTCATCTGTTTCCGTAGAGTAGTGGTCATCACGTACGCTTTACACGCGTAAGGTCCCCGTTCAATCCCGGCGGGAACAGACAAAAAGACAAACGTTACCTGTTGCAGTTACCTGTGTTTTATTATGCTAACACACACTAAATGTACATGTACAAGAAGAGATGGTAATATTTGTAACAAAAGGTTTACTAATATAAATATATATATATATATATATATATATATATATATATATATTTATAAAATAACAGGTATGCTACGCACGCTCTGATTGGACGAGAGCCATTTTCACTCAGAGTACAGAGACACGTTTGACGTCATTTTCATTTTATATTGTACAACGCATGCTCTGTTTGGTTAAATCTCACGTAATCACTGGCGTATTTATTTGATTACTCCATCATTCGTCAGCTGAGTCTCGGTCACTTTGGTGGCTTCTCCTTGGTTTTTTACATCTTTGTAAAACGGTTAGTTATTTTATAAAACAAATAGAAAATCGCTTTTGTGACTCTGTACTGTGATACAAACACGAATGACGCAATTTCAACCGGAAAAAACTAGGCATTTTTTCCGGTTGAAATCACGTCATTCGTGTTTGTATCACAGTACAGAGACACGGAAGCGATTTTCTATTTGTTAAATATATATATATATATATATATATATATATATATATATATATATATTGATTGACTGACTGAGAGCAGTGCATTAAAGTGCAATTTTTTGGAGCCAATGAAGTATTCAAAAATATTATTAACTGAAAAAAACAACCCCAATCACATGAACAGCAGATTTTAATGGCGGAATTTTCCAGCACGCACAAAATAAACAAATACGGCGACCAAGATTTAAAGTAGTGGAGGACAATTCGTTTAACTGAGTTGGAGCTAACAGAACTATTCTTTAATATTGTCAGGTGAAGTATAGCAGGAAAACTAGAAGATTTTTAGTGCTTTGAGTTAACTTTTTCAAGTAGTGGTGATGGGAACAAAATGTTTTTAAACAACCAAATATACGAGGAGTAAGTGGACGGGCCGTGTAATGTCCTCAGTACAATTGACTTGAACATTTTTCATGTATATATTAAAATAATAAATAATTCAAGAAGTAATAGTTCAAACACGAGTAAGCGTTCTTCCTCCGATTTCAAAACACCGAGAAGTGAGTTGAAGAAACGAGGCGAAGCCGAGTTTTTTTAACGAACTTCGAGGTGTTTTGAAATCGGAGGAAGACGCGAACTCCAGTCTCTTTACGAGTGTTTGAACTTACTTCTAAAACGAACCCGTATTTTGAGAGAAAATCGAGATTAAAGTTGACGAAATTTGGCCGTAATCTTCCTCTTATTTCAAAACACTGACTAAATATTTATTTCTTTTGAATTTTCTTCATGAATTATTAATGAGTTTTAGAATGCTGGTTCAAATCTTTGAAAAACTCCCTCGTGCATGTTTTTCTTCTTTTTTCAAATTGAACTTGAAACCGTGCTTTCAAATATACATGTACTAACATTTCCTGTGTAGCAACACCGGTTACGAAATACAAGATTATGTTGAAAACTGATATCGCTAGTCAACAGTGTAATTATTTAGTCTCCAGGAATATCCTTCAACTGTTTTTTAGTTGGAATTTATTATACTGGAGCATTTGAGCCAAATCAAGGTTTGTCTTGTGATGGTCCAGTTAAAAATTATAAAATTTCCTAATGAAGTCTACATGCATAATTATATAAAGTTCTAACCAAGGAAGATGACGTGGGACCATGAACGCGCAAATTGGCTAACGCGCTGCGTTATTACGTCACTGTACAAACAGAAAACAAGGACGATATATTTGCCACAATGACCGCAATGTACACTTTTGCTGGCATCAAAAAGTTTAAGAAGCAATGCGTCCAAGGTCATATTCCAAGTTTGGATTATTCCAATTAGTCCTATATAGTTGGGTTAGAGAAAACAAACGACAAAACCCTCTTTATATGTGGAGTCAAAGTTTTTAGAGTTGATTCAACAGTTAAACTAAAGTAAACTGATTACTATATACAGCAGCAGTTTTTAAGGATTATGCCATGCATATATACTATACAATTAAGTATTTTATAGAAGCAATATAATCTTCAGATCAGTGTCCATGTGACACCCTTCAACACCCAAGATGTTTGAACTGAGTAGTTAAGCTGGCCAAACGCCATCCTTGGAAACAAACAAGTAAATATCAATGGTCTATTGATTCAATTATAAACCTGGGCTGGTGATAGTTGCGTGGTTGCATCGCGAAAAGACGGAAGTAACGTTTAAAAATGGTACTTCAAAGCCTCCCTTACGAAAATTTCATATGTAAATTTTTCACATATGAAATTTCCACATATGGAATTGGAACCTTTTCACATATGAAATTTCCACATATGAAATACAGTTCCACATATGAAATTTCCACATATGAAATATAGTTCCACATATGAAATCACCACATATGGAATTGGAACCTTTTCACATATGAAATTTCCACATATGAAATTCCACATATGAAATACAGTTCCACATATGAAATTTCCACATATGAAATATAGTTCCACATATGAAATCACCACATATGGAATTGGAACCTTTTCACATATGAAATTTCCACATATGACATTTTCATATATGGAATAAAATATTTTCAGATATTCAATTATTAAAATCCAATTTATGGGAAATTAGACATTAGAATATGCAGAATGTGCAAAACTTGAACTTTACAAAACAATTGAATACCATATTAACACATTCAATATTGTTTGTTTTTAGACTAATTTAATCTTAGAAATATATTATCAATTTACATCAAAATTCTAGAATTTAAAGTTAAATTCACCTGGCCCAGCTATGCAAAAGTCAATTACAATATAGCACTAGTTGTACATTTTGTAGGACTGTAAATTCAGCTCATTTTATCAAATGTTGAACTTTTTGAGGTTTTCAACAGTAAGCTTATAGTTATGTACCAGACAATAAATAATCAGCAAATGTTCAATATGATTACTGGTCTGGTAACAAACAATTGCACTGTAGAAAGGTAACCTACTTTTGAACAACTGGCCCATTGTGTTTACCACAAAATAATGTACACGTTAAATGTAAAATATTTAAATAAATAAATAAATAAATATACCGGTCTATATGACTGTAAAAACAAACTATTTTAGTCCTTCCTCTAAACGTCTTTTTCTTTTACACGCTTCCTTCTCATCTTCAATTTTTTGGGTAATTGCATTCTGGACAGCAGTAGGAGTCACTCCTGGATAAGCATTGACAACATAACCTGTGAAATATACAATACGATTCATACATATATCAGATTTATATAGTTAGAATAATTTTAACCAATTAATACCATGATTGCCTTGGTTTAAAATGTTCTCACTGGGTGATTTAATCTCTAATTTCTCTGGTTTGTGTAGGCAAAGGGAAAAGAGCATTACATTTTTCATATTACATGATCTCATTCCCAAAAATAACAATTGTATAACCTTGGCAATCATGTAATTACAAACTGACAGCAAGTCATGTCAGGAAATTAGTGATTAAATGTCCATCTAGTCTGCAAGCAAACTTTTTCCCCACCCCTGGAGAACGGTACAACAATAATCTCTCACCCACCCTGGCATGGGTGAGACTGACTGCTATCACAGATTAGCCTTGGGAGAAGTCCCTCAGATATACATGCTCATTTGACTGGCTCAGACAGGAATAAGTAATAATCACTTGACCCAACACCATTGTTACCACCCCTTAGAGAGTAAAATCATCTGCTGGAGTGTGAATTAATGTCAATATTAAACTTTATAATTACGAAGTATATTTAGATACTATCTAATCTTCCATCATACACTGTATCACAGATGGGTTCTCAGATGTGATAATGATCTACTAGCTGACTAGCTTCCCAGGGTAAGATTCCTTCCAAAGGTCACATGCTTATACATTCCTCCTAACTACAAGATTGCAGTTACCGAACAAACAATTTGGACAGAAAATTCTACTTTCCTAGCAGAATTCTTGTATTTTTGAACACAGTTAGAATATAGGGATGTTCAGTAATGTATAAGGAATATGCAGTATCTGTATATCACTAAAATTATACCAATATTATTAGTATGACTATATGACATTATACCAGTTTGAGTCTTATATTTCATCAAACCGGTCAAGTTTCTAAAATATCCAGATGTGTGATCTGTGTTTTTAGCATATCAATGATACTTGATATATATATATATATATATATATATATATATATATATATATATATATATATATATATATATATATTACCAGGGTTAAGTCACGTTGGCCTGAAAAACAGAGAAAAATCTTCTCGACGTTTCGAGCGAAGGCCCTTCATCAGGAGAAATTAGACGAAGGGCCTTTGCTCGAAATGTCGAGAAGATTTTTCTCTGTTTTTCAGGGCAACGTGACTTAACCCTGGTAATATTTGGATTTCAACCGTGGCCGACACTGTCCTAGAAGCCTTTTATATATATTAAAAATCTCAGTATACAGCATCAGTGTCACTTTAAAAAAGGCATACAGTTAGACCAATATATAACCTGCTAATAGTATTTTGAGATATAAACATGCCTATTGGAATAGATCATTATGTCGTTAATCAATAAATAAACTACCAGAATTATTTAAGGATTTTACTTACCAAAATAGACAGCAAGTTGAATGTTTGAACACAACTGAACATGGTAACTGACTACCCTATGAAAAAAGAAAGAATGATTTGAGAGTTTGTTAGGAACCACACAATCAATTGACTATTACTGTAAAATTGTGAAGACAAGAAGAGATTTTATAAAGCCAATATTGTTGACGACAAAAGATGATGACTTTAATAATAAACATTGACTTCAACTACACTATTAACTTCGATCAGTATAAAATGGTTTGTATTGGACAATCAAACAGGAAATTGACAACGAGCCAGAGAAAATTTCACATTACAATAAGCAGGACGATAGAAAACAAACGATTACTGAATTAGCTTTACCTTGCTGGTAGCCTCGTGCGAGCGAAGCTTCTAGGACTTTCTTGGTTCAACTCGATTTCCATGGCTTTTAGTTAAATTTTTCCGTAGAAGAACATGTTATTTCGGTGAAGACTGTCTTCCTGATCTCTTCGCAAACAAAAAGTCTCATTTCCAAGGGTTTATGTAGCTTGTATCTCAAAACACCATCAGTCCATCACAAGGGAATTTCAAACGTGGCGCACCTGAGATGGGTGACGCTATCCCAAGTATCAATGCGCGCTCGCTGCGCGGAGCATGCGCGGTATCGTGGCTACATGCGCCTGGGGGCTGGGTACGACACTGACCAAGAGGGGGCCTCTGCACTGGTGACGGCGCTATTTCAATCTCTGGGAACGAGATTGGCGCTATTTAATCTTGCAAGCACATAACAGTGGTAGAATCATGTGAAACAACTTTAAGATTGATTGAATTGATTCAAGTTGAACATAAATATGTAGTTTTTCAGAACAGTCCATCTCTCCCTGGCAAGATATGTTGTCAGCTTCCAAATCTTGTTGATAGAGATTAGATTATTTCCTAAGATTAATAGGTACTTGTATTATATATTTACAATTTTGAGCATGGTTATTCGCAAGATCGTAATTCTGTATCAAAGAATAGTTAAGTTTTAGTCTAGGTTAGCGAAAACTTATCGATCAATTTCTGATTATATACAATTTTATTTTCTTGCATAAATTTAAAACTTGGGTGAGCTATCTAAAGATATCATATTCGACAATAGTTTCCTAACCATATAACAAATATTGCAAATACTGATCTATTACAGAATTTATAAATTAAATGTGCATATTTCTGTTTTTAGCTTAATAAAGTCAAGTTTCCTGTTTTTGTAACTATTTCTTACTGCAACAAAGCATTCCCTATCATAGTAGTATAAATTGGTAATAATTACAAAGTAATTTATTTCATGATTTTTTTCCACATATGAAACTTAACTTTTACATATGAAATTTTTTATTTCATATGTGAACAATTTTTCATATATGAAATTTTTTATTTCATATGTGAAAATTGTTGTCACATTAATTACAAAGTGACTTATTTCATGATTTTTTTCCACATATGAAACTTAACTTTTACATATGAAATTTTTTATTTCATATGTGAAAATTGTTGTCACATTAATTACAAAGTGACTTATTTCATATGTGATTTTTCCCCACATATGAAACTTAACTTTCACATGTGAAATTTTTTATTTCATATATGAAATTTTTTATTTCATATGTGAAAATTGTTGTCACATTAATTACAAAGTGATTTATTTCATATGTGATTTTTCCCCACATATGAAACTTAACTTTCACATGTGAAATTTTTTATTTCATATGTGAACAATTTTTCATATATGAAATTTTTTTATTTGATATGTGAAAATTGTTATCACATATGAAGTGAACAAAATTCATATGTGAAATTATTCATTTAACATATGAAATATGGCATTTCATATGTGAAATTGTTTTCCACATATGAAATTCGTCGTTTCACATGAAATAGTTCATTTCATATATGAAATTCCAACTTCATATGTGAAATGACATATGAAATTTTCGTAAGGGCTACCTTTCAGTTTACACCGTTTTCTTAAGTCAAAAGTGCAAAGAATCATTCTCTTACACAATAAACCCGCCCGATTTTTATCTTTTAGTTTGATGGAACTGAAATATTTGTTTTCACAGCACAAAGTGATGGACAATATCGTAAATAAAATGGTCAGATCAATAAAAATCAATAATACTGACAAATGCAACAAAAACCAACTATATATATATATATATATATATACGCGTATAGTCAGTGCCGAAAAGTTATATAGTCTAAAGCCATGCCAAACTCGACCGAATGCCATATCAAAGAAGTTATATTTCTATGGAATGTCGATTCCTAGATTTTAATAGTTTCGTGCGAGGACAAAAAATATATCGGGTTTGTGTGCAGAAAAAAAAAGATAATATTCATTAAAACGTTAAATTAAATAGTAAGTCATTAGTGCATTTTCTTACGGACTATATTTAGTCCAAGTTTTGATGTGTCCTGGTGACACTGTGCCTTTACTTGAGAAAAGTAGACTATGACGCGAGAGAGTCCAACTGACAAGTCTATATATACCGTGCAATACCTTGAAAAGGACTCGAAACAGATATATAAAAGTGCTTGAACGCACGCGACATAATTAAGTATATTGTACGTACATTGAAGCTCTTTTATTGAAATATATATTCCTCCTGAATATATAGCCAGCCTATATAGGCATTAATTTAAAAAATATTCGTTATCATTATTATACATTATTATACGTTATCGTTATCGTTATTATTATAGTATTGTGAATGACGCACAAAAATATTCTGCAACATCATTTAATTAATGACACTGGGCCAATGAAGGGATAACAGTTTAGATGTATCTGATAGAGTTATATATCCAGTATAGATATGTTAGTTTTGTTTTAGTTTAATAATAGCAATACATTATCGCCCTTATCTTGTTTAATATAAAATCTTCAAGTGACCTTCGGTTACCTTTTCTATACGACGCTGTTGATACGCCCCTGCATGTATCAATAACCACAAAGCCTTTACATTGAACCATATTGGACTTAGTGCTCCTACGCAATCGGTCACTGTCTAATTCCGATTATAGTGACACCACATAGTTTGCGATAACAAAGCAGCTTTCAGAAGAATATTATCTAATTTTTATCTTTTTAATATTTGAACTCGATTAGTCATGTAAAAAATGCGGAACTCAAACACTAAACTATAATTCAACTCAATTTATACCATGTAAGTCGCACAAGAGCCGCACGCGTGTGTGTGCTAACGAATGTGCCAGCAATACCCCAAACACGGATCTGATAACTATAAAGAAAATTAAAAAAATATTAGCTTATCACCACGTTCAGCAACACCTATATCTAATTCAATATTTCAGGATTTATTATTACTAATTCTGAGTCAAAGACTGCATGTTAATGTTATTATAACATTAACAGTCTTTGCACGATGACGTGAGATGGCGTTGGGTGACTATATATCCATAATGGGCCAACTGAATTTAATAAGACTCACACTCCATGCTCGAGCTACCTTTTCTCAGTAAAAACTTCTCAGACGCATTAATTAATACTAGCCATATGCAATCAGAGAACTGAAATATTTGGTCATGTGCATGCATGAGTTTTGAACCCCCGAATGACTCGGTTTTATTACCTCGTAATTTTCAATGTTCTCTCCTGTTTGTAAAACATTCGATAAAAATCACTCGGTAATAAATTATTATTCTAGTAATTTACTAATTTCCATTGGTCTTCACATGGGACTCGTGTCCTGTTGATCATTCCTTCATGTTCAAGTATTGCATTCTTTATTTACTGTATATTTGCATTCTTGCATGGTTGTACAGTTAATAAAACAAATGAATGGAAGCTATAAGCATTAAACAGAATCTACAGACTGCACGCAGCTATTATTCCAAACACGATTTCAATTTCAAAACATCGAGGAGAGTTGAATTTAAAACTATAAGACAAAACCGAGTTTTTTTAACAAACTTCAAAGTGCTTTGAAGTCGAAGAAACAAATTTCTACAACTATATGTGCGAACTTGTTTTTCAAACGAGCCTGCCTTTTAGAAAAAAATCGACCCAAAATAGGACTCGAAATAAATTTCAAACCCTCTTTCATAGTGTCTAATTTCTTTGTTTTGGGTTTATAATCATTAAGTTAGTAACATACTTCGTTATAATTTACAGGTTTTACATGCAATATACTTTAGCCCACCATCATTTAATATCCATAGCAACATATTGCAAAGCATTCTTTCATTTCTTTGGATGCATTTGTGTCTAGACCAGCCTTGCAGACTTGCGAATTTCAGATTATAAGACGTGGTGAAATAGAATTCTTTATCTCTCTATGTGCGTAACAAGAAGTCTCATGCTTTGCAAACATACAATTTTGATTATAGTCAGAGCAGTTTTGTAAATAATATATATAAAACTTTCGGCTCTTTTCCACTTTTTCAAAACACTATTTCTTCAAGACAAGCACGTGCATGCAATAATATATCAACATTATTTCGACTTTCTAGGCTCTAGTCTACGTTTCGAATATAAATATGAAACCATATACAATACAGTCTTTCTGTTCTTTGATATGAACTATGTCGGAAAGCAGTGATACCTTATTTAAATATTGCTGAAACGTTATATATATATTAAGCCTGATCGTATTTGTTAAAAATCTTTTATTAAAGTTTTAAAGCTTTTGTTCTTGCAGGGTTAGCACAGTAGCAGAAAGAACGCCTCACAGAACAAATTAGGACGAATATACAGATGATGGCGTGGGTTTTATTCCGCACTTATTCTCTTAGTGGAGGACAAATACTTATAAACAACAAAATTTTCATTGATTATATATTTGCTTTGTTGAACAATGAAATTTTGAAGTTGTCCTCCAAACCACCGTTTTGACGTTATGTGCAAGAGGTTTTTTTGGTATAATATATACTGTATATATATATATATATATATATATATATATATATATATATATATATATATATATATATATATATATTTATTATATGCGAGTGTTTTACTAGAACATATACAGTGTCCGAGTGTCGTATTTTCCATATCCTCACTAGTGAAGATATCGATGACGTCATTTAGAATTTTACCGCTTTTTGCATTGAATCTATATAATAAAAAGAACATGCATTACACGGTGGCTTGAAGATATGAATTTTATCTTCTCGTGGCAAAAACAATATTTTACTCATCCGCTACGCTCATTCGTAAAATATTGTTTTCCCCCACTCGAAGATAAAATTCATATCTTCGCGCCGCCGTGTAATATTCTCTCTCTCTCTCTCTCTCTCTCTCTCTCTCTCTCTCTCTCTCTCTCTCTCTCTCTCTCTCTCTCTCTCTCTCTCTCTCTCTCTCTCTCTCTCTCTCTCTGATGCTACATTTTTTGAAAAATTCGAATCAGTGATTACTCGTTTGGATGCGGAGAATAGGGAAATTTTAGTAATGGGTGATCTTAATTGTAATTTTCTCAAACCGGAAGCCAACAATACCAAATTACTTATGGCAATGTGCGAGACCTACCAACTCAAACAGTTAATCACTGATTCAACACGAATTACTGAAACATCTAAAACTTTAATTGATGTTTTCCTTACAAACTGTCCCCAGAGGATTGTATCCTCTGGTGTTCAGCATGTTGCTATTAGTGATCACTCACTTATATATGCTGTAAGGAAAATTTCTATCCCAAGAGGCAAAGGTAATCAACATAAGTATGTAAAAAACAGATCTTTAAAACATTATAATGCCCAGAAATTTAGAGAAGATCTCAGCAAATTGTCATGGGAATCCTTGAATAAGTATGAGGACCCGAACAAAATGTGGGACAATTGGAAGACAAATTTCAATATGATTGCAGATTTACATGCCCCGCTTAGATCTAAAAGAGTAAGAAATTGTTCTTCACCCTGGATGAATAATAATTTAAAGCGGTTAATTTATCGTAAGAATTTTCTAAAATCTCGAGCAGTTAAATATGACACTGGGGAGTCGTGGGCTGAATATAGAAAAGCAAAAAATCAGACAAATAATGCTATAAAGAAAGCGAAAGAAGATTACTATCAAAAGCATTTTGAGTCTAATGCTGGTAATACTAAAGTAATGTGGAGCACAATTAATAATATAATGGGAAAAGAAACACAAAAACCTACCATATCTAGTCTAAAGACTGATTCAGGAAAAACTTCTAATCCTGAGGAAATGTGTGATTTGTTTAATAAGCATTTTACGGAAATTGGCCCTAAACTTGCCTCCGAGCTCCCGCAATCTTCATCTGATTTTCTTAGCTATATCCAGCCTACGAATTCTACCTTTCAATTGCCACAAATAACTGTGGATGATCTGAGATCAATTATCCAATGTTTTAATGGCAATAAGGCAGCTGGTTTAGATGACATTCCGATTAAACTCATTAGGGATGCTTTTCCAGTGGTTGCTAAATCATTGTGCAATATCTTTAATAAATCCATTGCCACTGGTATCTTTCCTGGTGAGTGGAAATTGGCTAAAGTCGTACCTATTTACAAGAAAGAGGCGAAAGACGACGCTTACAACTATCGCCCTATTTCTATTATCAATGTTATTGCAAAGATCTTTGAAAAATTTATCTCTGGTCACCTACATGACTATTTACTTAAGAACAACATTATAACTCGTTATCAGTCTGGTTTTCGACCACTGCACTCAACAGTTACTGCTTTGATTGACACAACAAATGAATGGTATACTAATGTTGATAAAGGTCTATTAAATGTTGTTGTGTTCTTAGATCTAGCAAAAGCATTTGATACCGTAAATCACAAAATTTTGTTAAGGAAACTTCAGGCCTATGGTGTAAGTGGCGCTTCGCTTAAACTGTTTACGTCTTATTTAGACTCTAGGCAACAAAAATGTTGTGTAAATGGTTATCTTTCCAATTCATCAAAATTGTCATGTGGTGTACCCCAAGGATCAATCCTAGGCCCACTGTTATTTTTGTTATATATAAACGATCTGCCAGCTTCGCTCCATCATAGCATACCTAGAATGTATGCAGATGATACCAACATTACGGTTTCTGGTGAATGTATTAGTGACATTGAGGCTCGTTTGAATCATGATTTGAATGAAGTTTATCAGTGGCTGATCGCCAATAAATTAAGCCTAAGTGTCACTAAGACAGAGTACCTTGTGATTGGGACGAAGTATAAACTTGATAATATTCTTTCGCCAATTTTACATATTGGTGGTATCCCGATCAGAAGGGTTAAAGAATGTAAATCTTTGGGAGTTCATTTTGACGAAACACTAAATTGGTCCACTCACATTGATAAATTATCGAAAAAAATTTCTTCAGCAATTGCTGGACTTAGACAAATTCGAGCATTTGTGCCACGACAAACATTAATTATAATTTACAAGTCATTCATATTACCTTTATTTGACTATTGTGACCAAATTTGGGGAAATGCAAATCTTGAGTTTCTAAATCGTCTACAGAGACTTCAAAACAGAGTTGCAAGGATCATCACTCAATCAAATTTTGAAATTCGGTCGCATGATATCCTAAACACCTTAAAATGGGACAATCTTACCACCCGTAGATACAAACATCTGATGACAACAATGTTTAAAGTACTGAATAACGAGTCTCCACAGTATTTAACAGATCAATTTACAAGATTGTGCAAATCTAACCATTATAATCTACGAGGTTGTGAAAGTAAGGTTGTCCTACCATTACCAAGATTAGAATACTTAAAGAAATCATTTAGATATAGAGCGGGGATATACTGGAATAACTTACCTGGTGAATTACGTGAAATAGAATCACTACAGTATTTTAAGCGAGGACTTAATTACTTTTGCCAAGACTCCCCAGTTTTATTGGTAAATTGAGTTTGTAAATATAGATTTTTAATATAGAGTTTGTAAATATAAAGTAGTGTGCAGTTTCCTCTTTTTCTCTTTTTTTTGTAAATTTCATACGGCTTTTATGTAAACCAGTTGTTTATAACTGATGAAATTACCGTATCCAAATAAAGTTTTCTATCTATCTATCTATCTATCTATCTATCTATCTATCTATCTATCTATCTATCTATCTATCTATCTATCTATCTATCTATCTATCTATCTATCTATCTATCTATCTATCTATCTATCTATCTATCTATCTATCTATCTATCTATCTATCTATCTATCTATCTATCTATCTATCTATCTATCTATCTATCTATCTATCTATCTATCTATCTATCTATCTATCTATCTATCTATCTATCTATCTATCTATCTATCTATCTATCTATCTATCTATCTATCTCTCTCTCTCTCTCTCTCTCTCTCTCTCTCTCTCTCTCTCTCTCTCTCTCTGTAAAAAAAACTGTATCTACATTTCTATATTACTAGTGTAAGTCAATACCGTTTTAAAGTGAGGCTATCGGTCAATCAATGCAAAACAGAACATTTATAGCAATTATATACTGCGAGTGGCGTTTTTATTCAATTAGATATAATTATCATAGTTCTCATATCTTAATTCTACATCGCGTAGTCGTAGATACACGAATACTACACGTATTTAGTCTACTGGTCGAGGCCAGGTATCATCAGACACATAGAACGTATAGTTAATCAGTAATAAATATACGGCTATATTTATAATTAATACCATGGAAGGATGTGTATTAGCTATTAAGCCTCCAGCTCGCTTCGGGTCATTTAGTAAAACTGCCGAGGGACGTATTGTGACTATCACAACCTTATGCCACAAATACCATAGCAGGGGGGTTTGCACTAAACAAACTGCGCCATCAAGTGTCCATTTAGTTTTTGTACCTACTGCGCATACGAGTAGATATTATGTCAGTGTCAGCATGCAAGCAATGTTTCCCAATGTTATAGTTAAGAAACAATAGAATATTCTTCGGGACCACTCAAATTTCAGAAGGTTTTTCCTACACATATCGAGTCAGTCCGAGTAGAGATACGTGTACGCCCAAACGTGCCTACTTTTATTTAATGCCATATACACAGATTAATTTGTATGAAAATTAAGAATGGCGATCTTGATCAAGTCTTTTATGTTATAAAAGCGGTCAAAAAGTTTTAAGTCAAGATGGCGGCCAAAAACATAATGGCGTGAACAAATAGCAAACTGAAGAAAGATATACTCTCCAATCTCAAAAAAAGAAAGATGCTCTGGTCCAGTGAACGATTCTACGTTCGTATTAATATATATATATATATATATATATATATATATATATATATATATATATATATATATATATATATATATATGGTGAATAATTTAATGTGATACACAGATGATAATCCCCTGGAGACCATGCAATCAACGCTATAAGATCTAAACACTGTATGCAGTGCAAGAATCAAAAGGCTAGAAAGATATGGACTGATTCTGAGATTGGTTGCACTGTTGCAACGGTCACCGATCACGTGAGTGAAAACGATTCATAGAAATTAATAGTCTATACGTGTAGACCCCCTACAGAAGCCCGTTTCCTTTTCTCGTTTCCAACTTCCAAACTGACTTGACGCCCCAAGTGTTGTTTTATCAATGACTTTGACAACTGAAGTTCGTTCGCTAAATTTTATTGCTATTCACACTGCATAAATTAGAGCATGGCATATAAAGCTCAACAAATGATGAATAAATTGACAGTGTGGTCAAGTACAGCGACTCCAACAACATGTGCTTCTATATGTTGCAGCCTAGCCTTCGCCAGTATTTTACAGCAAAACAACCTCTTAAGGATACTACTACAGTTTTAGCGTCAGATAACAAACTCGTCGATCATAATGCAAATTGGATGGATCTGTTGGCGAAGAAAATTGCTGTTCCATTTCTGCATTTTAATCCCCGAAATAAGAGCATTATAAGATGACCCACGTCCAAAAAGCCATGCTACAGCGGCTAGATCATGTATATTAATTTACTCCACTTATCGGGCTAGGTTTCTGTACAATACCACTTCGTCGACCAGTGGTTTTTCATCTGTTTCCGTAGAGTAGTGGTCATCACGTGCGCTTTACACGCGTAAGGTCTCCGGTTCAATCCCGGGCGGAACAATCGAAAAGACAAACGTTACTTGCATTTCTTTTGAACATTTTCAGTTACGCACCATTCAATGCACGAGAACGGGGATTGTTCAGTTAATTCCACGCCTTTCCTGTTTTGAACTTCACTTTTACACCAGACACCATAGCACATGGCCTTGATAAGAAACCTGTACATTAACAAGTTTCTGTAGTGTAGTGGTTATCACGTCCGGGCGGAAACACAGATATTTTGATTTGTTTGAGTTGTATGTTCCACAAAAGATGACTTGATGAAAATGCGTCTGGCCAACCTTTTGCCAACAAGGCTAAAATTTTAACGTATATTTTCTCTGTGTTTCCCCAACCTTGTTTCAAAAGACACCACGCCTATATTTGGTAAAACACGTAATAAACGACCGAAATACGTTTCTTTAAATAAATAGTCGCGAAAACGATGGAAAGGAATTATTACACTCTTTCACTGCCAATACTTTTTTTCTGGATTATCAGCAAGTATTTGTATTCTCTCCCGCATGTATATTGAAAGATAACTGAACAAACAAAAACAAACAAACAAACAAACAAACAAACAAACAAACAAACAAACAAACAAACAAACAAACAAACAAACAAACAAACAAACAAACAAACAAACAAACAAACAAACAAACAAACAAACAAACAAACAAACAAACAAACAAACAAACAAACAAACAAACAAACAAACAAACAAACAAACAAACAAACAAACAAACAAACAAACAAACAAACAAACAAACAAACAAACAAACAAACAAACAAACAAACAAACAAACAAACAAACAAACAAACAAACAAACAAACAAACAAACAAACAAACAAACAAACAAACAAACAAACAAACAAACAAACAAACAAACAAACAAACAAACAACATCAATGAAACCATAAATAGAAAGATGAATTATATTGCTAGCGTCACATCTTCACATGAATAAACATGAGTGGTTTGTCATTTATTGGCTCAAAATAAATAAAAAAGAAGTGTCGTTAATAATGAGTCAAACGTATATAAACAACTATATGGTATATTGACGTCTCCTCGACGGGGAATCAAACCCCGATCTTCCGCGTGACAGGCGTAGATACTGATCACTACATTATCGAAGATCGGGTTAACGTCTTCGGCACCTTTCCTCGATCACCAGACCATTTTTCTTCATCATACCAAAGTGAATGTTTACAGTAATTTATAATTCGAATTATATAAAGCGTCAGATAACAAACTCGTCGATCATAACGAAAATTGGAAGGAACTGTTAGTGAAGAAAACTGCAGTTTCATTTCTGCATTTTAATCCCCGAACTAATAGCATTAAGATCACCCACGTCCAAAATTGCCATGCTATACAGAGCTAGATCATGTATATTTACTCCAATTATCTGGCTAGGTTTTTGTACGATACCACTTCATCGACCAGCGGTTTCACTTCTGTTTCCGTAGTGTAGTAGTTACCAACGTACGCTTTACACGCGTAAGGTCTCCAATTCAATCCCGGGCGGGAACAGTCGAAAAGACAAACGTTACCTGTTTCATTTCTTTTGAAAATTTCCAGTTGTTCAGTTAATTCCTCGCCTTTCCTGTTTTGAACGTCTTTCACTGCCAATAATTTTTTCTGGATAAAGCAGCGAATATTTGTATTCTCTCCCACATGTATATTGAAAGATAACTGAACAAACAAATAAACAAATAAACAAACAAACAAACAAACAAACAAACAAACAAACAAACAAACAAACAAACAGACAGACAAACAATCAAACAAACAAACAAACAAACAAACAAACAAACAAACAAACAAACAAACAAACAAACAAACAAACAAACAAACAAACAAACAAACAAACAAACAAACAAACAAACAAACAAACAAACAAACAAACAAACAACATCAATGAAACCATAAATAGAAAGATAAATTAGATTTCTAGCGTCACATCTCCGCATGAATAAACATGAGTGGTTTGGCATTTTTTGGCTCAAAATCAATTATATATTCTTACCCAAAAACCAGTCTCCGTTGACGGAGTGTATATAGTGGTTATCACCACTGATCTATATAAGATCAATCAGTGGTTCTATATAAGATCAGTGGTTATATAAGATCATGCAATGCGTTATAAGTCCCCGGTTCGATCCCAGGCGGCAACATTCACCAATCACATACATGCATAGCAGAACTCGGAGGAGTCCATAATGCCCGAAATCTTTCTGACGTTATGGTGTTGTTTTTCTGTTGTTTAAACTGCTTTGTTCAAAATTTTACCCAACAGGTTTGTAAAACGTAAAAAGTGTCGCTAATGGTGAGTCAAAAGCTTATGAACAACTATGGTGTATTGGCGTCTCCTAGACGGGGAATCGAACCCCGGTCTTCCGCCTGACAGGCGGAGATACTGACCACTATACTATCGAGGATCGGGTTAACGTCTCCGGCACCTTTCGTCACCAGAGACAGACCATTTTTCTTCATCATACAAAAGTGAATAGTTACTACAGTACTTTATAATCATAAAGCGGAATTAGTTTACTTTATATATAAAGGTGACTGTAAATAGCAGTTACTTTCATCCTGCTCATCAGCACTACACTGATGAGGCCCATAAGGCCGAAACGGTACCGTCTGTAGTTATATATATATATATATATATATATATATATATATATATATATATATATATATATATATATATATATATATATATATATATATATATATATATATATATATATATATATATATATATATATATATATATATATATATATACTTCTTGTGTCCTTACATTAGTTTAAATTTTCTTAAAATAACTCTTTTTGCCTGTTTTCAATCTACGAAAACTTATGAACTTCAGTGACGGCCATCTTGGGTAGTGGTCAAGTCACCACACAACTGGCACGTACAATCCGGCCTCATGCCCCATCCAGTTTTATTGAGATCAATGTAAACTTGTCAGACCTCATCTTCTTGTCAGGCCTCATCTCGGCTACGCTACTCAGGTTTGGGCACCACAATCAATTGAGTTGTTAAAACGTGTAGAGTTCAGAGGCGCGCATCTAAAATCATTCTTAACCTACCCTTTCGATGCGAAGCGTCCTACACAGATAGACTCAAGCTAACAGGACTTCTTCCAGTGTCGTACTGGCACGAATACATGATCTGTTGTTTTTCTTCAAGCTCTTAGCTTTAATGGCCTTGTTTAGACCATTAGACCGGAAATGTTACCAGCAGTAAAATTACCTGTACGGCAAACCAGATCTGTCAGCAACATCAATGTCATAAGTTTTGTTCCTTACCAATGTAGAACAGTAACTTATGAACGATCCTTTATGGTCAGAGTAACCAGAACTTGGAATGCATTACCAGACTTTTTAAGGCTAAAAACTCTAACTTTTAATTCATTTAAGAAAGCCCTACCTGAACACTACTACAACGCTCTTCACACAATCTATAACCAAGACGACCCCCGGACTTGGAAATCAATCTGCCTAAAATGTAACTCGGTGCGTCACCTTGAGAAATCCTTAACTTGCTACTACCCTTCTTTTTCTTGTTCTTGTTCTTTTTCTTTTTTCCTTTTTCTTTTTCTATTTTCTTTTTCTTTTTCTTTCTTCTTTCTTCTTTTCCTTTTTTTCTTCTTCTCACCAGTTAATCTGCATATTTATGTAAATATAATATATGGTTATTATTTTCTATTTTACGCGGGCCCACGGTAATTGGCGTAAGCTGTAGTGGTATCCCTGCCAGATTTGTATTTTGTATGTTTATTTACTAATGGCGAAGTATAATAAATAAATAAATAAATAAATAAATGAATAAATGAATAAATAAATAAATAAATAAATAAATAAACAACCAGACAACAACCAGACAGTGAAGACTAAGTAAGACTCGACTATTCATTTGTGTTTTAAAAAAAGGGTAAAGAAAATTACGAAGGGGTAAATTCAGAATATGTTAAAATATTGACAAAGAAGCCATGCACAAATTACCTACCTTATCTTTTTGGTAGTATGCTTATGATTTTAACTTTTGTGTTGGACTCTCGGACCAGGTTGGGTTCGGACCCCTCCCCGCAACTGACTATTTAAAATTTCTGTCGTATTTTAGTACCATATTGCACATGCTATAGACTGCTAATTGTTTAATGAGTGGTATGGCTACATGTATAAGATAGAAAGTTTCTTTCATTCTGAGACCACTGACTGGAAACCTAGAAATCTTTACATATTTTTAGTACCATTACCAATAATGGACTGCTAGTAATTTCATGAGTAGAATGGCTACCTGTATAAGATAGGAAAAGTTGCTTCGTTTTTTTTTGCTGTACAACCGCGCCACCCACCTCCCCTGTAGGCCTACAGAGTACAAACTGTCTCGTCCGCGCGCGGCTGAATCTAAATGAGCAGTCAGTGAGAATGCTTTAGTGTTTGTGGAATGACTCCCTCGGCCTGGTGGCTCAAGCCAAGGGATGAGCACAATGAAGTACGTTGTTCACGTGAGGTTTATGCTTTTAATGGTTACTGACTGGGCAAGGCTAGCGCTTTGCCAGGGAGAGGAGTCTCCTGTTGTTGGTTTGTGATACAACTTCCGAGCCAGTTAGCCGTTAAATTCTATATTTCCGACAAAGTTTTGCACTAAAACATTTCGGAGACAGGGGATATTGCTGATAAACTGGTAAGTATTTTTAACGCGACTTATAGTAAACTTGTGAGTGTGATCTACCACAGTTTTTGTGAGTCATGATAAAAAATTATTTTGGTCAGAGAACGTGTACTTTCTCTTTAATTATCTTATAAGATCTCGCTAAAATCTTATAAGATCTACGTGTAAAAATCTTATAAGATTTTTCTTAAGATCTTACAAGATTTTCCAAGATCACACAAGATCTTGACAAGATTCTCACAGTGGTGGGTTTGGCGCAGATACATGTACGCATAGCGGACCTTTTGTTGTGCTATGCAATTCAGAGTTGTATTCTGAAACATGGGCGAAGTTTTCCAAATCGTTTACAATGACATGCACCGCTAACGGGCCTGTGCGACATCGGTTCTATGTTGATTGTCTTATAATGCGTGGATGACTGTGTTGGTGTTTGGGTTTGACAATAGATGACGCGAAATTGCTGTGTTCTTTATTACGTCGTATAGTTTTAACGGTAGGCGGAGTTCCCGTCATGAAAACGGGGTACCTCAATCAACCCCTCCTAGTTTACTGGGTTAGGACTGTCACTTCTCCACTGACGGTAGGTTCCCCCCTTTTCTCCTTGTTTTATTATAGATGTTGTGTTGTCTTACTTTATCCCCGAGCCCGGGCGGAGGGCCGAAGGCCCGGAACCTGGTGAGGGTGCTAATCTCGACGACTTGCGCAGTTCGAATAGCAGGGTACTGGTAACTAACCTGTTAAATTATTCAAATTATTTAAATTTACGTCAGCAAATTATAATTTATAAGTTCGGTTGGATTACGAAATAGTTTTTCAACGATCATGCAGCATATTCTCTCACTTAGAAGTCATGATTATCGTTAATTGTGAAATGTCGTAGAATTAACAATAATCCTCAATTTTAAAAATTAATTCCCTACCCCCAACCCGACCCCACCTCTAAACCTGACCCTAAACCTAACCACAACCCACCTGGCAACCCTAAACCTAACTACGACCCCCCGGTGGACCTAAACCTAACCAAAACCCTCCGGGGAAAAAGTCCCACCTCTCAGACCCCGACCACAAACTGTTCTGAAACTGTTCAAAGCCGGTAAAGAATTTGCTCTGGTGTATTCTACATAACTCGAGAGGGAACGATTAAGAAATTTTGAAACAAACGGCTTTTTAGATCATGAAGAGAACTAAATGATGCCTTGTCATACTTATGTGTCAACAACGAAAAAAGTATTGCGAACGAGAAAAACAATCTAAAAAGAGTAGACGGAATTGGCAGTGTTTGTGGTGACAAAAGCAGAAGAAAGTTTAACTGTGGGAGATTCGTATTTACCAGTTTAGCTGAGTTAAAACGGAAGAAATCTTGAAAATGAAAATCAATATAAATAATATCTTGTCTAGAGTTGTCTTCGGACGCTAGGACGCTACTAGAAATACATGAATGCAACAACCCCTCTCCCGCTTTATATCATATGCATTTTTTAATGACACAAAAACACCCCAGAAAATTATTGTCATGTATTGACACACCGAAAAAACATGCAAAGTTAATATTAAAAAAGAGAGATGTACCAAATGACAAATTTTCAAATAGATATAAATAGTGGCCAAGAAAAGACACAATGCCAGCCAAACGTTTTGCGCATGCGCGATGTCCCAACTCGTCCTCGGAAAAAGAGCGGGAAAACACTGAAATATTTGGACGGGTCCGAGAGTCCGACACAAAAGTTAAAATTATAAGCATACTACCAAAAAGATAAGGTAGGTAATTTGTGTATGGCCTCTGTCAATATTGTAACATATTCTGAATCAGTTACCCCTCCGTAATTTTCTTTACCGTTTTTTTAAAACACAAATGAATAGTCGACTCTTACTTAGTCTTCACTGTCTCAGGGGCGTAGGAAGCTTGATGAACTTAGGGGGGGCCGACTCCCACGAGGCGCCATGGTTGGCGCCGAGCGAAAATTTTTTTGAAAATTTGGAGTCTCTAGATCGTCGGAAATGGCATTTTCAGAGTCTCCTCTACCTCTTTCGTTAGGCCCTTTCATTAATTCTTTCATTATAATTTGTGAGTCTATTGCTATCCGTGAGTCAGGATGGATTATTATTATTAATTGGCCAATCAGCATAATCGAAGTCGCACTTATAATGCAATTTTTTTAAATTATAAAATACTGCTTCCTACGCCCCTGCACTGTCTAGTTGTTGATCGCCACAGATAGTTCCCACTTCTCTTGCAATGTTTACTCAGCGAATTCACGCATGCGTAAACGTTTGGCAGCGGTGTTTTTCTAGTATATATATGTTATTTACCGGCTGGGAGGTCCGTATAGAGAAATATTTCCCGAGGTCTCAAAAACTGCCCGAGGCCGCAGGCCGAGGGTCGTTTTTGAGACCAAGGGAAATATTTCTCTATACGGACCGACCAAAACGGTAAATAACATATTTATTTTTTTTAATTATCTTCGCTTGGTTCTTTTGGTCTTCATCAGTGTTTAGAGTGAATAAAGAAGGGAAGTTTCTGCTGTTTCTTTCGCAAAAGAAAATTAGATTTTAGGTCTCTTTCACGGATGAAAAACTCGATTTCAAAATTTTTGATTTCGTTTAAGTTTATTTTCAAACGTTTTAAGAATATTTTAAGGCCTATAAAACACATTTAAAAGAAAATTATTTTGAGCGGTCCGTACGGGCTCATACGGACCGCTCGTTAGCCAATCAGAAAGCAGGATTTGGTAAAATACGGTCCGAAAAAAAATAAAGTATAGTATTTTGCAGAAAGTATAGTATTTTGCAGAAAGTATAGTATTTTGCAGAAAGAGAGTTCAGAGTTCATTACCATGATCAGAAATTATAGTCGCACCAGCCCCTTCCAGTGAGCGCGTTATCCAAAAAAACCTACTATAAAAACATATACAAGACGCTCTTTATTTTCAATTAAATAATTTCCAATATAGTATGAGCAAAAGTTGAACCTCATATTTGAAAATCGAGCATACATTCTAACATAAAATCGAAAAATTATTTACCAAAGTGTAAATTTCGCATTTACTTTCTCGATGTAAACTCTTCTCGCCAACAACACAGATGCGCGCTATATAATATCTCAAATGTCCTCGTAATATACCAAATGTATTATACACTTAATGTCTGCTCCCGAGGGAAACAGTTAGTTTTGTTTTCCCGAGAGTCTGGATATTTCCCGAGACGAAAGTCGAGGGAAACATCGAGACTCGAGGGAAAACAAAACTAACTGTTTCCCGAGGGAGCAGACATTAAGTGTTTTGTTATATAGCTTGAGTGTCGCTGAATAATTTCGACGTTTATCAAGGGAAAGTACACAAAAGACACAAAAGACAAACGCTATTAGACTTACCAAAACATTTCGCCTGGCTCCGTAATTTCACTTCAACCAAACAAATATAAGTCTCAGAACAAAAGAACAGCAATACATTTCTCCAGTTAATCTTCACACATGCTTTGAAGATCTATAAATATTCTTTTTTTCGTACCAAACAAGCTTTTGTTTATAGGATGCCGTGAAGAGTTCAAAGTTCTAGCGGTCAACAATTGAAAACTTATTGACCAAGCAGGCAATAAGTTCTCAATTATTGCCCGTTCGGTAGACATTGAAATTTAGCTAAGGTCATGTGACCACAAACCAACCAATGACAGTCATCGTAGTATCCAGTGAAACTCTAGCTATATAACAAAGTTGTTTATTTTACAAAACTAAAGGTACTAGTGAAAGAGTTGAACCTCGTGTGGTAAATTTCAGTCTATCAACTACACATTCTAAGTCTATTTACCTCTTTGGGAAATAAATCGACCTTTACTTTTTCAAATTCAAAAGCATGCCTGCGACGTGTTCTCGGCAAAAGCGGAAATCATATTCCATGTTACTAGTTTTCGGGAGGCATTAGTTTGAAAAATATTCGGTGTATACTACCGAATAACACATCTAATAATATAGATGGCAAAATTACTCGAATACGATTGGCTAATGAATAGGGCATTTTTTTTGTAATTCACAGCAAGATTGTTCCTTGATCAGCAGTTCTTGCATGTGATTGGTCGCCTTGTTACTTAGCAACAGTGAACCTCAGAGGACTGACATTTTTTCAACAAATCTGCAAGGTTTTTCGGTCTTAAAATTATTTTTTGTTTACTTTGAACTGATTTAAACTATTGAAGGAGTGTGAACTATTAGTGAAAATGAATACACTAGAAAATTTACGAACTTTTGCATGTGTTTACAAAAAGAAAGCTACAGGCACAGCGATAGAGCGAGGAAAATTTGGAATGTTGCCAAGCACCGACCGTACTAAGGTACATGTACTTCGACATTTTCTGGACATAACATAGCTCTGCTTGAATAATTTTGCGCACTATATTATTAACACCTAATCGCACGAGTTCTCGTAAAATTAAGGTTTAATTTCACTCGTGTTTTCAAAATCTTACAAATTACCCTCGTCGCTTCGCGTCTCGGGCAATTTTGTAAAATTTTGAAACGATGCCCAGCGTAAACCGTAGTGAATTTTGCTTTTAATTGAGCCCTAACTAGTTCGGAACAGCGGACTCACTATCGGCGGCGATTTTACCGGTTTATTTAAATACAACAATATAATTTTTACTTTTCATACTTGTTTTATTCTTCCTTTGGCTATAAACATTGCACAAATAGTGCATAGCAGCATAAGAAGCCTAAACTAAACCTTAACTTCAACCGTGGCTGAATCATAGCAAAACTACTATGTAGACATAACATGAGGCGCCGCGGTTATGATTTCTGGCAATGAATAAGATGTGGAAAAGGAATATATAGTGAGTCACATGCCTAGCTTTGTTGAGACGATCCTCGGTACGAAGTTGCACTTTGTTTTAGTTACTGGTTGTTCCGTTGTTGCAGCATAAGGATTTTAAAGGGCTGTTCACATGAGGCGAGCCGGTTACCAGCTGGCTGATTTTAAGTCACGAAAATATTTCTATGACTGCAAAAATAAATTAGAATACTATATTATAATACTAAATTAAAATACTCTGTGCTATATTTAGAGAAAAACGAAGGCAATTTTGCTTTGTTATATAATTCTACATTTCCAATTCTCAAATAAGATAAATCGTAATAAGATTTTCGTGACATAATTAAATCAGCCCCGGTCACCGGGCTAGGACGACGACGGCGGTTAAAATTAAATTAAAGCAACATGAATTTTACAATTTAAAGTCACTCGGTTAACTGACTATTATATTTGATATTTGAGGCTAGTCTAATTACTTCCAAAACATCCCAGTACTGCTAAAATGATTGTAGTATCTGTATTAAAGTCAATCGTAAGAAACAGTTCTCATCTTTAGCAAGTTGATTGGCAAACGAGTCCAAATTAATTATCCAAAAACAAATTAGTCATGGCAAACTGAGAGTTCATAAATGAAAGACTATGCATCAGATTCTCTCTGACTCGTCCCCAGTCTTCTTTTGTATATTTTATTCTGCCTCCTCCGCAGGCCCTCGTTGCATCATGGACAGGTCACACTGTTGAGAGGGCCTGCCAGATCCTGTAAACAAAATGGGGGTACTGATCCCATTATGTACAGCGAGACTAGGCCCTAGAGGCGATAGTTTTGAGAAGGCCTGCAAATTTTTTCCGGCCGCTGTTCGACAAACGTACGTCCAAGTTCTTTTAACACTGTGATCCACCAGGAAATTCGGTCTAAACTTTCTTACAGATCATGACAATGAAGAAACCAATATGTTTTAGAATTACCGACCTTCTGCCAATGATATTTTTAGCGACAAAAAGGAATTGAAGGAAAAAATATTTGCCGAACAAAAGCAAATTCGACGGCCAGGAAAGTACAGGTTTTTCTTATTGTCAACTGACCAAGAGTTAATGAGATTTAATTTTGTTAAATTGTAGGCTATAGTGTAACGTAATTCAAGTTTTAGTTGTTGTGGAAACCGAAAAAGTATAAACCCAAGAGTCTCTGGATAGACTAAAGTGCATTTTCGTTGATTATTCCGGCCGAAAGTTGACAAAGTTCAATCGTAATTGCATTTTGCAACAATTCCTTCATTTTAAAGCTAGGATTTGTGTGTCATAAGTCTTCAATGGCCTTCAAAATCTTCGGATATAGCCATGGCTATTAACTCAATGGTAGTTAATTATGCAAATTTATTCCGTGCCAAGTTTTGCCAAATTTTTTACAGGATATTCGGCGTGTGTGACCTGTCCATGATGCAACGAGGGCCTGCGGAGGAGGCAGTATTTTATTGGAGTGCATTTATTTGAAATAGGGAAGTGAAAGAACCGCGTTTTCCCTAGCGTTCCTCGCGCTTAAATCACGCACATTACGTCGCAGTTCTTTCGCTCCGTTATTTCACGCACATTACGCCGCAGTTCTTTCACTCTCTTATTTTAAATAATTAATTCACTCAAATAAAAGACACAAGAGACGACTGGGGACGAGTCAGAGATTCTCTTGAAATTTTTAGTTAATGCTCCTACCGCACTCTCCAATAAAACAACAAAAATGCCAATAAATTTTTTTCATTTCATACAGACACTTTAAGAGCAGGATGCGAGTGTTTACGTAGGATCATGGCGACGTGGCCATTGGCCAAGCTCTGGTGGTCAAGCACAAGTTCATTGTTTGGTTTTATTATATTATTTTTATCCTATATGTTAAACTAACCATCTAGAAACTAATTTACAAACAATGCGAAGAATAACCCACGCTATGAATCTTATTACAAAGGATCGATCCTATGTGTGTAATAACGGATTAAGCTGAATTCGCACTGGATATACAGGCTGTACACTGAAAACGCTAATAATGCGAATTAAAAAAGATAAAGCGCAGAGTGATATGTGATTCAGAGCAGAAGCTTCTTGTAGTGACATGTTGAACCCTATAGACTTAATTGTAGTATAGCGTATTTTGAAGGACAACTAAAAGCGGAACTTGACTAATTGGTATATATCTTAACTCATTCCTGTCCGGGGCTTCCCCAGAGGTGAATAAAATCGTCTGGCGTTAGCCAGAATAAAATACTAAAGACCAATTCGGACAAGAAAGAGTTAAAGAGATAGTTTATAACTCATTCCTGTCCGGGGGCTTCCCAGAGGTGAATAAAATCGTCTGGCGTTAGTAAGGGCAGGATATATATTTTACAGATGTTGCACTGTGGAAACGCTATAACAACCGGAATAATTTCATTTTGATACGGATACAATTATGAAATTTACGAGTGACCCAAACTGAAAAAAACAACAAAAGAACATTTATCTCGTCTTGGGGCTCGTTGCTACAGCTGCAAAGTTCAATTTGGGTATTTGTTTGAACAAATGGTACAAAACACGAAGGCAAAATTTTACATCTATTAATAACTACAGTTGCAAACTTGCGTTGTTTCACGGAGTAAACCAAGGCACCCATCCACACGTTAAGACAACTGCGCATGTGCGTGAAAGCTTGACTGATCCCGCGGTATAGAAGTGTAAACACAACTGATCCGGACTAATTTTGATTTAAAGCGTAACTGGGGTCTAGGAGCATGACTATACATTGTAATACAAGCGCACAAGTTCCTGTACTGTTTGGTTTTACAATCTATCGTATTTTTATTCTTTACTTCATCTAGAACTAACCATCTAGTAACTTTCACCTCAAATTTCCCTTAAAATACTTATTCATTTAATAAGCTAAAAGATGCAACACCCGAAAGTTGTGTTTGATCTGATATCAAAACACCTAGCGCGGGGTTGGTTATGAGAAAATAAACCACAAGTTGTCCACAAAACACAAGGACAGACGACTTTTCTCTAATTACGGCCGCATACTGCAAGACATTACACGTTTATATATACATATAATAATTATTAGGCGATAATACATAAGTCGAAAGAATGTAGTATATATGTTGAATCTACAAGTATATCGTAAAAGGATATAATACCTAGGAACTAGCATATAAATATAGGCATAAAGTCTAATTAATGTATAGCGTGTAAAACATGACATGGTATAAGGAATAGCTTCATCTGACGCCACAGCGGCCATATTGGTGCACAGAAACAATGAAATGGCGGCCATATTGGTGCATCTTTATCTTATGTGAATTTAACTCTATTCTTATTCAAATATTTTGTATTGTTTCACCACCCCAACAGGGCCACCAATCACGCGAGTGAAAACGATCCATACATATTATACTGTCACCTAACCTTACCTTAATAATTTAGTGGAACAATGATGATCACATGCAAAGTTCAAAACTAACTTTTAAATACACTTGTAAAATTTAGCAAGTGCATAAAAACTGATTAACTTGCTAAAATGATATTTCCACTTGAAAAAAGAGTCATAAGTCAATCGTGTTCCAGTTGAAGGGCAGCGGAGTTAATTACTCAGTACCGTAAAAAGGTCGTCCAAAAGAAAAAAAAAGTAACAAGTAGACTAAATGAAAAACAGGAGAAAATAATTGCATGCATACATTAAGACTATTAGCTATTACATTATTGTCTAAATCAACGGCAGAGTGCCCTTCACAACAGTAGATAGACTAGATGTTGTAGGTTGAAAGCGATGAGGTGTTA
Organism: Corallium rubrum; assembly: GCA_964035015.1. NCBI lineage: Eukaryota > Metazoa > Cnidaria > Anthozoa > Scleralcyonacea > Coralliidae > Corallium > Corallium rubrum. The sequence goes on along the minus strand of OZ035997.1, from coordinate 3,268,313 downwards.
ATCTCATTGCTTTACAGATGCTGTTACAATGATGTGTACGGAAGAATCGATGCATTCCATCTTTTCCAAGATTGGTGCTGCAAAATCTAGTAAGATCTTTGCAATGCAACGCTGGGTCAGTGAGCGTGAACCTTGGTCCAGTTGCAGGACTTGTAATTTGGACTCCTTGTAGATCAACGACCATGATGTAGCCATCTGTCACCTGGTAAGTCCAATGACTAAAAGCGTTTAGACTTGCGGCGTAAGCATCTTTATTTACAAATCCACAATTGGAGTTGTACTTAACGTAAGGACCCTCGATGAGGGGTTCCTGGGAGCAGTAAAAAGGCTTGGATCTTTCATGGAGACTTATCACTACAACCTTGGTAAACAGAATGTCCTTCGCTCCTGCAGGTTTCTGTTTGTTGAACTCTTGAGCCAGAAATGACGAAATGGATTGAATTTCCATTTGCTTTTTATAAGATTCTAGCTTATTTAGACCTGCTCCCAAATACTTGAACTCCTTGAACACGACTTTCTTTGACGGAGAAAAGGTACAGTCTACACCGTAGTAAACAATCCTTTGTGTTCCCTCGGCAAAAGGTCGAGCGGCGATTTGAATTCTTCGTTTGCGACATTCCTCTTTAAGTGATGTGTGTAACTCATTCATCCCTGTTGGGAGCTTGTTTCTAAAAACGTAAGCTGCTTCGCCGTCAATTTCTTTCCAATTTGGGACATCTTTGCACAATTGATATTTCTTGAGAGATCGTCGTTTGGCGTGGACTTCGTCCGAATCTGTGTGATGTACGACTGTGTCATATTCAAGGGAGTACGCATCAACAGCGGCATCTGCTATGGTTACAGACTCGACTTCACGTATGGACGAGGACACAGAATCAGCTACGGCTGGCATTAATTCTTCTACTGAATCCAACTTCACCTGTTGCAATATTTCTGGATCTTTCAAAATGCTTCGAAACACTTGAACCATATTATCAGTGGTATCAGCAAGCTTTGCAAACCAGTATTTCACCCGATGCTGTTCAAGATTATTCAATAAATCTTCAGCTCGTAGTCCTCTTGGGTCGCCGTTAAGATAGTCGTCCAAAACTCCATCATGGAATCTTCGACCGTGACACGGTGCGTCAGCAACATGGAATAGAATACGAGTAGGTGCACTCCATGGTAGTTTATTAACTTCTTCTAAACCACCGAAGATGTCCTCGGCCGCGTCACCTCCACCACTAGCTTTTATGGCTGCCACGAAGGTCTTGAAATCAGAGATTTCTGGTGTAAACTTCAAAATAGTAGTTCTAAGGCTGCCGTCGCAGTGATCACGATAACCAACGAAAGCACCTTGAGAACTAAATCAGCGAACGTTGCTTTACACTCAGTGACTAAATCCTGGATTTTGTTCTTAACTTCATTAATGTAACTGTCCATACTTCCAGTACAATCGACAAGAAAACACAGATCGACAGTTTGTGAACGTTTTAGCGATTCAAACAAACGGCCAATTTCTGATTTTCGTGCCTGTATAAAATTCAACTTCTCCTTCGATTCGCGAAGTTTATCTCGGGACCGGGTAGCAGAACTTGGTCGTGGTGACGATCTACTCACTATAGTCGACGAGTCTTGCTCTCTAGCTATTTCTGCTTCGACTTGGGCTAACTCATCTCGTGTGGCCGAACTTGTTTCTTCCTCAAGTCTGAGACGAGCAAGTTCCTCCTGAGCTTCAGCAAGCCGTTCGCGGGTTTGATTAGACGTTTCACGTTTGTTATATTCCAGCCATTGGATTTCTCCCTCAACCTTACGCAACCTTTCACTAGTGTCTTCATCTTGGTTGGCGGAATTCGGAGATAATTTTCTCCTATTCGGCTGAAAACCTGACGCCATGGCGTTCGTCGGGGTATAACCGTAGAACTCTTAAATTGGTAAACACCGATTTCCTAGTATTTGCATGCTAAAGCATGTAAATGAGTTCGTGGAATTGGCGAGACCTCATGCTGGGAATGGCATAGAGCTTTCAACCTATATCCGGTTCTTCTACAGTGACTGTAAAACCCAGCCTAGACCTAGGCCTTCTATTTCCTATTTGGGAGTTATAAATCTGAAGCCGGGATGGCCGAGGGGACTGGGGAGAGACAACGGGAAATAGAAGGCCTGGTAGATTTCCAATTCAAAACTGCCCCAAAACTGCCCACTCTAGATTCTCAAAGTTGGTGGCGCCAAATCTCAAGTTATTGATATTTTTGTCGAGTTAATGGACGTTCAAGGTATTGTTGAAGCATTTACGATATAAATTGAGTATTTCTGGCATTCTGTGAAAGTTATTTGATTTCCCGAACGAATAGAATGCATTTTAATGCCAAATGAAGGTGAATTCGTCCCAGACCACTGTATTTATTCATTTTTCTCACAGTTGCAAGTCTTATAACCATTGGCATCGAGCAACCACTTAAATATCAAATCTATATTTCAACCATAATATTAAGTTAAAATGATGTTTAACAATTGTCCTCTGATCGATGCCTATCAACTTCACGCTCTGGATTCGACTATTTATAGACACATGAAAATATGACATCTTTCAAGCGTAAAATACTCCTAGCAAATATATTACTATTTCAGAATCATCTTCAGAGAAACATCAACAGAAAATCATGAAGCATTGGCCATGCATGTGGCGAACGTTTACACTACAATCACGAATTCACCTTCATTTGACATTAAAATGCATTCGATTCGTTCGGGAAATCAAATAACTTTCACAGAATGCCAGAAATACTCAATTTATATCGTAAATGCTTCAACAATACCTTGAACTTCCATTAACTCGACAAAAATATCAATAACTTGAGATTTGGCGCTGTCACAGTGAAATGTGTTACCCCGTGAAATCTGTTACCACGGAACAAAGTTACTACCGGCTACATGCAATTAGTCTTCTTTCATATTAGGTCGAAAGAAATATAGGCCATTTTTATATCGCAATGGTAAAATCATGATAAATCAAATGTTCTTTTAGCCATCCTTTTATCAAATAGAAACTAGGAACTATCTACAATACTCCGCTAATGGAATAATGATTGAAAGACTGGAGTCTATAGGAAATTACACCAATGGAGCGTGTCCAGGGTAACAGATTTCATGGGTAACACATTTCACTGTGACAGCGCAGTGAAATGTGTTACCCGTGAAATCTGTTACCGGGTACAATTTCCCTATAGAATCCAGTCTTTCACTCTTTCGATTCCTAGATCCAAACAGACAACCGTTTGCTCATCACTGCAGTATTATTTTAATAGTGAACTACAGTATTAAACTTTTTTTTTCTTCCTCTCCCTTTATGACAATACGTCGTTTGGACTGGTTCACTTCTTTCCCAATATGTGTGTTTATAGAGACCTGGTCGACGTCAAATTCTTTCGCCAGTCGTCTTATTAAAGCCATACCTCTCTTGTTTCGTAGCCCCAGTGCGATATTTCCTTTCCCTAAGAAATTTTAACAACTCGTTGTATTTGTGTTCATTCATGCCGGTAGGAACTTTGTTCCGCGGGTAACAGATTTCACGGGGTAACACATTTCACTGTGACAGCGCCACCAACTTTGAGAATCTAGAGTGGGGCAGTTTTGGGGCAGTTTTGAATTGGGAAATCTACTAGGCTTTTCCGGAGCATAAACTCTGCCTACGTCATGAAGCGAATTTAGTTCCCAGTCCCATAGGCCACAGCTCAGCCAACGGAAAAGCCTATGTCTAGGCTGTGTAAAACCGTCAAAGTTGCAATGGCACGAAGAGAAAAATTAAGACAAATGTAGCAAATGAAGAACATTCCTACCCAAAAACAACGGCCCCACGGTAGCGGCCACCAACAGCGAATAATTATCAATTATTGGACGAGTCGGAGCAAAATATCATGATTTGTCAGTGGCGAGCTACTAGTTATTTGCCGATGCCGAAGGCAGAGGCAAATAACTAGTAGCGAGACACTGACAAATCATGATATTTTGCGATAGACGAGTTCAATAATTGATTTATCATTCATAAAATAGTTAAATATCTGAAATGCCTGAAGTAAGAGATCGCCACTCTTCTCTCTGTCTTCGCATACTAAAATCTTCGTAAAACTTACTTTCTGTTGGCACGATTCTTGCTTTTTATCTCACTAAAACTTCCTTTTCACTATTTCTTTTCTGAAGTACATTGTCGTTAAGGATGCTTCCAAATACGCTCGATTATTTCCTGGGATAGCTGAAGAACTAGCCGCCATGTTTACGAAAATTGTTTGCCATCAGCAGCGTTATCGCTAGTGCGCATGCTCATAAAATTATTTGCTTGCAGAAAATTATTTGCACTCAGTTATTTGCAGGTACATTAACCAATCAGAATGTGGGATAGAAACGAAATGAATGATAATTATCAATTATTGGACGAGTCGGAGCAAAATATCATGATTTGTCAGTGGCGAGCTACTAGTTATTTGCCGATGCCGAAGGCAGAGGCAAATAACTAGTAGCGAGACGCTGACAAATCATGATATTTTGCGATAGACGAGTTCAATAATTGATTTATCATTCATAAAATACTTAAAAATTTGAAATGCCTGAAATAAGAAATCGCCACTCTTCTCTCTGTCTTCGGCATACTAAAATCTTCGTAAAACTTACTTTCTGTTGGCACGATTCTTGCTTTTTATCTCACTAAAACTTCCTTTTCACTATTTCTTTTCTGAAGTACATTGTCGTTAAGGATGCTTCCAAATACGCTCGATTATTTCCTGGGATAGCTGAAGAACTAGCCGCCATGTTTACGAAAATTGTTTGCCATCAGCAGCGTTATCGCTAGTGCGCATGCTCATAAAATTATTTGCTTGCAGAAAATTATTTGCACTCAGTTATTTGCAGGTACATTAACCAATCAGAATGTGGGATAGAAACGAAATGAATGATAATTATCAATTATTGGACGAGTCGGAGCAAAATATCATGATTTGTCAGTGGCGAGCTACTAGTTATTTGCCGATGCCGAAGGCAGAGGCAAATAACTAGTAGCGAGACACTGACAAATCATGATATTTTGCGATAGACGAGTTCAATAATTGATTTATCATTCATAAAATAGTTAAAAATTTGAAATGCCCGAAGTAAGAGATCGCCACTCTTCTCTCTGTCTTCGGCATACTAAAATCTTCGTAAAACTTACTTTATGTTGGCACGAGTCTTGCTTTTTATCTCACTAAAACTTCCTTTTCACTATTTCTTTTCTGAAGTACATTGTCGTTAAGGATGCTTCCAAATACTCTCGATTATTTCCTCGGATAGCTGAAGAACTAGCCGCCATGTTTACGAAAATTATTTGCCGTCAGCAGTGTTACCGCTAGTGCGCATGCTCATAAAATTATTTGCAGGTAAATTAACCAATCAGAATGCGGGATAGAAACGAAATGAATGATAAGGCCTCTTGTTCAGTCATCGCAGAACTGGCTCGCAGCATGCAAGTACTGTACTGTACTTACATCTAATTAAAAAGAACTCACCTGCTTATTTTTTCGCGGTGAGTTCGCTTAATTTTAATTAAAGAAACGAAAGCCGCTATTTTCCGGATTCTACGGTAATGTAAATTTCAAATGAGTTCTTGGAACTCAGGAATTTTATGTAAGACTCCAGTACAAATAGAAACAACTCAGCTGTTTGGTGTAAAAACGAACACCTCACATGCAAAGCCAGTCAAAATCAAGCCAGAGTCAGTTCCCGGCTTTGGCGAGTCAAGTCCAACTCCGCTTTATCACTTCACGGTTTCTAGTAGACAATAGAACAGCAGATGTTAAAATATAAACAAATGCAACAAAAATCATAATGGGAAATGTAATGGTTTATTGCATATTGCATAATGTGTTATACAACGTAAAGGCCTGGTCAAACGAGGATGAGAGTTGATGAGAGTCGATGAGAGTTGCAACTCTCGGTCGCGTTTGACCACCAACTTTCATCAACTCTCATGCACTCTTATCAACTCTCATCAACTTTGAGCTGGTTCAAATTTTAATGAGAGTTGATGAGAGTTTTTGCTCGTTTGACCGGTCATGAGAGTTGGCATATGAGAGTTGATGAGAGTTTAGCGGCTAGAAAAGACTATATATATATATATATATATGTATATATATATATATATATATATATATATACATATATATATATTTATTATATGCGAGTGTTTTACTAGGACATATACAGTGTCCGAGTGTCGTATTTTCCATATCCTCACTAGTGAAGATATCGATGACGTCATTTAGAATTTTACCGCTTTTTGCATTGAATCTATATAATAAAAAGAACATGCATTACACGGTGGCTTGAAGATATGAATTTTATCTTCTCGTGGCAAAAACAATATTTTACTCATTCGCTACGCTCATTCGTAAAATGTTGTTTTCCCCCACTCGAAGATAAAATTCATATCTTCGCGCCGCCGTGTAATATTCTCTCTGTCTCTGTCTCTGTCTCTGTCTCTGTCTCTGTCTCTGTCTCTGTCTCTGTCTCTGTCTCTGTCTCTCTCTCTCTCTCTCTCTCTCTCTCTCTCTCTCTCTCTCTCTCTCTCTCTCTCTCTCTCTCTCTCTCTCTCTCTCTCTCTCTCTCTCTCTCTCTCTCTCTCTCTCTCTCTCTTCATGTAATGACACGAGAGAAAATACGCCGCAGCCAAATCATACAGGGAAAGTAAAAGAAACTGACACAAATAAAGCGCCATTATCAGTTGTTTACGTTGTTTGCTTTTGAATCAATGCGTGTGAATAATTTGCTTGTGACGTACGCGCCAAATATTCTTTAATTTTTCCGTGCAAGTTTTTTCAAATCAGTGTTAGTTCACCGCGTTATCTTCTTTAGAGTGTTCAGAAACAACGGATTTTTATTCTTTAGCATGCATGAGATGACTGGATGAGGTCAAAATAGGAGTTTAAAAAAATAAACAGCTATCAATTCGTTGGTGGTTAATACAAATGCATGGCGCCTTGCTTTTGGCATTATGACGCCGTCATTATATTCGTAATAAAATTAGCGATAGGATTTATAAATTACAATCACAGAATGATATAACAAGTTGATTTATGCAACAACTGTATTCAAATTAAAAAAAAACGTCATACTTGGATGTCACGGCGAACCCACTAGAGAATATTGAAAAAGCTTGCTGAACGACGTTCTTGGTATATATATAAACTATAGTTCGGCGGCAGATTAATACTCGATCGCCCAATCCGTATGGCAACGTAGAAATATTTCTTGAGTAAGAGAAATAATAGTTTAGTCTACGCACTGAAATAATATTTATACCTCTCACGCACTGCAAACTCGGTGTACCAAGGTACGACCCGGAAATGTGCACCAGCAACGGTATTCGTTAGTTCTTGTTCTTTACGGCTTTGTTTTGCAATTTTGCTCCGGAGATTTTAACATAACGATGCTACAAACGCCTTACAAGATGCAGTATATTTCTTCACGCCTCCACCTTTGACTTGTAGTTGTAATTATTTTTTTAATCGAAACCCCCCTAACAGTTCTCTTAGCCAATCAGAAAATGGGATCAAGATCTGACCCTAGCGACTTCATTGGCTCGGAGCGATCAAAGAAACGGCCAGTTCGACCAGAGGTTCTCTCGCCGCTTTCAGCATTTCGGGGGGGGGGGGGAGCGGGCGGCGTAGGACCTCTGGGACCAGGGTATGGAAGGATGTGTATTAGCTATTAAACCTCCAGTTCGCTTCGGGTCATTTAGTAAAACTGCCGAAGGCCGTAAATACCATAGCAGGGGGGTTTGCACTAAACAAACTGCGCCATCAAGTGTCCATTTAGTTTTTGTACCTACTGCGCATACGAGTAGATATTATGTCAGTGTCAGCATGCAAGCAATGTTTCCCAATGTTATAGTTAAGAAACAATAGAATATTCTTCGGGACCACTCAACTTTCAGAAGGTTTTTCCTACACATACCGAGTCAGTCCGAGTAGAGATACGTGTACGCCCAAACGTGCCTACTTTTATTTAATGCCATATACACAGATTAATTTGTATGAAAATTAAGAATGGCGATCTTGATCAAGTCTTTTATGTTATAAAAGCGGTCAAAAAGTTTTAAGTCAAGATGGCGGCCAAAAACATAATGGCGTGAACAAATAGCAAACTGAAGAAAGATATACTCTCCAATCTCAAAAAAAGAAAGATGCTCTGGTCCAGTGAACGATTCTACGTTCGTATTAATATATATATATATATATATATATATATATATATATATATATATATATATATGTATGGTGAATAATTTAATGTGATACACAGATGATAATCCCCTGGAGACCATGCAATCAACGCTATAAGATCTAAACACTGTATGCAGTGCAAGAATCAAAAGGCTAGAAAGATATGGACTGATTCTGAGATTGGTTGCACTGTTGCAACGGTCACCGATCACGTAAGTGAAAACGATTCATAGAAATTAATAGTCTATACGTGTAGACCCCCTACAGAAGCCCGTTTCCTTTTCTCGTTTCCAACTTCCAAACTGACTTGACGCCCCAAGTGTTGTTTTATCAATGATTTTGACAACTGAAGTTCGTTCGCTAAATTTTATTGCTATTCACACTGCATAAATTAGAGCATGGCATATAAAGCTCAACAAATGATGAATAAATTGACAGTGTGGTCAAGTACAGCGACTCCAACAACATGTGCTTCTATATGTTGCAGCCTAGCCTTCGCCAGTATTTTACAGCAAAACAACCTCTTAAGGCTACTACTACAGTTTTAGCGTCAGATAACAAACTCGTCGATCATAATGCAAATTGGATGGATCTGTTGGCGAAGAAAATTGCTTTTCCATTTCTGCATTTTAATCCCCGAAATAAGAGCATTATAAGATGACCCACGTCCAAAAAGCCATGCTACAGCGGCTAGATCATGTATATTTACTCCAGTTATCGGGCTAGGTTTCTGTACAATACCACTTCGTCGACCAGTGGTTTTTCATCTGTTTCCGTAGAGTAGTGGTCATCACGTGCGCTTTACACGCGTAAGGCCTCCGGTTCAATCCCAGGCGGGAACAATCGAAAAGACAAACGTTACTTGCATTTCTTTTGAACATTTTCAGTTACGCACCATTCGGTGCACGAGAACGGGGATTGTTCAGTTAATTCCACGCCTTTCCTGTTTTGAACTTCACTTTTACACCAGACACCATAGCATGCGTCTGGCCAACCTTTTGCCAACAAGGCTAAAATTTTTAACGTATATTTTCTCTGTGTTTCCCCAACCTTGTTTCAAAAGACACCACGCCTATATTTGGTAAAACACGTAATAAACGACCGAAATACGTTTCTTTAAATAAATAGTCGCGAAAACGATGGAAAGGAATTATTACACTCTTTCACTGCCAATACTTTTTTTCTGGATTATCAGCAAATATTTGTATTCTCTCCCGCATGTATATTGAAAGATAACTGAACAAACAAACAAACAAACAAACAAACAAACAAACAAACAAACAAACAAACGAACGAACGAACGAACGAACGAACGAACGAACGAACGAACGAACGAACGAACGAACGAACGAACGAACGAACGAACGAACGAACGAACGAACGAACGAACGAACGAACGAACGAACGAACGAACGAACGAA
>OZ035997.1:2358661-2641161 GCA_964035015.1 Corallium rubrum | reverse complement strand
TCCAACGATAAATGCTTTCCCAGTTGAATTTGCAGCATAAGAAGCGTCCAAATATACATGGGACAGCACGATCTCGTCCAGAAGAACTAATCTGTTTGTTCAACGATAAATATTTTGGCTAGAAATGCCGACGAAGGCACGAAGTTGGAATAAACTTTTAATTTTGTAAATCGATTTGTCAAAGGACGCTGAAAAATTAGCCAATCACGACAGCCTTATTTCTTCGGTCGCCAATCAGATTGTTTTATTTCTATAGATCACTTATGACGTATTAAATCTGAACTGATTTCAATATGAACCACTTACATTGCATGAAGTTTATGGCTAAGTGGAGTCAGCGGTTTCGGGCTCGTCAGTATCTTCCATTTAAAGAACCTTTAATTTTGCAATATATTAATGTGTCAAGTTGTGCCGTGACCAGTGAAAATGGAGGAACTCCCGCGACTTCGAGCATCCCGAAAAGCATACAGAGCATATTTCACAACAATTTACAAGAAGATTTCCGAGTTAATAGCCTTGAGAACTCTCGAGGAGATCCAAATCACAGCGCTCGAAAACTACAGTCAACAACTTCAGAGAAAAAAAGACATCTTAATCAAGCTTCACGAGGAGATTTTGAAAGCTATTACCAAACCAGAAGAACTTGAGAGTGAAATATTCGAAACCGAAGAAGTACATGGAACAATAGTAAGAGAGGGGGCAATCCAACCCTTGGGGGTACTGGTGGCCCTGAGCTGCGAAAACTGTTAACAAGGTTCAAGTTAGTTAGTTTCAGAAATTGCAGCTTGATGTTAGTAATAATTGTCAGTTGTTTGCTCTACAAGCTGTGTTAGTTAGTAATACTCAGAAAAACTCTGAGTATTAAAAACTCTGATTCCTGCTTAGAGCTCAGAGTTTTTCTGAGTATTACTAACTAACACAGCTTGTACAGCAAACAACTGACAATTATTAGGTTCAAGTTAGTTGACGTTTGGCGTGTACAACACCCAACCTCCCGCCGGTTCACCTGGCACAGTAAGCCAAACTCTATTCAATGTCGCCTTGATAAGTTTTATGTTTCTGCGAGCGTGATGGATAAATGGAATATTGACAGTTCGATTAAACCCTGGCATCTCTCTAACATCACGTTATTTTTGTGACGATTAAGGATACCGGAAATAATCTTAGTCCCGCTGTTTGGAAATTAAATACTAGGTTATTGGAAAGTGATGCGTTAGCTACAAAGGTCGCCCGGTTTTGGAAGTATTGGCAGAACCAGAAGGCTACCTTCAACGATACATCCGTGTGGTGGGATATGGGCAAGGAACATTTGCATGACTTGATAGCAAAGTACAGTAAAAGGCTACGAAACATCGAAAATGAACGAGGCGCCTCTCTTGTCAACGCTTATCATCGTTTGTCCGGGAGGGCCCAATTTGTCGCCTGTTGAATTGTCCAAGCTTGCCGATCGGCGTTTTCAGCTTTTGCACTTAGACGAGGAGCGCATTGAAGGTCATAAAGTAAGAAGCCGCGCCAAAGCTGTTCAGAATGACGAGAAGCCTTCGCGTTACTTTTTCGAGCGTGAATTTAATCGTGGGGCAAAGAAAACTTTCAAATCGCTAAGAACTCCCAACGGGACGGTGAAAAGCGTACTGGAAATTATGAAAGAACAGGTCCGCTTCCATCAAGAGTTGTTTTCCGAACATCCAGTAGATAAAAGAGCCCAAGAGCGCTTGCCCAAGCTTATCGACCGCAAGCTTTCTCAACTTGAACGTGAGATGTGTGAGGGTCCTTTGACCGAAGACGAATGTTTAGTTGCCCTTCGATCTGAAGCGCTAGGAATAGGAGTCCGGGGTTAGATGGTTTCCCTAAAGAATTCTTCTTTACTTATTGGAATATAATTGGTCAGGACTTCTTGCATAGGTAAACACGTGTCTCTCCAGCGGGAAGTTACCGCTGTCGCTGCGTAGAGCTATCATTACGTTGATTTTTAAAAAGGATGATCCGGAGGAACTGTCCAATTGGCGTCCTATTTCTTTGCTGACGGCGGATTATAAGATTATCGCTAAGGTGTTGGCCAATCGATTGTCGAAAGTCATGTCCTCGATTGCCCACCCTGATCTCAAGGAGATGTCGTGTGCTTTTGTTACCATTGACCAGGAAAAAGCTTTTGACTCGGTAAACTGGGGATTTATGGAGCGCGTGTTGGAAACAATGAACTTTGGTCCGTCTCTCCGCTCTATGGTCAGATGTTTGTATACTGATCCTCAGAGTGCCATCTTGTGTAATGGTCATCTTACGGATTTCTTTCCCGTTCACCGTGGTGTGCGGCAGGGGTGTCCCTTGTCGCCCATACTGTTCGTCATTGTCTCGGAAGTGTTTGATGAGGCCATTCGTCAGTGTCCCGAAGTTCAAGGTCTAAAGCTTCCAGGTGGCAAGTCGGTGAAAATTTCACAGTATGCGGACAACAATACGTGTATTGTCACGTCGACGCTTGGTATTTTCAAAGTATTGGAAACATTTGAACTTTATGGCTCTGCTTCTGGTGCAAAGATGAATAAGGGCAAATCCAAAGGTCTCTGGTTGGGTCGGTGGCGTTACCGAACAGATTGCCCCGGTGGATTGGTTTGGTTAAATACGCATCTGAAGATTGTTGGCTGTTATTTTGGTGACGATGCAGCGCCCCTTCGTTCTTGGGACGAGGTTATTAAGAAATTCAAGGGAGTTTTAATTTAATGGCATTCACGCTTCCTTACTGTCACGTTTTCTGCCAGCGATAAAGTACCACAAAGACGTTTGTAATAGTGAACTATCTAGCTTTATTTCAATAGCCCTCGAACAGCAACAACCTGGGCGCCTGTTGGCCAGCGCACTTATATCGTAGCCTGGCTCAATCACATATGCCAGAAGATCACAAACCGTCACATCCCTTTCCTCATAGGGAAAGAACTTTTAAATGCTAAATTATTATAGTTCAAAAGTTCAATTATTAAAGCCTAAATTTTTAAAGTTCTTTTTTTTATAAGTTTTCTAAAACATGTCCCAACTACACCTCAGTAATTAGTCTCTGTGTCGGCTTCCTTATGCGCGTCGAGCGCCGAGGTGCAACAGGCGCCTGCTGTGTATCCTCCAGTTCCACTCGCGTTGCAAATGGTGGTTGAGACTCTGTAGGTAAGTCGTTTCCCATTGCTGAGTCAGGGGTAAACGAACCATGTACGGCCTGTGGGGTTTCCCTGAGTAAAGACATCTTCTGCTCCGGTGTTTGCATCTCGTATTGTGGTTCTTCGATTGAGATCGCGTCCTCATTGGTGCTGAGAATGTCACGACGTGACCTTCGGTACGCCCTACCACCGATGTAGACAATCCATGAGCGGTGGTCTAACTTTTCCCCACAGGTTGCTGGTACCCACTTGTTTGAATCGTGTGATCGAACTCGAACTGCTGCTCCTTCCTGAAGAGGCGGCAAAGCACGCGCGGTACGGTTGTAGTAGGTGCGCTGACGCTCCTTACGCTCCTTTATGGCTTGGCTTTCCTCGGTCGTGTCGTAGCGGGGCTGAAGAAGAGCTGTCGTTGTAGGGAGCAAGGTCTTGCACCGACGTCCCATCAGCATCTGGGCAGGGCTGACCGCTGTCCCTTCTGATGGTGTGTTGCGCCAATCCTGTAAAGCTTTAAACTCTGAGATCCCTGTCGCTTTACACTTCTGGAACAGGCGCTTGATTGTACCCACTGCTTTCTCTGCCTTTCCGTTGCTTTGCGGGTAATGGGGTGACGAAGTAACGTGCTTAAAACCCCAATCAACAGCAAACCGCGCAACCTCCTCTGATGAAAACTGACTTCCATTGTCTGAAATCAGTTCTTCTGGCACTCCATATCTCTAAAACCACTTCGATAAGGCTGCGATCACTGTTCTACTTGTCGCCGTGGTGAGTGACTCAACCTCGGGGTAATTGGAGTAGTAGTCGACTCCCACAAGCAGAATTCGTCCACCAAAGTCGCACAGGTCAATTCCAATCTTGGCCCAGGGTCTGTCAATGACATCGTGTTGTAGAATGGGCTCTTTCTGTTGGGCAACACGATTGCTGAGAGTCACATTTGCTGACATAATCTCTTACCTCCGACGCCATTCTTGGCCAGTACATGCATTCCCGCATCCGGCGTAGACATCCTTCCATGCCAATGTGGGTGGAGTGCACAGTGGACAGCATTTCTTTTCTCAACATGGCTGGGATAAACACCTGTTCGCCTCGGAAAATCAGTGGCCCCTGGACGGTAAGTGCTGATCTCTCATCGAAGAAAGGCTGAAGATGCAGTGGAAGGAGAGACTTCTTCTTCGCCATCCTGTACTGATGGTTTCCCTCAGCTGAGTGCATAAAGGATCATTGGCCGACAGATGACTTATCTGCGTCCATCGTGGAGCTGATACGGGCAATACTACGCGGTGGTCAGTATCACTGAGTGCCAGAACCTTGGCTTCTGGTTGCTCATCATGAAGAAAAGCGCGACTGAGAGTGTCCGCTAGATACATCTCCTTGCCCTTTTTGTAGATAACGTTCAGGTTATAACGCTGCAGTTGCATCATCATGCGCTGTAATCTGAGTGGTGAAGTGGCAAGGTCCTTCTTGAATATAGCCTCAAGAGGTTTGTGGTCTGACTCCACAGTGATGACATCTCTTCCGTAGATATACGTGTCGAACTTTTGGCAGGCATATGCAATTGCTAGTAGCTCTTTTTCAATCTGAGCATACCGGGTTTCCACAGGGGTCATCGCTCGTGATCGCATGTCAACCGGTCGTCCATTCTGAAGCAGTACAGCTCCGAGCCCATCCTTGGAGGCATCACACTGAATTGTAACTTCGTCTTGTAAACTGTAAAACTTGAGGACTGGCGCCTGTGAAGCAGCGATTTTGATGCGCTGCATTGCTTGCTCTTGCGCCTCACTCCATAGGAAAGTATTTCCATCATGGTTGAGTTGTCTTATCGGTGCAGTCATGTCCGACAGGTGAGGAAGGAATTTAGCAAGATACTGGACAAACCCCCAAAAACGCATCACTCCAGCTCGATCGGTTGGAGCCGGCATCTCTAATATTGCTCTCACCTTTGATGGGTCTGGCTTCAACCCTTCCTTCGAGGCAACATGTCCAATGAAAGGAACCTCTGTTTGCCGCAGCTTCACTTTCTCTGCATTTAGCTTCAGATTCCGACTTCGGCACCGCTCCAAAAATGCTGTCAGATTCCGATCGTGATCTCTGGTTGCTTCCTCATCTGTGTCACCATAGCCCATAACCACAAAATCATCAGCAATGACCTCAACACCATGTAAGCCTTCGATAAGCACATGCATACGCCTCTGAAACACCTCTGGTGCTGAAGATAAACCGAAAGGCGTGCGAAGGTACCTGAATCTTCCAAAAGGCGTGTTGAAACTAGTCAGATACGATGACTCATCATCCAGGGCAGTGTACCAAAACCCATGGCGCACATCTAGGGTTGTAAACACTCTTGCTCGGTCCATCCTGGATGCAACATCTTCGACTGTTGGTAAAGGATAATGTTCTCTTTCCAAAGAATTGTTCAGGTTCTTTGGGTCTAAACACATTCTGATTTTCCCTGATTTCTTGATAACCACTGTTATGGAAGAGATCCATGGCGTTGGCTCTGTCACTGGTGTGATGATTCCTTTATTCTCCAAATGAGTCAGCTCTGCTCGTACTTTCTCCCTGAGTGCCACTTGACCCTTACGTTGAGCATTCTGCACAGGTCGGGCTGCTGGGTTGACTTTGATATGGTAAGAGCCTTCTAAAAGCCCAGCATCTTCACTAAACACATCGGTAAACTCTCGAAGAACATAATCGGATTGTAATACCTCCACCACCGCTGGGCTGGGTGCATCAGCAGCTGCCGTGGCTTCCAATGACTTCACCGTAAAGACTTGTCCTCCATGGGTGCAAGGTTTACTGGTAGCATCATCGTCTATTGCTATAATACCCATGCCAATGCTTGCATCTTTGCCCAGCAATGGACAGCACCCTTCATCATCAACAACACGGCAGTTGAGAAAACATTCAAAACCTTTATATTTGACTGGCACCTTTGCATCGCCAACAATCGGTTTCCTCACCCCTCCATAAAGACTAATCGATGATTTGCTTGGCCTAAGCTGAGTCAAATTGTGGTCACCAGTTGCTTTACGGTAGATGTGAAGTGGTAACACATTGCATTCTGCCCCTGTGTCCACATGAAACTGTATAAAACTGTTTGCACTCACTTGCAGTGTTACAATGCCTCTCTTGTCTGGTTTCCCATCATTAATGCAGAATACTGGTGCATCCTCTGCTATGAAATTTGTTTCGTCTTGCTGGTATTTGCCACTTGGTTTCTTTCTTCTCTGAAGCTTCTGTCGACACACTCTACTGAAGTGGTTCTCCTTGCCTCAATTGTGGCAAACTTTGCCAAAAGCCGGGCAAGCTCTGGGATCATGAAATGTTCCACAATTTCCACAACTTTTACCAGTCTGCCCAGCTATTCCTGCCCCCTCCTTAGGACGAAGTGCATGAACTGGAAGAGTATTGTCACCAAACACCTTAAGTTGAGCTTCTGACACCTCCGCTGCTCGACAAATGTCAAGAGTTTGTTTCAATGTTAATTCTGAAGCACGAAGTAAGCGGCCACGTACCTTTTCATCTCTGATTCCAAATAGAATTTTGTCGCGAAGGATTTGATCTTTCGTAATGTTCTCAAAGTCACATGTGCTAGACAGCTGTCTAAGTTCTGTGACAAATTTGTCAAAGCCTTCACCCGCTTCCTGTGTTCTGGCATGAAAACGATAACGCTCAAAAGGTATATTTTTCTGCATGTGGTTCACAAAAATCGTCGAAGCTCTTGATCACTAAGGCCGTCTTCTTACTGTCTGCAGCACTTAAACCAAAGGTACCGAAAACTTTACGAGCCTCTGGTCCAATACAGGAAAGCAAACAGGCTGTTCGCTGTGGTTCCTCTACAGTATCTAAGGCCACCGCCGCGCTGTAAAGGTCCCAAGAATTTTTCCACTGTTTCCAAAGTTCAGCGATCTGAGGGTCGTGAATAGCCAGTGGTTCGGGTACGGGAATCGACGCCGCAAAAGACGCCATCTTGGATTTCTGATGAAATTCAAACCGAAGAAAACTAGTGCTTTGTTAGATACGAAATACCTGCCATGAAACGGTAAACACCTCCAAATCTGCTACAGGTTTCCTTATGTACCACGAGCCACTCCTGACACCATGTCACGTTTTCTGCCAGCGATAAAGTACCACAAAGACGTTTGTAATAGTGAACTATCTAGCTTTATTTCAATAGCCCTCGAACAACAACAACCTGGGCGCCTGTTGGCCAGCGCACTTATATCGTAGCCTGGCTCAATCACATATGCCAGAAGATCACAAACCGTCACACTTACTCTACGTGGGAAGGCGGTCGTCTTTAATACTTTGGCAGCCTCGAAGATTAGGCATCTTGCCAAGGTCTACCCGCCGACGAGAATGGCTATCGATGCGATAACTACAACTACGTGGAAGTTCTTCTGGTCCGGGAAGCCCGAGATAGTTCGTCGCGATGTTTGTATATCAACTATAAATTTCGTGGGCTTCGTGTGATTGACATTGCCAATAAATGCAAGTGCTTAATTATATATAGCACGAGCTTTTAAGTTCTTTTCCTCTGGATGTAAGCAAGCACCATGGTTGTCGTTGATGTACTATTTTGCAGGCAGATCGCTTGGCGTGAATGACAACAACCGACCGAACAGTGACATTCCCTCGCCGTTCTACAGTCAGCTTCTACGTGTTCTAAAGGAGTTTAACGTTGATTTAGTCAATCAAAAGCCGTTCAAGTTCTTTTATAACGCAGCCGTGGTCAATCAAATAACGCCAGTGAGACCAAGGTGTCAGATAAAGTGGGACCAATTGTATTCCAATCTGAATTGGGCAGACATCTGGAAATGGGTCAACTGCAGTCTCAATGATCCGCTATTGCGTGATTTCACGTGGACGACAGCACATTTTGTACAACCGGTTAATACGACATTACACCGTTGGAATTACCGCATGCCTGTGGCATGTTTGCGATGCCATGCTCCAAGAGAAGATTTAGTTCACGCTTTTGTTACCTGTCCTAAGCAAGTGGATTTGTGGATGCTTATCCTTGAGTTGTGTAACAAGATTGATAGTCGTATCGTGACATTTTCTGAAATCGAGATTTTGCTTGGTATTGTGATCAAAGGACCTCACGAGGAGCTGGTGAAATATTTGATTTCTGTTGGTAAGTTTGCTTCATGGAAAGAACGTGTCTCGTATCAATACAAGAAGAACGTCAAAATTGATTGTATGATTTACTTTCGTAACTATGTACGTAACCGTTTAAAACTCGAACAGTCGTTTTTGCATATTGATGTATTTCGGAACAAATGGTGTGTGAACAATGTCGTCGCTTCGGTGTTTAATGGTAAAGTTATATTTAACATTTAAGGTGACATTTGATTTTGAACAGTGCGAGTTTTCTGTTTGTAAATAGTATTTGTGTGCATGAGAGCTGTATGTTTGTAAATAATTGTATGTAAATGTTTTTCCCCTTGGCCTTACGCCTCGTGGGCTATCTTATTAAAAAGCTTTTACTAAAGATTTCCGTGGAGGAGAACAACCGAATGAGTCTATAGAAAATTTTTTTGTTAGGCCTGTCCTATTTGGCGGGCCCGCTAACCAGCAATAATAATACTCAACAACAATTAATGCATTGGTGCATTCCTTCTTTTCTGAGCGTGGGCATGACCAGTGTTTTGTTCACGTTCTCATACGTCGCATTGAGAACGACGGCGCCAGATGGTTTTTTGTTGTCCACATAAAAAAATTCCATAACTTTGTAGACGGTGATGTGTCGAATGCCGTCAAGACATTCCTCGATACTATAGTGGTGAGTATCTCCGCTTGTCACGCGGATGACCGGGGTTCGATTCCCCGTCGGGGAGCGAGGTATGTTATTTTTTTCATCTTAAAGCTGGATGCTCCGATGCATTGTGGGTGATTATTTACACATCGAACTGCACCCGATCGACATGCAATCCCACATTTCGCCCGTGTGATATCGTCGCGTAAGTACCGTAACAATGTCGGAAATCTGCAATGAACTCTGGTTTTCCTTCATTGGAAAACTGAAGAATCCAAAGGGGACTGTGGTGGATCCATGCTCGATTAAGTCGTAACACTGCTACCCCTCTCTACGAGAATGGACAACGCATCAACTACCCGTGGTCGTATTGGTGAAGAAGAGCAAGTGGAGGAGCAAGTCAACTGGGAAGAGATGGTCGTTGCTGAGGAGCTGGAAAAGAGGCAGATCGACGTGGCCAAGTCAACGGCAGCTGTGGGGAGTGCCGGTGTCGAGTCAAGGAAGTCTGGTGAAGCGGTCAGTGGAGATTCGTCAAGTGGTCGTAATTTGGATGTCGGTGTGTCGAGACAGGGCGTTGCCCTCCAATCGTACGCCAGTGTAGCTGCCGTGCCGTCTACTCCGATGCCGAGACCTGGGTATGGTCCTGGTCGAATTCAGAGGCCTAATACCGTCGTCGTTCATAGTCATGGTTTTCCTGATGTGACGGAAGGGGAAATAGTTCGTGAGCTTCAGAAGTCCGTAGCTGTATCGGATATAAAATGTTTACAAATGGTCCAAGGGCCCCGTTATCGTGTCACATTTCGTTCTGGTTCAGCCAAAACCAAATTCCTCGCCCAACCGTTTAGTCTTCGTGGTGAAATCCTGGACGTCCAGGAGGTGGACTGTCCCAATCTGGTGGTTCGAGTGCTATTCGCTCCTTCTGAGATTGCCAACGCTACTATTTGCACTGAACTGACAAAATATGGCAAGGTGGTAAAAGTGGATAGGGAGATGAACCGGACTTGGCCGGGAATCGAAACTGGTACCCGCGTGGTGCTCATGACCGATGTGACGCAAGCTATTCCTCGCAAATTATTCATTGGGGCTTATCCTGTGGAAACTCGTTATCGGGGACAAATCCCCCAGTGTAATCGCTGCGGGGAGTTTGGTCATCGTGCCGCCACTTGTATCAACGAAGTAAAATGCTTCAAGTGTGGTCTCTCTGGTCACGTACGGCGCGAGTGTTTTAAATGCTTTCTTTGTGGAGCATTTGGCCATATTCGTGATGGCTGTCCTGAAAATCCTAAAAACCAATTTCCGAAACCTCCTGCGTCTTCCACCCTGCCTGTTGTACATGGTGATCCTTCTTTTCCTGATCTACCCACCTCTGGCTCTGAAGATGAAGAGTTGACTGACGATGATGACATGGAGAGCTCTGTTGATAAAGATAACGATAAAGATAAGGATATGGGAAAAGAGTCTGAGGAGGAGTTCAACCAAAGCTCCGTCAACACTGACCAAGGCGCGTCATCGATGGACCTGTCCGGCGATCCTCTTAAAAGAAAAGCAGACACCTTACCGGAAGGTGATGGTGGTGTGGATGGATCCAAAGCTTCTAACAACGATTCTGGTTTTTCGCTTGTCTCCAGGAAACGGTCGTCAGGTAAGAAGAAACGTAAAAAGTAACTAGTCTATTTGCACCAACATGGGTTTGAACATTTTGTCAATCAACGTTAATGGCCTGCGCTGCAATCGAAAGCGATCGTTAGTTTTTGACTTTATCCGTCGTTCCAAAACAGACGTTGCGTTTGTCCAAGAGGCCCATGTTAGTTCGAAGCGTGAGTGTATCGAATGGAATTTAGAGTGCGGTTTTAAGGGTTATTGGAGTATCGGTGCTGCAAACGCCAGAGGTGTAGGAATTTTACTGCGGGACCCTAGCGAGTTTACAGACATCTCTTTTCAAAGCGATTTTGATGGCCGCATTGCAATCTGTGATTTAACTTACAATGAATATTTTCTTCGTTTTGTGTGTGTTTACGCCCCGACTGATGGTAGTGAACGGATCGCCTTCTTTCAATTATTGGATCGTTACTTTGCGACCCAGCGAACAGTCATTTTCGGAGGGGACTTGAATTGCATTTTGGACTTAGACTTAGACAAGAGAGGGGGCAATCCGACCCTTGGGGGTACCGGTAGCCCTGAGCTGCGAAAATTGTTAACAAGGTTCAAGTTAGTTGACGTTTGGCGTGTACAACACCCAACCTCCCGCCTGTTCACCTGGCACAATAAGGCAAACTCTATTCAATGTCGCCTTGATAAGTTTTATCTTTCTGCGAGCGTGATGAATGAATGGCATATTGACAGTTCGATTAAACCCTGGCATCTCTCCGATCATGACGTTATTTTTGTGACGATTCAGGATACCGGAAATAATCTTAGCCCCGGTCCTGGTGTTTGGAAATTCAATCTTAAGTTATTGGAAAGTGATGCGTTAGCTGCAAAAGTCTCCCGGTTTTGGAAGTATTGGCAGTACCAACTTTCATCAACTCTGGATAAATCTCCAATGTAAGAAAAACAAGTCCGTCATAATCTGCGTGACATACCGACCACCTAACTGTCCCCTCAATTGTTTCGAGAATTTTTTTAAACCTAACTATGTTCAGGCTTTAACCATGAACAAACCGATTTTCGTGCTTGGGGACCTAAATTGCAATATGCTGAAGGATGGTCCTGCTTATAGAGCACTAACAGATATCACGACTGAGTTAAATCTCACACAAGTGATTAAAACCCCGACAAGAATTACAGACACCTCTCAATCACTTATTGATGTCATCTTAGTCTCATCTACCGCCCTTGTACTTGAGAGTGGGGTCCTTAATGCCTCAATCAGTGATCACCTTCCAGTATATGTTTCACTCAAATTGAAGACTCCCAAGATGCCACCTTGTTATATTACAACGAGGAGTCGTAAAAACTATAATCCTTTATTATTTTCCTCCAACCTCGTCACCAAATCGGACCGCCTTTTATCCATATTCTCTGATGCAGATGTTAACACGAAATTAGAATCCTTTAATGATGTTCTTCACTCAACTCTCGACGTACATGCACCCGTGAAAACTTTTAAAATTCGTCGTCGATCATGCCCATATGTCTCGCATGAAATAAAAGAACTTATGAAGTTTAGAGATCAACTTCACCGTCGGTTTCTTCAGACACATGATAAAAGAGATTGGGAGGTCTACAAGGAATCTCGCAATCGCGTTAAAATCAATCTCAAGAATGCAGCAAAAAACCACATCTTCGATGAAGTAAAGGAACACAAGAACAATTCAGGTTCTCTCTGGAAAATAATCAATAACATTATTCCTTCAAAAGAAAAGGAAACGCAAGTCTATAGTAAAGATCCTAAGTCGATTGCAGAAGATTTTAATCACTTCTTCACTTCTGTGGGAAGGAACGCTGCCATGACGGCGGCAAGCTCAGCCAAAGACAATGATATCACCTTGTTAAACCCTTTTTCAAATTTAATAACTTATCCACCAGATCAGCAGTTCAATTTTAGACCTGTTACTTGTACTGAAGTTCAACGTATCATTATGGCAATGCCAAGTAACAAATCACCTGGTCCGGATAAGATAAACATGCGTGTTATCAAAGACTGCCTCCCTGTCATTTTAGGTCCTCTTAGACATATAATAAACTGCTCTCTTATGACAGGCATGTTCCCTGACTTATGGAAGATTTCTGAAGTAATACCATTGCTAAAGGACGGAGACCACGAGGTTGCCTCAAATAATCGACCCCTTTCACTTCTTGTGGTTGTATCAAAGGTGTGTGAAAAAGTTGCTCTACAACAATTCAGCTCATACCTAACAGAGAACCAGCGTATATCATCACATCAAAGCGGAAACAGAAGATTTCACTCTACAGAAACCCTAAACATCTTCATTAGTGACACCATGTTGAATGCCATTGATAAAAAGAAGGTAACAGCACTTATCTTATTGGATTTATCCAAAGCCTTTGACAGTGTTAGCCACTCAATTTTATTGCACAAACTGAGCTGTGTCGGCGCCTCGTCCGAAACGGTTAAATGGTTTAAGAGCTATTTGTCAGGTAGATCTCAATACGTACGGATCGGATCATCTGTGTCATCAACTCTTCCCATCACCCATGGTGTACCGCAGGGCGCAATATTATCACCGCTTCTATTCTGCATTTATATAAACGATCTACCAGCGGCCACACAATCATGTAATCTTGACTCATACGTTGACGATTCAAAACTTTATCAGTCACTTTCTATTAAAGATATGGAACAGACAACAGTCAATCTGGAGGAAGACCTTCACAGAGCCGCTAGGTGGTGTTTTGAGCACCAATTATTAATCAATCCCGACAAAACCAAATTTCTTCTCATCGGCTCAAGGCCCATGTTACAAAATTTACGCACAGAAATGTCTCTGAAATTCTTGAAAAAGACCATCAGTCCGGTACCGTCAGCCAAAGATTTAGGAATCAACTTTGACACATTCTTATCGTTTGACGATCATATCTCTAAACTGGTTTCGACGTGTATGAGTAAATTGTGTCAGATTAACCGTGTCAAGGATAGTTTGGACAGAGAAACATTACTACTAGTCATCGAAACACTTGTAATTAATAAGCTCTTGTACTGCTCTACGGTTTGGTCCAACACATCATCTAAGAATATAAAGAAGCTTCAAACAGTACAGAACTTCGCCTGCAGAATCATTACAAAAACCAGGAAATTCGATCACGTTACACCAGCTCTGCGTGAACTTAATTGGCTTCCTGTTGAACAATTGCTTTTGTACAGAGATACTGTAATGGCCTATAAATGTTTCAACGATCTTGCACCTAGTTATTTAATAAATAAGTTCACCAAGCGCTCTGAAATATATAATTGCTCGACACGAAATCATCACCTTTTAGACATTCCACTTTTTAAAACTTCTTCAGGGCAAAGAACATTTTACTATAGAGCAGTAAAAATATGGAATGATTTAGATGACGATCTTAAGCAGATTACAACGCTTAGTAAATTTAAACGAAAACTCAGAGAACAATTATTAAGAAATTTTTATAGCATATCTTAACCATTTAGGGTGCATAACATTTACTTATGTAATTTTTAAATACAACATTGTAAATATATTCGATACACATATTATATAAATAGTTTTTAATATTTAATCATTGTAATTGAGTGTAGAAAAGCCCTTAGGGGAACACACAATAAAGTATCTATCTATCTATCTATCCATATCCGTGTGGTGGGATGTGGGCAAAGAACATTTGCATGACTTGATAGCAAAGTACAGTCGAAGGCTCCGCAATACCGAAAATGAACGACGCGCCTGTCTTGTCAACGCCTATCATCGTTTGTCTGGGAGGGCCAATTTGTCGCCTGTTGAATTGTCCGAACTTGCAGATCTGCGTTCTCAGCTTTTGCACTTAGATGAAGAGCGCATTGAGGGCCATAAAATACGAAGCCGCGCTAAAGCGGTTCAGAATGACGAGAAGCCTTCGCGTTACTTTTTCGAGCGTGAGTTTAATCGTGGGGCAAAGAAAACTTTCAAATCGCTAAAAACTCCCAACGGGACGGTGAGAAGTGTGCCGGAAATTATGAAAGAACAGGTCCGTTTCTATCGAGAGTTGTTTTCCGAACGTTCAGCGGATAAAAGTGCCCAGGAGCGTTTGCTCAAGCTTATCGACCGCAAGCTTTCTCAACTTGAACGTGAGATGTGTGAAGGTCCTTTGACCGAAGACGAATGTTTAGCTGCCCTTCGATCAAGCGCTAGGAATAGGAGTCCAGGGTTGGATGGTTTCCCTAAAGAATTCTTCTTTACTTATTGGAATGTTATTGGTCAGGACTTCCTGGATATGGCCAACACGTGTCTCTCAAGCGGAAAGTTACCACTGTCGCTGCGTCGAGCTATCATTACGTTGATTTTTAAGAAGGATGATCCGGAGGAACTGAAAAATTGGCGTCCTATTTCTTTGCTGACGGCGGATTATAAGATTATCGCTAAGGTGTTGGCCAATCGATTGTCTAAAGTCATGTCCTCGATTATCCACCCTGATCAGTGCTGCTCCGTTCCAGGGCGTTCGTCCGAGGATAATGCTACTCTGCTCCGTGATGTCTGTGACTATGTTAATCTGAAGGAGATGTCGTGTGCTTTTGTTACCATTGACCAGGAAAAAGCTTTTGACTCGGTGAACTGGGGATTTGTGGAGCGCGTGTTGGAAACAATGAACTTTGGTCCGTCTCTCCGCTCTATGGTTAAATGTTTGTATACTGATCCTCAGAGTGCCATCTTGTGTAATGGTCATCT
The DNA here is from genome assembly GCA_964035015.1 of Corallium rubrum. Taxonomy (NCBI): domain Eukaryota; kingdom Metazoa; phylum Cnidaria; class Anthozoa; order Scleralcyonacea; family Coralliidae; genus Corallium; species Corallium rubrum. The sequence goes on along the minus strand of OZ035997.1, from coordinate 2,625,922 downwards.
TACGGATTTCTTTCCCGTTCACCGTGGTGTTCGGCAGGGGTGTCCCTTGTCGCCTATACTGTTCGTCATTGTCTCGGAAGTGTTTGGTGCGGCCATTCGTCAGTGTCCCGAAGTTCAAGGTTTAAAGCTTCCAGGTGGCAAGTCGGTGAAAATTTCACAGTATGCGGACGACAATACGTGTATTGTCACGTCGACGCTTGGTATTTTCAAAGTATTGGAAACATTTGAACTTTATGGCTCTGCTTCTGGTGCGAAGATGAATAAGGGCAAATCCAAAGGTCTCTGGTTGGGTCGGTGGCGTTACCGAACAGATTGCCCCGGTGGACTGGTTTGGTTAAATACGCATCTGAAGATTGTTGGCTGTTATTTTGGTGATGATGTAGCGCCCCTTCGTTCTTGGGACGAGAGTATTAAGAAATTCAAGGGAGTTTTACTTCAATGGCAATCACGCTTCCTTACTCTCCGTGGGAAAGCGGTTGTCTTTAATACTTTGGCAGCCTCGAAGATTTGGCATCTTGCCAAGGTCTACGCGCCGACGAGAATGGCTATCGATGAGATAACTACAGCTATGTGGAAGTTTATCTGGTCCGGTAAGCCCGAGTTAGTTCGTCGCGATGTTTGTATTTCAGACTATAAATTTGGTGGGCTTCGTGTGATTGACATTGCCACTAAATGCAAGTGCTTAATTATAGCACGAGCTTTTAAGTTCTTTTCCTCTGGATGTCAGCAAGCACCATGGTTGTCGTTGATGTACTATTTTGCAGGCAGATCGCTTGGCGTAAATGACAACAACCGACCGAACAGTGACATTCCCTCGCCGTTATACAGTCAGCTTCTCCGTGTTCTAAAGGAGTTTAACGTTGATCTAGCCAATCCAAAGCCGTGCAAGTTCTTTTATAACGCAGCCATGGTCAATCAAATAACGCCAGTGAGACCAAGGTGTCAGATAAAGTGGGACCAATTGTATTCCAATCTGAATTGGGCAGAAATTTGGAAATGGGTCAACTGCAGTCTCAATGATCCGCTATTGCGTGATTTTACGTGGAGGACAGCACATTTTGTACTACCGGTTAATACGACTTTACACCGTTGGAATTACCGCATGCCTGTGGCATGTTCGCGATGCCATGCTCCACGGGAAGATTTAGTTCACGCTTTGGTTACCTGTCCTCAGCAAGTGGACTTGTGGATGCTTATCCTTGAGTTGTGTAACAAGATTGATAGTCGTATCGTGACATTTTCTGAAATCGAGATTTTGCTTGGTATTGTGCTCAAAGGACCTCACGAGGAGCTGGTGAGATATTTGATTTCTGTTGGTAAGTTTGCTTCATGGAAAGAACGTGTCTCGTATCAATACAAGAAGGACGTCAAAATTGATTGTGAGATTTACTTTCGTAACTATATACGTAACCGTTTAAAACTCGAACAGTCGTTTTTGCATATTGATGTATTTCGGAACAAATGGTGTTTGAACAATGTCGTAGCTTCGGTGTTTAATGGTAAAGTTATAGTTAACATTTAGAGTGACACTTGATTTTGAACAGTGTGAGTTTTCTGTTTGTAAATAGTATTTGTGTGCATGAGAGCTGTATGTTTGTAAATAATTGTATGTAAATGTTTTCCCCTTGGCCTTACGCCTCGTGGGCTACCTTATTAAAAAGCCTTTTACTAAAGATTTCCGTGGAGGAGAACAACCGAATGAGTCTATAGACAAATTTTTTTGTTAGGCCTGTCCTATTTGGCGGGCCCCCAAACCAGCAATAATAGTATTCAACAACAAACAATTAATGCATTGGTGTATTCGTGCTGTTCTGAGCGCGGGCATGACCGGCAGTGTGGTTTTGTTCACGTTCTCATAGGCACAATTGAGAACGACCGCGCCAGCTGGTTTTTGTTGTCCACATAAAAAAAATTCCATCACTTTGCAGACGATGATCTGTCGACTAACCGTCAAGGTATTCCTCGATAGTATAGTGGTGAGTATCTCCGCCTGTCACGCGGAAGACCGGGGTTCGATTCCCCGTCGGGGAGCGAGGTATGTTATTTTTTTCATCTTAAAGCTGGATGCTCCGATGCATTGTGGGTGATTATTTACACATCGAACTGCACCCGATCGACATGCAATCCCACATTTGGCCCGTGTGATATCGTCGCGTAAGATTCAACAACAAACAATTAATGCATTGGTGTATTCGTGCTGTTCTGAGCGCGGGCATGACCGGCAGTGTGGTTTTGTTCACGTTCTCATAGGCACAATTGAGAACGACCGCGCCAGCTGGTTTTTGTTGTCCACATAAAAAAATTCCATCACTTTGCAGACGATGATCTGTCGACTAACCGTCAAGGTATTCCTCGATAGTATAGTGGTGAGTATCTCCGCCTGTCACGCGGAAGACCGGGGTTCGATTCCCCGTCGGGGAGCGAGGTATGTTATTTTTTTCATCTTAAAGCTGGATGCTCCGATGCATTGTGGGTGATTATTTACACATCGAACTGCACCCAATCGACATGCAATCCCACATTTGGCCCGTGTGATATCGTCGCGTAAGTACCGTAACAATGTCGGAAATCTGCAATGAACTCTGGTTTTCCTTCATTGGCGCATAAATCTTTCGCCTTTTACTAAAGATTTCCGTGGAGGAGAACAACCGAATGAGTCTATAGACAAATTTTTTTGTTAGGCCTGTCCTATTTGGCGGGCCCCCAAACCAGCAATAATAGTATTCAACAACAAACAATTAATGCATTGGTGTATTCGTGCTGTTCTGAGCGCGGGCATGACCGGCAGTGTGGTTTTGTTCACGTTCTCATAGGCACAATTGAGAACGACCGCGCCAGCTGGTTTTTGTTGTCCACATAAAAAAATTCCATCACTTTGCAGACGATGATCTGTCGACTAACCGTCAAGGTATTCCTCGATAGTATAGTGGTGAGTATCTCCGCCTGTCACGCGGAAGACCGGGGTTCGATTCCCCGTCGGGGAGCGAGGTATGTTATTTTTTTCATCTTAAAGCTGGATGCTCCGATGCATTGTGGGCGATTATTTACACATCGAACTGCACCCGATCGACATGCAATCCCGTGTGATATCGTCGCGTAAGTACCGTAACAATGTCGGAAATCTGCAATGAACTCTGGTTTTCCTTCATTGGCGCATAAATCTTTCGCCTTTTACTAAAGATTTCCGTGGAGGAGAACAACCGAATGAGTCTATAGACAAATTTTTTTGTTAGGCCTGTCCTATTTGGCGGGCCCCCAAACCAGCAATAATAGTATTCAACAACAAACAATTAATGCATTGGTGTATTCGTGCTGTTCTGAGCGCGGGCATGACCGGCAGTGTGGTTTTGTTCACGTTCTCATAGGCACAATTGAGAACGACCGCGCCAGCTGGTTTTTGTTGTCCACATAAAAAAATTCCATCACTTTGCAGACGATGATCTGTCGACTAACCGTCAAGGTATTCCTCGATAGTATAGTGGTGAGTATCTCCGCCTGTCACGCGGAAGACCGGGGTTCGATTCCCCGTCGGGGAGCGAGGTATGTTATTTTTTTCATCTTAAAGCTGGATGCTCCGATGCATTGTGGGCGATTATTTACACATCGAACTGCACCCAATCGACATGCAATCCCACATTTGGCCCGTGTGATATCGTCGCGTAAGTACCGTAACAATGTCGGAAATCTGCAATGAACTCTGGTTTTCCTTCATTGGCGCATAAATCTTTCGCCTTTTACTAAAGATTTCCGTGGAGGAGAACAACCGAATGAGTCTATAGACAAATTTTTTTGTTAGGCCTGTCCTATTTGGCGGGCCCCCAAACCAGCAATAATAGTATTCAACAACAAACAATTAATGCATTGGTGTATTCGTGCTGTTCTGAGCGCGGGCATGACCGGCAGTGTGGTTTTGTTCACGTTCTCATAGGCACAATTGAGAACGACCGCGCCAGCTGGTTTTTGTTGTCCACATAAAAAAAATTCCATCACTTTGCAGACGATGATCTGTCGACTAACCGTCAAGGTATTCCTCGATAGTATAGTGGTGAGTATCTCCGCCTGTCACGCGGAAGACCGGGGTTCGATTCCCCGTCGGGGAGCGAGGTATGTTATTTTTTTCATCTTAAAGCTGGATGCTCCGATGCATTGTGGGTGATTATTTACACATCGAACTGCACCCGATCGACATGCAATCCCACATTTGGCCCGTGTGATATCGTCGCGTAAGTACCGTAACAATGTCGGAAATCTGCAATGAACTCTGGTTTTCCTTCATTGGCGCATAAATCTTTCGCCTTTTACTAAAGATTTCCGTGGAGGAGAACAACCGAATGAGTCTATAGACAAATTTTTTTGTTAGGCCTGTCCTATTTGGCGGGCCCCCAAACCAGCAATAATAGTATTCAACAACAAACAATTAATGCATTGGTGTATTCGTGCTGTTCTGAGCGCGGGCATGACCGGCAGTGTGGTTTTGTTCACGTTCTCATAGGCACAATTGAGAACGACCGCGCCAGCTGGTTTTTGTTGTCCACATAAAAAAATTCCATCACTTTGCAGACGATGATCTGTCGACTAACCGTCAAGGTATTCCTCGATAGTATAGTGGTGAGTATCTCCGCCTGTCACGCGGAAGACCGGGGTTCGATTCCCCGTCGGGGAGCGAGGTATGTTATTTTTTTCATCTTAAAGCTGGATGCCCCGATGCATTGTGGGTGATTATTTACACATCGAACTGCACCCAATCGACATGCAATCCCACATTTGGCCCGTGTGATATCGTCGCGTAAGTACCGTAACAATGTCGGAAATCTGCAATGAACTCTGGTTTTCCTTCATTGGCGCATAAATCTTTCGCCTTTTACTAAAGATTTCCGTGGAGGAGAACAACCGAATGAGTCTATAGACAAATTTTTTTGTTAGGCCTGTCCTATTTGGCGGGCCCCCAAACCAGCAATAATAGTATTCAACAACAAACAATTAATGCATTGGTGTATTCGTGCTGTTCTGAGCGCGGGCATGACCGGCAGTGTGGTTTTGTTCACGTTCTCATAGGCACAATTGAGAACGACCGCGCCAGCTGGTTTTTGTTGTCCACATAAAAAAATTCCATCACTTTGCAGACGATGATCTGTCGACTAACCGTCAAGGTATTCCTCGATAGTATAGTGGTGAGTATCTCCGCCTGTCACGCGGAAGACCGGGGTTCGATTCCCCGTCGGGGAGCGAGGTATGTTATTTTTTTCATCTTAAAGCTGGATGCTCCGATGCATTGTGGGTGATTATTTACACATCGAACTGCACCCGATCGACATGCAATCCCACATTTGGCCCGTGTGTGATATCGTCGCGTAAGTACCGTAACAATGTCGGAAATCTGCAATGAACTCTGGTTTTCCTTCATTGGCGCATAAATCTTTCGCCTTTTACTAAAGATTTCCGTGGAGGAGAACAACCGAATGAGTCTATAGACAAATTTTTTTGTTAGGCCTGTCCTATTTGGCGGGCCCCCAAACCAGCAATAATAGTATTCAACAACAAACAATTAATGCATTGGTGTATTCGTGCTGTTCTGAGCGCGGGCATGACCGGCAGTGTGGTTTTGTTCACGTTCTCATAGGCACAATTGAGAACGACCGCGCCAGCTGGTTTTTGTTGTCCACATAAAAAAAATTCCATCACTTTGCAGACGATGATCTGTCGACTAACCGTCAAGGTATTCCTCGATAGTATAGTGGTGAGTATCTCCGCCTGTCACGCGGAAGACCGGGGTTCGATTCCCCGTCGGGGAGCGAGGTGTTGTTATTTTTTTCATCTTAAAGCTGGATGCTCCGATGCATTGTGGGTGATTATTTACACATCGAACTGCACCCGATCGACATGCAATCCCACATTTGGCCCGTGCGATATCGTCGCGTAAGTACCGTAACAATGTCGGAAATCTGCAATGAACTCTGGTTTTCCTTCATTGGCGCATAAATCTTTCGCCTTTTACTAAAGATTTCCGTGGAGGAGAACAACCGAATGAGTCTATAGACAAATTTTTTTGTTAGGCCTGTCCTGTTTGGCGGGCCCCCAAACCAGCAATAATAATATTCAACAACAATTAATGCATTGGTGTATTCCTGCTGTTCTGAGCGCGGGCATGACCGGCAGTGTTTTGTTCACGTTCTCATACGCACAATTGAGAACGAGCGCGCCAGCTGGTTTTTGTTGTCCACCGAAAAAGATTCCATCACTTTGCAGACGATGATCTGTCGACTAACCGTCAAGGTATTCCTCGATAGTATAGTGGTGAGTATCTCCGCCTGTCACGCGGAAGACCGGGGTTCGATTCCCCGTCGGGGAGCGAGGTGTTGTTATTTTTTTCATCTTAAAGCTGGATGCTCCGATGCATTGTGGGTGATTATTTACACATCGAACTGCACCCGATCGACATGCAATCCCACATTTGGCCCGTGCGATATCGTCGCGTAAGTACCGTAACAATGTCGGAAATCTGCAATGAACTCTGGTTTTCCTTCATTGGCGCATAAATCTTTCGCCTTTTACTAAAGATTTCCGTGGAGGAGAACAACCGAATGAGTCTATAGACAAATTTTTTTGTTAGGCCTGTCCTGTTTGGCGGGCCCCCAAACCAGCAATAATAATATTCAACAACAATTAATGCATTGGTGTATTCGTGCTGTTCTGAGCGCGGGCATGACCGGCAGTGTGTTTTGTTCACGTTCTCATAGGCACAATTGAGAACGACCGCGCCAGCTGGTTTTTGTTGTCCACATAAAAAAAATTCCATCACTTTGCAGACGATGATCTGTCGACTAACCGTCAAGGTATTCCTCGATAGTATAGTGGTGAGTATCTCCGCCTGTCACGCGGAAGACCGGGGTTCGATTCCCCGTCGGGGAGCGAGGTATGTTATTTTTTCATCTTAAAGCTGGATGCTCCGATGCATTGTGGGTGATTATTTACACATCGAACTGCACCCAATCGACATGCAATCCCACATTTGGCCGGTGTGATATCGTCGCGTAAGTACCGTAACAATGTCGGAAATCTGCAATGAACTCTGGTTTTCCTTCATTGGCGCATAAATCTTTCGCCTTTTACTAAAGATTTCCGTGGAGGAGAACAACCGAATGAGTCTATAGACAAATTTTTTTGTTAGGCCTGTCCTATTTGGCGGGCCCCCAAACCAGCAATAATAATATTCAACAACAATTAATGCATTGGTGTATTCCTGCTGTTCTGAGCGCGGGCATGACCGGCAGTGTTTTGTTCACGTTCTCATACGCACAATTGAGAACGAGCGCGCCAGCTGGTTTTTGTTGTCCACCGAAAAAGATTCCATCACTTTGCAGACGATGATCTGTCGACTAACCGTCAGGGTATTCCTCGATAGTATAGTGGTGAGTATCTCCGCCTGTCACGCGGAAGACCGGGGTTCGATTCCCCGTCGGGGAGCGAGGTGTTGTTATTTTTTTCATCTTAAAGCTGGATGCTCCGATGCATTGTGGGTGATTATTTACACATCGAACTGCACCCGATCGACATGCAATCCCACATTTGGCCCGTGCGATATCGTCGCGTAAGTACCGTAACAATGTCGGAAATCTGCAATGAGCTCTGGTTTTCCTTCATTGGCGCATAAATCTTTCGCCTTTTACTAAAGATTTCCGTGGAGGAGAACAACCGAATGAGTCTATAGACAAATTTTTTTGTTAGGCCTGTCCTGTTTGGCGGGCCCCCAAACCAGCAATAATAATATTCAACAACAATTAATGCATTGGTGTATTCGTGCTGTTCTGAGCGCGGGCATGACCGGCAGTGTTTTGTTCACGTTCTCATACGCACAATTGAGAACGACCGCGCCAGCTGGTTTTTGTTGTCCACCTAAAAAGATTCCATCACTTTGCAGACGATGATCTGTCGACTAACCGTCAAGGTATTCCTCGATAGTATAGTGGTGAGTATCTCCGCCTGTCACGCGGAAGACCGGGGTTCGATTCCCCGTCGGGGAGCGAGGTGTTGTTATTTTTTTCATCTTAAAGCTGGATGCTCCGATGCATTGTGGGTGATTATTTACACATCGAACTGCACCCGATCGACATGCAATCCCACATTTGGCCCGTGCGATATCGTCGCGTAAGTACCGTAACAATGTCGGAAATCTGCAATGAGCTCTGGTTTTCCTTCATTGGCGCATAAATCTTTCGCCTTTTACTAAAGATTTCCGTGGAGGAGAACAACCGAATGAGTCTATAGACAAATTTTTTTGTTAGGCCTGTCCTGTTTGGCGGGCCCCCAAACCAGCAATAATAATATTCAACAACAATTAATGCATTGGTGTATTCCTGCTGTTCTGAGCGCGGGCATGACCGGCAGTGTTTTGTTCACGTTCTCATACGCACAATTGAGAACGAGCGCGCCAGCTGGTTTTTGTTGTCCACCTAAAAAGATTCCATCACTTTGCAGACGATGATCTGTCGACTAACCGTCAGGGTATTCCTCGATAGTATAGTGGTGAGTATCTCCGCCTGTCACGCGGAAGACCGGGGTTCGATTCCCCGTCGGGGAGCGAGGTGTTGTTATTTTTTTCATCTTAAAGCTGGATGCTCCGATGCATTGTGGGTGATTATTTACACATCGAACTGCACCCGATCGACATGCAATCCCACATTTGGACCGTGCGATATCGTCGCGTAAGTACCGTAACAATGTCGGAAATCTGCAATGAACTCTGGTTTTCCTTCTTTGGCGCATAAATCTTTCGCCTTTTACTAAAGATTTCCGTGGAGGAGAACAACCGAATGAGTCTATAGACAAATTTTTTTGTTAGGCCTGTCCTGTTTGGCGGGCCCCCAAACCAGCAATAATAATATTCAACAACAATTAATGCATTGGTGTATTCCTGCTGTTCTGAGCGCGGGCATGACCGGCAGTGTTTTGTTCACGTTCTCATACGCACAATTGAGAACGACCGCGCCAGCTGGTTTTTGTTGTCCACCTAAAAAGATTCCATCACTTTGCAAACGATGATCTGTCGACTAACCGTCAGGGTATTCCTCGATAGTATAGTGGTGAGTATCTCCGCCTGTCACGCGGAAGACCGGGGTTCGATTCCCCGTCGGGGAGCGAGGTGTTGTTATTCTTTTCATCTTAAAGCTGGATGCTCCGATGCATTGTGGGTGATTATTTACACATCGAACTGCACCCGATCGACATGCAATCCCACATTTGGCCCGTGCGATATCGTCGCGTAAGTACCGTAACAATGTCGGAAATCTGCAATGAACTCTGGTTTTCCTTCTTTGGCGCATAAATCTTTCGCCTTTTACTAAAGATTTCCGTGGAGGAGAACAACCGAATGAGTCTATAGACAAATTTTTTTGTTAGGCCTGTCCTGTTTGGCGGGCCCCCAAACCAGCAATAATAATATTCAACAACAATTAATGCATTGGTGTATTCCTGCTGTTCTGAGCGCGGGCATGACCGGCAGTGTTTTGTTCACGTTCTCATACGCACAATTGAGAACGACCGCGCCAGCTGGTTTTTGTTGTCCACCTAAAAAGATTCCATCACTTTGCAGACGATGATCTGTCGACTAACCGTCAAGGTATTCCTCGATAGTATAGTGGTGAGTATCTCCGCCTGTCACGCGGAAGACCGGGGTTCGATTCCCCGTCGGGGAGCGAGGTGTTGTTATTTTTTTCATCTTAAAGCTGGATGCTCCGATGCATTGTGGGTGATTATTTACACATCGAACTGCACCCGATCGACATGCAATCCCACATTTGGCCCGTGCGATATCGTCGCGTAAGTACCGTAACAATGTCGGAAATCTGCAATGAGCTCTGGTTTTCCTTCATTGGCGCATAAATCTTTCGCCTTTTACTAAAGATTTCCGTGGAGGAGAACAACCGAATGAGTCTATAGACAAATTTTTTTGTTAGGCCTGTCCTGTTTGGCGGGCCCCCAAACCAGCAATAATAATATTCAACAGCAATTAATGCATTGGTGTATTCGTGCTGTTCTGAGCGCGGGCATGACCGGCAGTGTTTTGTTCACGTTCTCATACGCACAATTGAGAACGACCGCGCCAGCTGGTTTTTGTTGTCCACCTAAAAAGATTCCATCACTTTGCAGACGATGATCTGTCGACTAACCGTCAAGGTATTCCTCGATAGTATAGTGGTGAGTATCTCCGCCTGTCACGCGGAAGACCGGGGTTCGATTCCCCGTCGGGGAGCGAGGTGTTGTTATTTTTTTCATCTTAAAGCTGGATGCTCCGATGCATTGTGGGTGATTATTTACACATCGAACTGCACCCGATCGACATGCAATCCCACATTTGGCCCGTGCGATATCGTCGCGTAAGTACCGTAACAATGTCGGAAATCTGCAATGAGCTCTGGTTTTCCTTCATTGGCGCATAAATCTTTCGCCTTTTACTAAAGATTTCCGTGGAGGAGAACAACCGAATGAGTCTATAGACAAATTTTTTTGTTAGGCCTGTCCTGTTTGGCGGGCCCCCAAACCAGCAATAATAATATTCAACAGCAATTAATGCATTGGTGTATTCGTGCTGTTCTGAGCGCGGGCATGACCGGCAGTGTTTTGTTCACGTTCTCATACGCACAATTGAGAACGACCGCGCCAGCTGGTTTTTGTTGTCCACCTAAAAAGATTCCATCACTTTGCAGACGATGATCTGTCGACTAACCGTCAAGGTATTCCTCGATAGTATAGTGGTGAGTATCTCCGCCTGTCACGCGGAAGACCGGGGTTCGATTCCCCGTCGGGGAGCGAGGTGTTGTTATTTTTTTCATCTTAAAGCTGGATGCTCCGATGCATTGTGGGTGATTATTTACACATCGAACTGCACCCGATCGACATGCAATCCCACATTTGGCCCGTGCGATATCGTCGCGTAAGTACCGTAACAATGTCGGAAATCTGCAATGAGCTCTGGTTTTCCTTCATTGGCGCATAAATCTTTCGCCTTTTACTAAAGATTTCCGTGGAGGAGAACAACCGAATGAGTCTATAGACAAATTTTTTTGTTAGGCCTGTCCTGTTTGGCGGGCCCCCAAACCAGCAATAATAATATTCAACAGCAATTAATGCATTGGTGTATTCGTGCTGTTCTGAGCGCGGGCATGACCGGCAGTGTTTTGTTCACGTTCTCATACGCACAATTGAGAACGACCGCGCCAGCTGGTTTTTGTTGTCCACCTAAAAAGATTCCATCACTTTGCAGACGATGATCTGTCGACTAACCGTCAAGGTATTCCTCGATAGTATAGTGGTGAGTATCTCCGCCTGTCACGCGGAAGACCGGGGTTCGATTCCCCGTCGGGGAGCGAGGTGTTGTTATTTTTTTCATCTTAAAGCTGGATGCTCCGATGCATTGTGGGTGATTATTTACACATCGAACTGCACCCGATCGACATGCAATCCCACATTTGGCCCGTGCGATATCGTCGCGTAAGTACCGTAACAATGTCGGAAATCTGCAATGAGCTCTGGTTTTCCTTCATTGGCGCATAAATCTTTCGCCTTTTACTAAAGATTTCCGTGGAGGAGAACAACCGAATGAGTCTATAGACAAATTTTTTTGTTAGGCCTGTCCCGTTTGGCGGGCCCCCAAACCAGCAATAATAATATTCAACAGCAATTAATGCATTGGTGTATTCGTGCTGTTCTGAGCGCGGGCATGACCGGCAGTGTTTTGTTCACGTTCTCATACGCACAATTGAGAACGACCGCGCCAGCTGGTTTTTGTTGTCCACCTAAAAAGATTCCATCACTTTGCAGACGATGATCTGTCGACTAACCGTCAAGGTATTCCTCGATAGTATAGTGGTGAGTATCTCCGCCTGTCACGCGGAAGACCGGGGTTCGATTCCCCGTCGGGGAGCGAGGTGTTGTTATTTTTTTCATCTTAAAGCTGGATGCTCCGATGCATTGTGGGTGATTATTTACACATCGAACTGCACCCGATCGACATGCAATCCCACATTTGGCCCGTGCGATATCGTCGCGTAAGTACCGTAACAATGTCGGAAATCTGCAATGAGCTCTGGTTTTCCTTCATTGGCGCATAAATCTTTCGCCTTTTACTAAAGATTTCCGTGGAGGAGAACAACCGAATGAGTCTATAGACAAATTTTTTGTTAGGCCTGTCCTGTTTGGCGGGCCCCCAAACCAGCAATAATAATATTCAACAACAATTAATGCATTGGTGTATTCGTGCTGTTCTGAGCGCGGGCATGACCGGCAGTGTTTTGTTCACGTTCTCATACGCACAATTGAGAACGACCGCGCCAGCTGGTTTTTGTTGTCCACCTAAAAAGATTCCATCACTTTGCAGACGATGATCTGTCGACTAACCGTCAAGGTATTCCTCGATAGTATAGTGGTGAGTATCTCCGCCTGTCACGCGGAAGACCGGGGTTCGATTCCCCGTCGGGGAGCGAGGTGTTGTTATTTTTTTCATCTTAAAGCTGGATGCTCCGATGCATTGTGGGTGATTATTTACACATCGAACTGCACCCGATCGACATGCAATCCCACATTTGGCCCGTGCGATATCGTCGCGTAAGTACCGTAACAATGTCGGAAATCTGCAATGAGCTCTGGTTTTCCTTCATTGGCGCATAAATCTTACGCCTTTTACTAAAGATTTCCGTGGAGGAGAACAACCGAATGAGTCTATAGACAAATTTTTTTGTTAGGCCTGTCCTGTTTGGCGGGCCCCCAAACCAGCAATAATAATATTCAACAACAATTAATTGGTGTATTCGTGCTGTTCTGAGCGCGGGCATGACCGGCAGTGTTTTGTTCACGTTCTCATACGCACAATTGAGAACGACCGCGCCAGCTGGTTTTTGTTGTCCACCTAAAAAGATTCCATCACTTTGCAGACGATGATCTGTCGACTAACCGTCAAGGTATTCCTCGATAGTATAGTGGTGAGTATCTCCGCCTGTCACGCGGAAGACCGGGGTTCGATTCCCCGTCGGGGAGCGAGGTGTTGTTATTTTTTTCATCTTAAAGCTGGATGCTCCGATGCATTGTGGGTGATTATTTACACATCGAACTGCACCCGATCGACATGCAATCCCACATTTGGCCCGTGCGATATCGTCGCGTAAGTACCGTAACAATGTCGGAAATCTGCAATGAACTCTGGTTTTCCTTCATTGGCGCATAAATCTTTCGCCTTTTACTAAAGATTTCCGTGGAGGAGAACAACCGAATGAGTCTATAGACAAATTTTTTTGTTAGGCGTGTCCTGTTTGGCGGGCCCCCAAACCAGCAATAATAATATTCAACAACAATTAATGCATTGGTGTATTCGTGCTGTTCTGAGCGCGGGCATGACCGGCAGTGTTTTGTTCACGTTCTCATACGCACAATTGAGAACGACCTCGCCAGCTGGTTTTTGTTGTCCACCTAAAAAGATTCCATCACTTTGCAGACGATGATCTGTCGACTAACCGTCAAGGTATTCCTCGATAGTATAGTGGTGAGTATCTCCGCCTGTCACGCGGAAGACCGGGGTTCGATTCCCCGTCGGGGAGCGAGGTGTTGTTATTTTTTTCATCTTAAAGCTGGATGCTCCGATGCATTGTGGGTGATTATTTACACATCGAACTGCACCCGATCGACATGCAATCCCACATTTGGCCCGTGCGATATCGTCGCGTAAGTACCGTAACAATGTCGGAAATCTGCAATGAACTCTGGTTTTCCTTCATTGGCGCATAAATCTTTCGCCTTTTACTAAAGATTTGCGTGGAGGAGAACAACCGAATGAGTCTATAGACAAATTTTTTTGTTAGGCCTGTCCTGTTTGGCGGGCCCCCAAACCAGCAATAATAATATTCAACAACAATTAATGCATTGGTGTATTCGTGCTGTTCTGAGCGCGGGCATGACCGGCAGTGTTTTGTTCACGTTCTCATACGCACAATTGAGAACGACCTCGCCAGCTGGTTTTTGTTGTCCACCTAAAAAGATTCCATCACTTTGCAGACGATGATCTGTCGACTAACCGTCAAGGTATTCCTCGATAGTGTAGTGGTGAGTATCTCCGCCTGTCACGCGGAAGACCGGGGTTCGATTCCCCGTCGGGGAGCGAGGTGTTGTTATTTTTTTCATCTTAAAGCTGGATGCTCCGATGCATTGTGGGTGATTATTTACACATCGAACTGCACCCGATCGACATGCAATCCCACATTTGGCCCGTGCGATATCGTCGCGTAAGTACCGTAACAATGTCGGAAATCTGCAATGAGCTCTGGTTTTCCTTCATTGGCGCATAAATCTTTCGCCTTTTACTAAAGATTTCCGTGGAGGAGAACAACCGAATGAGTCTATAGACAAATTTTTTTGTTAGGCCTGTCCTGTTTGGCGGGCCCCCAAACCAGCAATAATAATATTCAACAGCAATTAATGCATTGGTGTATTCGTGCTGTTCTGAGCGCGGGCATGACCGGCAGTGTTTTGTTCACGTTCTCATACGCACAATTGAGAACGACCGCGCCAGCTGGTTTTTGTTGTCCACCTAAAAAGATTCCATCACTTTGCAGACGATGATCTGTCGACTAACCGTCAAGGTATTCCTCGATAGTATAGTGGTGAGTATCTCCGCCTGTCACGCGGAAGACCGGGGTTCGATTCCCCGTCGGGGAGCGAGGTGTTGTTATTTTTTTCATCTTAAAGCTGGATGCTCCGATGCATTGTGGGTGATTATTTACACATCGAACTGCACCCGATCGACATGCAATCCCACATTTGGCCCGTGCGATATCGTCGCGTAAGTACCGTAACAATGTCGGAAATCTGCAATGAGCTCTGGTTTTCCTTCATTGGCGCATAAATCTTTCGCCTTTTACTAAAGATTTCCGTGGAGGAGAACAACCGAATGAGTCTATAGACAAATTTTTTTGTTAGGCCTGTCCTGTTTGGCGGGCCCCCAAACCAGCAATAATAATATTCAACAGCAATTAATGCATTGGTGTATTCGTGCTGTTCTGAGCGCGGGCATGACCGGCAGTGTTTTGTTCACGTTCTCATACGCACAATTGAGAACGACCGCGCCAGCTGGTTTTTGTTGTCCACCTAAAAAGATTCCATCACTTTGCAGACGATGATCTGTCGACTAACCGTCAAGGTATTCCTCGATAGTATAGTGGTGAGTATCTCCGCCTGTCACGCGGAAGACCGGGGTTCGATTCCCCGTCGGGGAGCGAGGTGTTGTTATTTTTTTCATCTTAAAGCTGGATGCTCCGATGCATTGTGGGTGATTATTTACACATCGAACTGCACCCGATCGACATGCAATCCCACATTTGGCCCGTGCGATATCGTCGCGTAAGTACCGTAACAATGTCGGAAATCTGCAATGAGCTCTGGTTTTCCTTCATTGGCGCATAAATCTTTCGCCTTTTACTAAAGATTTCCGTGGAGGAGAACAACCGAATGAGTCTATAGACAAATTTTTTTGTTAGGCCTGTCCTGTTTGGCGGGCCCCCAAACCAGCAATAATAATATTCAACAGCAATTAATGCATTGGTGTATTCGTGCTGTTCTGAGCGCGGGCATGACCGGCAGTGTTTTGTTCACGTTCTCATACGCACAATTGAGAACGACCGCGCCAGCTGGTTTTTGTTGTCCACCTAAAAAGATTCCATCACTTTGCAGACGATGATCTGTCGACTAACCGTCAAGGTATTCCTCGATAGTATAGTGGTGAGTATCTCCGCCTGTCACGCGGAAGACCGGGGTTCGATTCCCCGTCGGGGAGCGAGGTGTTGTTATTTTTTTCATCTTAAAGCTGGATGCTCCGATGCATTGTGGGTGATTATTTACACATCGAACTGCACCCGATCGACATGCAATCCCACATTTGGCCCGTGCGATATCGTCGCGTAAGTACCGTAACAATGTCGGAAATCTGCAATGAGCTCTGGTTTTCCTTCATTGGCGCATAAATCTTTCGCCTTTTACTAAAGATTTCCGTGGAGGAGAACAACCGAATGAGTCTATAGACAAATTTTTTTGTTAGGCCTGTCCTGTTTGGCGGGCCCCCAAACCAGCAATAATAATATTCAACAATTAATGCATTGGTGTATTCGTGCTGTTCTGAGCGCGGGCATGACCGGCAGTGTTTTGTTCACGTTCTCATACGCACAATTGAGAACGACCGCGCCAGCTGGTTTTTGTTGTCCACCTAAAAAGATTCCATCACTTTGCAGACGATGATCTGTCGACTAACCGTCAAGGTATTCCTCGATAGTATAGTGGTGAGTATCTCCGCCTGTCACGCGGAAGACCGGGGTTCGATTCCCCGTCGGGGAGCGAGGTGTTGTTATTTTTTTCATCTTAAAGCTGGATGCTCCGATGCATTGTGGGTGATTATTTACACATCGAACTGCACCCGATCGACATGCAATCCCACATTTGGCCCGTGCGATATCGTCGCGTAAGTACCGTAACAATGTCGGAAATCTGCAATGAGCTCTGGTTTTCCTTCATTGGCGCATAAATCTTTCGCCTTTTACTAAAGATTTCCGTGGAGGAGAACAACCGAATGAGTCTATAGACAAATTTTTTTGTTAGGCCTGTCCTGTTTGGCGGGCCCCCAAACCAGCAATAATAATATTCAACAGCAATTAATGCATTGGTGTATTCGTGCTGTTCTGAGCGCGGGCATGACCGGCAGTGTTTTGTTCACGTTCTCATACGCACAATTGAGAACGACCGCGCCAGCTGGTTTTTGTTGTCCACCTAAAAAGATTCCATCACTTTGCAGACGATGATCTGTCGACTAACCGTCAAGGTATTCCTCGATAGTATAGTGGTGAGTATCTCCGCCTGTCACGCGGAAGACCGGGGTTCGATTCCCCGTCGGGGAGCGAGGTGTTGTTATTTTTTTCATCTTAAAGCTGGATGCTCCGATGCATTGTGGGTGATTATTTACACATCGAACTGCACCCGATCGACATGCAATCCCACATTTGGCCCGTGCGATATCGTCGCGTAAGTACCGTAACAATGTCGGAAATCTGCAATGAGCTCTGGTTTTCCTTCATTGGCGCATAAATCTTTCGCCTTTTACTAAAGATTTCCGTGGAGGAGAACAACCGAATGAGTCTATAGACAAATTTTTTTGTTAGGCCTGTCCTGTTTGGCGGGCCCCCAAACCAGCAATAATAATATTCAACAGCAATTAATGCATTGGTGTATTCCTGCTGTTCTGAGCGCGGGCATGACCGGCAGTGTTTTGTTCACGTTCTCATACGCACAATTGAGAACGACCGCGCCAGCTGGTTTTTGTTGTCCACCTAAAAAGATTCCATCACTTTGCAGACGATGATCTGTCGACTAACCGTCAAGGTATTCCTCGATAGTATAGTGGTGAGTATCTCCGCCTGTCACGCGGAAGACCGGGGTTCGATTCCCCGTCGGGGAGCGAGGTGTTGTTATTTTTTTCATCTTAAAGCTGGATGCTCCGATGCATTGTGGGTGATTATTTACACATCGAACTGCACCCGATCGACATGCAATCCCACATTTGGCCCGTGCGATATCGTCGCGTAAGTACCGTAACAATGTCGGAAATCTGCAATGAGCTCTGGTTTTCCTTCATTGGCGCATAAATCTTTCGCCTTTTACTAAAGATTTCCGTGGAGGAGAACAACCGAATGAGTCTATAGACAAATTTTTTTGTTAGGCCTGTCCTGTTTGGCGGGCCCCCAAACCAGCAATAATAATATTCAACAGCAATTAATGCATTGGTGTATTCCTGCTGTTCTGAGCGCGGGCATGACCGGCAGTGTTTTGTTCACGTTCTCATACGCACAATTGAGAACGACCGCGCCAGCTGGTTTTTGTTGTCCACCTAAAAAGATTCCATCACTTTGCAGACGATGATCTGTCGACTAACCGTCAAGGTATTCCTCGATAGTATAGTGGTGAGTATCTCCGCCTGTCACGCGGAAGACCGGGGTTCGATTCCCCGTCGGGGAGCGAGGTGTTGTTATTTTTTTCATCTTAAAGCTGGATGCTCCGATGCATTGTGGGTGATTATTTACACATCGAACTGCACCCGATCGACATGCAATCCCACATTTGGCCCGTGCGATATCGTCGCGTAAGTACCGTAACAATGTCGGAAATCTGCAATGAGCTCTGGTTTTCCTTCATTGGCGCATAAATCTTTCGCCTTTTACTAAAGATTTCCGTGGAGGAGAACAACCGAATGAGTCTATAGACAAATTTTTTTGTTAGGCCTGTCCTGTTTGGCGGGCCCCCAAACCAGCAATAATAATATTCAACAGCAATTAATGCATTGGTGTATTCGTGCTGTTCTGAGCGCGGGCATGACCGGCAGTGTTTTGTTCACGTTCTCATACGCACAATTGAGAACGACCGCGCCAGCTGGTTTTTGTTGTCCACCTAAAAAGATTCCATCACTTTGCAGACGATGATCTGTCGACTAACCGTCAAGGTATTCCTCGATAGTATAGTGGTGAGTATCTCCGCCTGTCACGCGGAAGACCGGGGTTCGATTCCCCGTCGGGGAGCGAGGTGTTGTTATTTTTTTCATCTTAAAGCTGGATGCTCCGATGCATTGTGGGTGATTATTTACACATCGAACTGCACCCGATCGACATGCAATCCCACATTTGGCCCGTGCGATATCGTCGCGTAAGTACCGTAACAATGTCGGAAATCTGCAATGAGCTCTGGTTTTCCTTCATTGGCGCATAAATCTTTCGCCTTTTACTAAAGATTTCCGTGGAGGAGAACAACCGAATGAGTCTATAGACAAATTTTTTGTTAGGCCTGTCCTGTTTGGCGGGCCCCCAAACCAGCAATAATAATATTCAACAGCAATTAATGCATTGGTGTATTCGTGCTGTTCTGAGCGCGGGCATGACCGGCAGTGTTTTGTTCACGTTCTCATACGCACAATTGAGAACGACCGCGCCAGCTGGTTTTTGTTGTCCACCTAAAAAGATTCCATCACTTTGCAGACGATGATCTGTCGACTAACCGTCAAGGTATTCCTCGATAGTATAGTGGTGAGTATCTCCGCCTGTCACGCGGAAGACCGGGGTTCGATTCCCCGTCGGGGAGCGAGGTGTTGTTATTTTTTTCATCTTAAAGCTGGATGCTCCGATGCATTGTGGGTGATTATTTACACATCGAACTACACCCGATCGACATGCAATCCCACATTTGGCCCGTGCGATATCGTCGCGTAAGTACCGTAACAATGTCGGAAATCTGCAATGAGCTCTGGTTTTCCTTCATTGGCGCATAAATCTTTCGCCTTTTACTAAAGATTTCCGTGGAGGAGAACAACCGAATGAGTCTATAGACAAATTTTTTTGTTAGGCCTGTCCTGTTTGGCGGGCCCCCAAACCAGCAATAATAATATTCAACAGCAATTAATGCATTGGTGTATTCGTGCTGTTCTGAGCGCGGGCATGACCGGCAGTGTTTTGTTCACGTTCTCATACGCACAATTGAGAACGACCGCGCCAGCTGGTTTTTGTTGTCCACCTAAAAAGATTCCATCACTTTGCAGACGATGATCTGTCGACTAACCGTCAAGGTATTCCTCGATAGTATAGTGGTGAGTATCTCCGCCTGTCACGCGGAAGACCGGGGTTCGATTCCCCGTCGGGGAGCGAGGTGTTGTTATTTTTTTCATCTTAAAGCTGGATGCTCCGATGCATTGTGGGTGATTATTTACACATCGAACTGCACCCGATCGACATGCAATCCCACATTTGGCCCGTGCGATATCGTCGCGTAAGTACCGTAACAATGTCGGAAATCTGCAATGAGCTCTGGTTTTCCTTCATTGGCGCATAAATCTTTCGCCTTTTACTAAAGATTTCCGTGGAGGAGAACAACCGAATGAGTCTATAGACAAATTTTTTTGTTAGGCCTGTCCTGTTTGGCGGGCCCCCAAACCAGCAATAATAATATTCAACAGCAATTAATGCATTGGTGTATTCGTGCTGTTCTGAGCGCGGGCATGACCGGCAGTGTTTTGTTCACGTTCTCATACGCACAATTGAGAACGACCGCGCCAGCTGGTTTTTGTTGTCCACCTAAAAAGATTCCATCACTTTGCAGACGATGATCTGTCGACTAACCGTCAAGGTATTCCTCGATAGTATAGTGGTGAGTATCTCCGCCTGTCACGCGGAAGACCGGGGTTCGATTCCCCGTCGGGGAGCGAGGTGTTGTTATTTTTTTCATCTTAAAGCTGGATGCTCCGATGCATTGTGGGTGATTATTTACACATCGAACTACACCCGATCGACATGCAATCCCACATTTGGCCCGTGCGATATCGTCGCGTAAGTACCGTAACAATGTCGGAAATCTGCAATGAGCTCTGGTTTTCCTTCATTGGCGCATAAATCTTTCGCCTTTTACTAAAGATTTCCGTGGAGGAGAACAACCGAATGAGTCTATAGACAAATTTTTTTGTTAGGCCTGTCCTGTTTGGCGGGCCCCCAAACCAGCAATAATAATATTCAACAGCAATTAATGCATTGGTGTATTCGTGCTGTTCTGAGCGCGGGCATGACCGGCAGTGTTTTGTTCACGTTCTCATACGCACAATTGAGAACGACCGCGCCAGCTGGTTTTTGTTGTCCACCTAAAAAGATTCCATCACTTTGCAGACGATGATCTGTCGACTAACCGTCAAGGTATTCCTCGATAGTATAGTGGTGAGTATCTCCGCCTGTCACGCGGAAGACCGGGGTTCGATTCCCCGTCGGGGAGCGAGGTGTTGTTATTTTTTTCATCTTAAAGCTGGATACTCCGATGCATTGTGGGTGATTATTTACACATCGAACTGCACCCGATCGACATGCAATCCCACATTTGGCCCGTGCGATATCGTCGCGTAAGTACCGTAACAATGTCGGAAATCTGCAATGAGCTCTGGTTTTCCTTCATTGGCGCATAAATCTTTCGCCTTTTACTAAAGATTTCCGTGGAGGAGAACAACCGAATGAGTCTATAGACAAATTTTTTTGTTAGGCCTGTCCTGTTTGGCGGGCCCCCAAACCAGCAATAATAATATTCAACAGCAATTAATGCATTGGTGTATTCCTGCTGTTCTGAGCGCGGGCATGACCGGCAGTGTTTTGTTCACGTTCTCATACGCACAATTGAGAACGACCGCGCCAGCTGGTTTTTGTTGTCCACCTAAAAAGATTCCATCACTTTGCAGACGATGATCTGTCGACTAACCGTCAAGGTATTCCTCGATAGTATAGTGGTGAGTATCTCCGCCTGTCACGCGGAAGACCGGGGTTCGATTCCCCGTCGGGGAGCGAGGTGTTGTTATTTTTTTCATCTTAAAGCTGGATGCTCCGATGCATTGTGGGTGATTATTTACACATCGAACTGCACCCGATCGACATGCAATCCCACATTTGGCCCGTGCGATATCGTCGCGTAAGTACCGTAACAATGTCGGAAATCTGCAATGAGCTCTGGTTTTCCTTCATTGGCGCATAAATCTTTCGCCTTTTACTAAAGATTTCCGTGGAGGAGAACAACCGAATGAGTCTATAGACAAATTTTTTTGTTAGGCCTGTCCTGTTTGGCGGGCCCCCAAACCAGCAATAATAATATTCAACAGCAATTAATGCATTGGTGTATTCGTGCTGTTCTGAGCGCGGGCATGACCGGCAGTGTTTTGTTCACGTTCTCATACGCACAATTGAGAACGACCGCGCCAGCTGGTTTTTGTTGTCCACCTAAAAAGATTCCATCACTTTGCAGACGATGATCTGTCGACTAACCGTCAAGGTATTCCTCGATAGTATAGTGGTGAGTATCTCCGCCTGTCACGCGGAAGACCGGGGTTCGATTCCCCGTCGGGGAGCGAGGTGTTGTTATTTTTTTCATCTTAAAGCTGGATGCTCCGATGCATTGTGGGTGATTATTTACACATCGAACTGCACCCGATCGACATGCAATCCCACATTTGGCCCGTGCGATATCGTCGCGTAAGTACCGTAACAATGTCGGAAATCTGCAATGAGCTCTGGTTTTCCTTCATTGGCGCATAAATCTTTCGCCTTTTACTAAAGATTTCCGTGGAGGAGAACAACCGAATGAGTCTATAGACAAATTTTTTTGTTAGGCCTGTCCTGTTTGGCGGGCCCCCAAACCAGCAATAATAATATTCAACAGCAATTAATGCATTGGTGTATTCGTGCTGTTCTGAGCGCGGGCATGACCGGCAGTGTTTTGTTCACGTTCTCATACGCACAATTGAGAACGACCGCGCCAGCTGGTTTTTGTTGTCCACCTAAAAAGATTCCATCACTTTGCAGACGATGATCTGTCGACTAACCGTCAAGGTATTCCTCGATAGTATAGTGGTGAGTATCTCCGCCTGTCACGCGGAAGACCGGGGTTCGATTCCCCGTCGGGGAGCGAGGTGTTGTTATTTTTTTCATCTTAAAGCTGGATGCTCCGATGCATTGTGGGTGATTATTTACACATCGAACTGCACCCGATCGACATGCAATCCCACATTTGGCCCGTGCGATATCGTCGCGTAAGTACCGTAACAATGTCGGAAATCTGCAATGAGCTCTGGTTTTCCTTCATTGGCGCATAAATCTTTCGCCTTTTACTAAAGATTTCCGTGGAGGAGAACAACCGAATGAGTCTATAGACAAATTTTTTTGTTAGGCCTGTCCTGTTTGGCGGGCCCCCAAACCAGCAATAATAATATTCAACAGCAATTAATGCATTGGTGTATTCGTGCTGTTCTGAGCGCGGGCATGACCGGCAGTGTTTTGTTCACGTTCTCATACGCACAATTGAGAACGACCGCGCCAGCTGGTTTTTGTTGTCCACCTAAAAAGATTCCATCACTTTGCAGACGATGATCTGTCGACTAACCGTCAAGGTATTCCTCGATAGTATAGTGGTGAGTATCTCCGCCTGTCACGCGGAAGACCGGGGTTCGATTCCCCGTCGGGGAGCGAGGTGTTGTTATTTTTTTCATCTTAAAGCTGGATGCTCCGATGCATTGTGGGTGATTATTTACACATCGAACTGCACCCGATCGACATGCAATCCCACATTTGGCCCGTGCGATATCGTCGCGTAAGTACCGTAACAATGTCGGAAATCTGCAATGAGCTCTGGTTTTCCTTTATTGGCGCATAAATCTTTCGCCTTTTACTAAAGATTTCCGTGGAGGAGAACAACCGAATGAGTCTATAGACAAATTTTTTTGTTAGGCCTGTCCTGTTTGGCGGGCCCCCAAACCAGCAATAATAATATTCAACAGCAATTAATGCATTGGTGTATTCGTGCTGTTCTGAGCGCGGGCATGACCGGCAGTGTTTTGTTCACGTTCTCATACGCACAATTGAGAACGACCGCGCCAGCTGGTTTTTGTTGTCCACCTAAAAAGATTCCATCACTTTGCAGACGATGATCTGTCGACTAACCGTCAAGGTATTCCTCGATAGTATAGTGGTGAGTATCTCCGCCTGTCACGCGGAAGACCGGGGTTCGATTCCCCGTCGGGGAGCGAGGTGTTGTTATTTTTTTCATCTTAAAGCTGGATGCTCCGATGCATTGTGGGTGATTATTTACACATCGAACTGCACCCGATCGACATGCAATCCCACATTTGGCCCGTGCGATATCGTCGCGTAAGTACCGTAACAATGTCGGAAATCTGCAATGAGCTCTGGTTTTCCTTCATTGGCGCATAAATCTTTCGCCTTTTACTAAAGATTTCCGTGGAGGAGAACAACCGAATGAGTCTATAGACAAATTTTTTTGTTAGGCCTGTCCTGTTTGGCGGGCCCCCAAACCAGCAATAATAATATTCAACAACAATTAATGCATTGGTGTATTCGTGCTGTTCTGAGCGCGGGCATGACCGGCAGTGTTTTGTTCACGTTCTCATACGCACAATTGAGAACGACCGCGCCAGCTGGTTTTTGTTGTCCACCTAAAAAGATTCCATCACTTTGCAGACGATGATCTGTCGACTAACCGTCAAGGTATTCCTCGATAGTATAGTGGTGAGTATCTCCGCCTGTCACGCGGAAGACCGGGGTTCGATTCCCCGTCGGGGAGCGAGGTGTTGTTATTTTTTTCATCTTAAAGCTGGATGCTCCGATGCATTGTGGGTGATTATTTACACATCGAACTGCACCCGATCGACATGCAATCCCACATTTGGCCCGTGCGATATCGTCGCGTAAGTACCGTAACAATGTCGGAAATCTGCAATGAGCTCTGGTTTTCCTTCATTGGCGC
Source organism: Corallium rubrum (assembly GCA_964035015.1). Classification (NCBI taxonomy): domain Eukaryota; kingdom Metazoa; phylum Cnidaria; class Anthozoa; order Scleralcyonacea; family Coralliidae; genus Corallium; species Corallium rubrum. Next base: position 2,601,574 of record OZ035997.1, on the reverse strand, counting down.
ATAAATCTTTCGCCTTTTACTAAAGATTTCCGTGGAGGAGAACAACCGAATGAGTCTATAGACAAATTTTTTTGTTAGGCCTGTCCTGTTTGGCGGGCCCCCAAACCAGCAATAATAATATTCAACAGCAATTAATGCATTGGTGTATTCGTGCTGTTCTGAGCGCGGGCATGACCGGCAGTGTTTTGTTCACGTTCTCATACGCACAATTGAGAACGACCGCGCCAGCTGGTTTTTGTTGTCCACCTAAAAAGATTCCATCACTTTGCAGACGATGATCTGTCGACTAACCGTCAAGGTATTCCTCGATAGTATAGTGGTGAGTATCTCCGCCTGTCACGCGGAAGACCGGGGTTCGATTCCCCGTCGGGGAGCGAGGTGTTGTTATTTTTTTCATCTTAAAGCTGGATGCTCCGATGCATTGTGGGTGATTATTTACACATCGAACTGCACCCGATCGACATGCAATCCCACATTTGGCCCGTGCGATATCGTCGCGTAAGTACCGTAACAATGTCGGAAATCTGCAATGAGCTCTGGTTTTCCTTCATTGGCGCATAAATCTTTCGCCTTTTACTAAAGATTTCCGTGGAGGAGAACAACCGAATGAGTCTATAGACAAATTTTTTTGTTAGGCCTGTCCTGTTTGGCGGGCCCCCAAACCAGCAATAATAATATTCAACAGCAATTAATGCATTGGTGTATTCCTGCTGTTCTGAGCGCGGGCATGACCGGCAGTGTTTTGTTCACGTTCTCATACGCACAATTGAGAACGACCGCGCCAGCTGGTTTTTGTTGTCCACCTAAAAAGATTCCATCACTTTGCAGACGATGATCTGTCGACTAACCGTCAAGGTATTCCTCGATAGTATAGTGGTGAGTATCTCCGCCTGTCACGCGGAAGACCGGGGTTCGATTCCCCGTCGGGGAGCGAGGTGTTGTTATTTTTTTCATCTTAAAGCTGGATGCTCCGATGCATTGTGGGTGATTATTTACACATCGAACTGCACCCGATCGACATGCAATCCCACATTTGGCCCGTGCGATATCGTCGCGTAAGTACCGTAACAATGTCGGAAATCTGCAATGAGCTCTGGTTTTCCTTCATTGGCGCATAAATCTTTCGCCTTTTACTAAAGATTTCCGTGGAGGAGAACAACCGAATGAGTCTATAGACAAATTTTTTTGTTAGGCCTGTCCTGTTTGGCGGGCCCCCAAACCAGCAATAATAATATTCAACAGCAATTAATGCATTGGTGTATTCCTGCTGTTCTGAGCGCGGGCATGACCGGCAGTGTTTTGTTCACGTTCTCATACGCACAATTGAGAACGACCGCGCCAGCTGGTTTTTGTTGTCCACCTAAAAAGATTCCATCACTTTGCAGACGATGATCTGTCGACTAACCGTCAAGGTATTCCTCGATAGTATAGTGGTGAGTATCTCCGCCTGTCACGCGGAAGACCGGGGTTCGATTCCCCGTCGGGGAGCGAGGTGTTGTTATTTTTTTCATCTTAAAGCTGGATGCTCCGATGCATTGTGGGTGATTATTTACACATCGAACTGCACCCGATCGACATGCAATCCCACATTTGGCCCGTGCGATATCGTCGCGTAAGTACCGTAACAATGTCGGAAATCTGCAATGAGCTCTGGTTTTCCTTCATTGGCGCATAAATCTTTCGCCTTTTACTAAAGATTTCCGTGGAGGAGAACAACCGAATGAGTCTATAGACAAATTTTTTTGTTAGGCCTGTCCTGTTTGGCGGGCCCCCAAACCAGCAATAATAATATTCAACAGCAATTAATGCATTGGTGTATTCGTGCTGTTCTGAGCGCGGGCATGACCGGCAGTGTTTTGTTCACGTTCTCATACGCACAATTGAGAACGACCGCGCCAGCTGGTTTTTGTTGTCCACCTAAAAAGATTCCATCACTTTGCAGACGATGATCTGTCGACTAACCGTCAAGGTATTCCTCGATAGTATAGTGGTGAGTATCTCCGCCTGTCACGCGGAAGACCGGGGTTCGATTCCCCGTCGGGGAGCGAGGTGTTGTTATTTTTTTCATCTTAAAGCTGGATGCTCCGATGCATTGTGGGTGATTATTTACACATCGAACTGCACCCGATCGACATGCAATCCCACATTTGGCCCGTGCGATATCGTCGCGTAAGTACCGTAACAATGTCGGAAATCTGCAATGAGCTCTGGTTTTCCTTCATTGGCGCATAAATCTTTCGCCTTTTACTAAAGATTTCCGTGGAGGAGAACAACCGAATGAGTCTATAGACAAATTTTTTTGTTAGGCCTGTCCTGTTTGGCGGGCCCCCAAACCAGCAATAATAATATTCAACAGCAATTAATGCATTGGTGTATTCGTGCTGTTCTGAGCGCGGGCATGACCGGCAGTGTTTTGTTCACGTTCTCATACGCACAATTGAGAACGACCGCGCCAGCTGGTTTTTGTTGTCCACCTAAAAAGATTCCATCACTTTGCAGACGATGATCTGTCGACTAACCGTCAAGGTATTCCTCGATAGTATAGTGGTGAGTATCTCCGCCTGTCACGCGGAAGACCGGGGTTCGATTCCCCGTCGGGGAGCGAGGTGTTGTTATTTTTTTCATCTTAAAGCTGGATGCTCCGATGCATTGTGGGTGATTATTTACACATCGAACTACACCCGATCGACATGCAATCCCACATTTGGCCCGTGCGATATCGTCGCGTAAGTACCGTAACAATGTCGGAAATCTGCAATGAGCTCTGGTTTTCCTTCATTGGCGCATAAATCTTTCGCCTTTTACTAAAGATTTCCGTGGAGGAGAACAACCGAATGAGTCTATAGACAAATTTTTTTGTTAGGCCTGTCCTGTTTGGCGGGCCCCCAAACCAGCAATAATAATATTCAACAGCAATTAATGCATTGGTGTATTCGTGCTGTTCTGAGCGCGGGCATGACCGGCAGTGTTTTGTTCACGTTCTCATACGCACAATTGAGAACGACCGCGCCAGCTGGTTTTTGTTGTCCACCTAAAAAGATTCCATCACTTTGCAGACGATGATCTGTCGACTAACCGTCAAGGTATTCCTCGATAGTATAGTGGTGAGTATCTCCGCCTGTCACGCGGAAGACCGGGGTTCGATTCCCCGTCGGGGAGCGAGGTGTTGTTATTTTTTTCATCTTAAAGCTGGATACTCCGATGCATTGTGGGTGATTATTTACACATCGAACTGCACCCGATCGACATGCAATCCCACATTTGGCCCGTGCGATATCGTCGCGTAAGTACCGTAACAATGTCGGAAATCTGCAATGAGCTCTGGTTTTCCTTCATTGGCGCATAAATCTTTCGCCTTTTACTAAAGATTTCCGTGGAGGAGAACAACCGAATGAGTCTATAGACAAATTTTTTTGTTAGGCCTGTCCTGTTTGGCGGGCCCCCAAACCAGCAATAATAATATTCAACAGCAATTAATGCATTGGTGTATTCGTGCTGTTCTGAGCGCGGGCATGACCGGCAGTGTTTTGTTCACGTTCTCATACGCACAATTGAGAACGACCGCGCCAGCTGGTTTTTGTTGTCCACCTAAAAAGATTCCATCACTTTGCAGACGATGATCTGTCGACTAACCGTCAAGGTATTCCTCGATAGTATAGTGGTGAGTATCTCCGCCTGTCACGCGGAAGACCGGGGTTCGATTCCCCGTCGGGGAGCGAGGTGTTGTTATTTTTTTCATCTTAAAGCTGGATGCTCCGATGCATTGTGGGTGATTATTTACACATCGAACTGCACCCGATCGACATGCAATCCCACATTTGGCCCGTGCGATATCGTCGCGTAAGTACCGTAACAATGTCGGAAATCTGCAATGAGCTCTGGTTTTCCTTCATTGGCGCATAAATCTTTCGCCTTTTACTAAAGATTTCCGTGGAGGAGAACAACCGAATGAGTCTATAGACAAATTTTTTTGTTAGGCCTGTCCTGTTTGGCGGGCCCCCAAACCAGCAATAATAATATTCAACAGCAATTAATGCATTGGTGTATTCGTGCTGTTCTGAGCGCGGGCATGACCGGCAGTGTTTTGTTCACGTTCTCATACGCACAATTGAGAACGACCGCGCCAGCTGGTTTTTGTTGTCCACCTAAAAAGATTCCATCACTTTGCAGACGATGATCTGTCGACTAACCGTCAAGGTATTCCTCGATAGTATAGTGGTGAGTATCTCCGCCTGTCACGCGGAAGACCGGGGTTCGATTCCCCGTCGGGGAGCGAGGTGTTGTTATTTTTTTCATCTTAAAGCTGGATGCTCCGATGCATTGTGGGTGATTATTTACACATCGAACTGCACCCGATCGACATGCAATCCCACATTTGGCCCGTGCGATATCGTCGCGTAAGTACCGTAACAATGTCGGAAATCTGCAATGAGCTCTGGTTTTCCTTCATTGGCGCATAAATCTTTCGCCTTTTACTAAAGATTTCCGTGGAGGAGAACAACCGAATGAGTCTATAGACAAATTTTTTTGTTAGGCCTGTCCTGTTTGGCGGGCCCCCAAACCAGCAATAATAATATTCAACAGCAATTAATGCATTGGTGTATTCGTGCTGTTCTGAGCGCGGGCATGACCGGCAGTGTTTTGTTCACGTTCTCATACGCACAATTGAGAACGACCGCGCCAGCTGGTTTTTGTTGTCCACCTAAAAAGATTCCATCACTTTGCAGACGATGATCTGTCGACTAACCGTCAAGGTATTCCTCGATAGTATAGTGGTGAGTATCTCCGCCTGTCACGCGGAAGACCGGGGTTCGATTCCCCGTCGGGGAGCGAGGTGTTGTTATTTTTTTCATCTTAAAGCTGGATGCTCCGATGCATTGTGGGTGATTAATTACACATCGAACTGCACCCGATCGACATGCAATCCCACATTTGGCCCGTGCGATATCGTCGCGTAAGTACCGTAACAATGTCGGAAATCTGCAATGAGCTCTGGTTTTCCTTCATTGGCGCATAAATCTTTCGCCTTTTACTAAAGATTTCCGTGGAGGAGAACAACCGAATGAGTCTATAGACAAATTTTTTTGTTAGGCCTGTCCTGTTTGGCGGGCCCCCAAACCAGCAATAATAATATTCAACAGCAATTAATGCATTGGTGTATTCGTGCTGTTCTGAGCGCGGGCATGACCGGCAGTGTTTTGTTCACGTTCTCATACGCACAATTGAGAACGACCGCGCCAGCTGGTTTTTGTTGTCCACCTAAAAAGATTCCATCACTTTGCAGACGATGATCTGTCGACTAACCGTCAAGGTATTCCTCGATAGTATAGTGGTGAGTATCTCCGCCTGTCACGCGGAAAACCGGGGTTCGATTCCCCGTCGGGGAGCGAGGTGTTGTTATTTTTTTCATCTTAAAGCTGGATGCTCCGATGCATTGTGGGTGATTATTTACACATCGAACTGCACCCGATCGACATGCAATCCCACATTTGGCCCGTGCGATATCGTCGCGTAAGTACCGTAACAATGTCGGAAATCTGCAATGAGCTCTGGTTTTCCTTCATTGGCGCATAAATCTTTCGCCTTTTACTAAAGATTTCCGTGGAGGAGAACAACCGAATGAGTCTATAGACAAATTTTTTTGTTAGGCCTGTCCTGTTTGGCGGGCCCCCAAACCAGCAATAATAATATTCAACAGCAATTAATGCATTGGTGTATTCGTGCTGTTCTGAGCGCGGGCATGACCGGCAGTGTTTTGTTCACGTTCTCATACGCACAATTGAGAACGACCGCGCCAGCTGGTTTTTGTTGTCCACCTAAAAAGATTCCATCACTTTGCAGACGATGATCTGTCGACTAACCGTCAAGGTATTCCTCGATAGTATAGTGGTGAGTATCTCCGCCTGTCACGCGGAAGACCGGGGTTCGATTCCCCGTCGGGGAGCGAGGTGTTGTTATTTTTTTCATCTTAAAGCTGGATGCTCCGATGCATTGTGGGTGATTATTTACACATCGAACTGCACCCGATCGACATGCAATCCCACATTTGGCCCGTGCGATATCGTCGCGTAAGTACCGTAACAATGTCGGAAATCTGCAATGAGCTCTGGTTTTCCTTCATTGGCGCATAAATCTTTCGCCTTTTACTAAAGATTTCCGTGGAGGAGAACAACCGAATGAGTCTATAGACAAATTTTTTTGTTAGGCCTGTCCTGTTTGGCGGGCCCCCAAACCAGCAATAATAATATTCAACAGCAATTAATGCATTGGTGTATTCGTGCTGTTCTGAGCGCGGGCATGACCGGCAGTGTTTTGTTCACGTTCTCATACGCACAATTGAGAACGACCGCGCCAGCTGGTTTTTGTTGTCCACCTAAAAAGATTCCATCACTTTGCAGACGATGATCTGTCGACTAACCGTCAAGGTATTCCTCGATAGTATAGTGGTGAGTATCTCCGCCTGTCACGCGGAAGACCGGGGTTCGATTCCCCGTCGGGGAGCGAGGTGTTGTTATTTTTTTCATCTTAAAGCTGGATGCTCCGATGCATTGTGGGTGATTATTTACACATCGAACTGCACCCGATCGACATGCAATCCCACATTTGGCCCGTGCGATATCGTCGCGTAAGTACCGTAACAATGTCGGAAATCTGCAATGAGCTCTGGTTTTCCTTTATTGGCGCATAAATCTTTCGCCTTTTACTAAAGATTTCCGTGGAGGAGAACAACCGAATGAGTCTATAGACAAATTTTTTTGTTAGGCCTGTCCTGTTTGGCGGGCCCCCAAACCAGCAATAATAATATTCAACAGCAATTAATGCATTGGTGTATTCGTGCTGTTCTGAGCGCGGGCATGACCGGCAGTGTTTTGTTCACGTTCTCATACGCACAATTGAGAACGACCGCGCCAGCTGGTTTTTGTTGTCCACCTAAAAAGATTCCATCACTTTGCAGACGATGATCTGTCGACTAACCGTCAAGGTATTCCTCGATAGTATAGTGGTGAGTATCTCCGCCTGTCACGCGGAAGACCGGGGTTCGATTCCCCGTCGGGGAGCGAGGTGTTGTTATTTTTTTCATCTTAAAGCTGGATGCTCCGATGCATTGTGGGTGATTATTTACACATCGAACTGCACCCGATCGACATGCAATCCCACATTTGGCCCGTGCGATATCGTCGCGTAAGTACCGTAACAATGTCGGAAATCTGCAATGAGCTCTGGTTTTCCTTTATTGGCGCATAAATCTTTCGCCTTTTACTAAAGATTTCCGTGGAGGAGAACAACCGAATGAGTCTATAGACAAATTTTTTTGTTAGGCCTGTCCTGTTTGGCGGGCCCCCAAACCAGCAATAATAATATTCAACAGCAATTAATGCATTGGTGTATTCGTGCTGTTCTGAGCGCGGGCATGACCGGCAGTGTTTTGTTCACGTTCTCATACGCACAATTGAGAACGACCGCGCCAGCTGGTTTTTGTTGTCCACCTAAAAAGATTCCATCACTTTGCAGACGATGATCTGTCGACTAACCGTCAAGGTATTCCTGGATAGTATAGTGGTGAGTATCTCCGCCTGTCACGCGGAAGACCGGGATTCGATTCCCCGTCGGGGAGCGAGGTGTTGTTATTTTTTTCATCTTAAAGCTGGATGCTCCGATGCATTGTGGGTGATTATTTACACATCGAACTGCACCCAGCCTCGTTCGCCCAATTTCAGAGAAGTTATATAAGTCATTAAGCATCCGAATGAAACGCATTATAAACGATCGTTATCCGAAGTATTGATTATATAGATTCAATGTATATTGTTGTTTCGAAATTATTTTGTTTTTCAGATGCTGAATGACATGATTTCTTGTCCAGCCTCCGTGACGTATTTGACTAACAAACGTCAAGATCCTCACGTTTCTTTGTGCGGATGACGGATCGGCCTCATTGGGCTTAATGATGCCCTCGGCCAGCTGGATTTTGGAGAAAACGTACGTTAATTTCACAAACCAAAGGATTTAAGTGTATTCAAGTGCGTTTTGTCCCATAATTGCAAGAAATCGTTGTTCTTTTGTAGAGTACCCGCTGGGCTCTGTTCTTTGTCTGTGGGCTCTTTTCTCTGTGTTATACCTATAAATCACATCGCCCTAAATCTGATTAAACATTTGTGTTCACGTTAAGCTAAATCTTTTTTAGCTTAGACATTTTGACTTCTGATGATAGTTCTCGTACTGTTTTTTTTTTTTTGTTTTGTTCCGTGTAATTTTTAAAAGAAATTTTTTAGTCATCTGGCAGATGTGATGTTGTGCCTATTCTGTTTCTATGGTAACCATTTCGGCCACAACTTTTCTCACGCTGTACAAACCTTAATTCCAGCCTTTCCTTTGTGGGAAATTAATGAACAGTTGTTTTTTTTTGTCTATTGACTGACTGAGTTAAGGGAACTTTTTGTACAAGTAAGTGTCTTAAAACTGTGTTCTAGCGTGTTGGGATGGCTGATATTTACGCAGACGAAGCCCATCGCTTGGTGGACGAGGTTATTGATAACGCTTGCAAAAGGTTTCTTAGTGATAGTCAGATAAATCTAAAGCACAGTACTGACCCAAACGTGACTTTAACAGTTGATAAACCTTTGAAAGGAACAGAAGAACGAGGTATCACGTCGGACACAAAGATTGAGAATGTTTTACCAAATATTAAATGGATGAATATTCGGGACTTTTCAGTGGAGGATGGGCGATTCAAAATTGAACAATTCATTCAGGTATTTAATATAATATAAATTGAAATATATAACCTCTTTGAATTAAGATGACATAACTGCCAAGTTTCTTGTTTATTTCTGATTGGCGCCTGTTTCAAAAATAGTAAGGTCTTGGCCTATGCAATTAATGATTGGAAAGCCAATCGATAGTGGATAGCAGTTATCTACTTAATTGATATTGATTGGTATCTGCCAATCAATGACCTATTGATAGTCACAAAAATCCATCCATTTGCCAATCGATGACTATCAATGTGCCAATCATGATGACTATCGATTTGCCAATCATGACATCTGACTATTGGTTTGCCAATCATGATGACCCACAGGAAAATGACAGCACTGCAAATTTTGACTGCCAGTCAATATGCAGTTAATGAGCAGACAAAACGGTTAAAGTGTATATAATCCTTGACTGTAAGTGCTGCAGTTTGATGGTGCAGACAGCGCCAGTGATATCCAGTGTTGAGAAGTTGAACTGCAGACATGTTGAAGTTATGGCAGTCATGTTTTTTGTTGTTTTTATCTGCCAAAGCTGCAAATTGTCTACACTGTTTAATCAAGCCTGCACACAAGTGCCTTGATAATGACCAGTGGACGACCTTCATGGCAGTATTTTTAACCGCTCTACAATCTATTTCTTTGCAAGAAGAATTCTTAGTTTAAGTTTCCTTCTTGGACGAAAATGTTAAATTTCTGAACTTTAAGAGTTTGAGTCGAGTATACCACCTGGGAGATGGCATATTTTATCCATATATTGTTACAGTGTCATTGGTTGTTACTTTGTAAGTATAATATAGAACTATTAGAATTTATATTCTTTAACGTATTACACAAAATCTTATATTTTTTGAGTAAACTGAAACTTTTCCCAGGCAATCTGGTTGGAATGAAATTTCAGATAGAACTAAGTGGCGACATTTTTTCGAACAGATTAACAAGGAAGATAAGACTGATAATATGCAGTGCTACTTGTTATAGAGTATAGGGGACAGTGTTTAATTTTCACAAACAAGTGCAAGCTATAGCCGTCATTATACTCTTTTACAATATTTCACAATGCCAAGCAACATAACTGATGTAGCTAGCCCAAGACCTAACAAATCAACTGATCAATTTACAACGTGTCCACCCAGTGATATACATATATAGCTATACGGATGTCACCCACAGTACTGGCAAGAATTAACCATTGAAGCAAAGAAAGCAGTCAGCGCTTATTTTCTCAATTGAAACCGTGTAATCCAAAGAGTTTCAATTTGCCAATGCAATGGCTTCTGTGAACGCTGAGGGCAGAAAATGGAATGTTAAAGTTTATTCAAATCAGCGGTGAGTTCAGCTAAGTATATGTTTTTCCATTTTCCACCCTGCGTCCTGCAACTACATGTCACATGTTTTTTAATCTCCATCATACTTATATTTATTATATAGATGCGAGTGTTTTACTAGGAAATATACAGTGTCGTATTTTCCATATCCTCACTAGTGAGGAAGTGTCATATAAGCTGTGAAATAGAACAATTAATTTACAGAATTCGTAATGGACTCCAGTTCTTGTCTCCCAAGTTGGTGAGTTTCTGGCCATTTAAAGCCAGCGTCATTTTTTTTCACTTGGCTAATACATATGTTTTTATCTACAGTGTACATAAAAATACGCCATTTGGCATTATATAATAACTATAGTCTACCAGTGCCAGTACCACATATTCTTTTTTAATTACAACTTTCCATCACTCAAAATCGATCTTTATAAGTTTGAAAAAGTACATCGCGGGATCGTAGTTGTAACTGCGCAAGTTGGTTCTGACTAAAAAAAGACCCGCTTTGCATATTCGCAATGAACTCAAAATAGACTCGAAGTCAGGAACTGGCCAGGGAACTGGCGAAATGCGACCTGTAAATTAACCTGTCAAAGTAAATGCAATTTGAGCCGAAGGTGTTGGCAAAATGGCAATGAGCTGACATTCGTTTCCTTTATTTATATCATGCCTATGCGAAACGATGCTGCTGTGCGTGGCAACTCAACGCAAGTTCATTTAACTGGAGGAAAACAGTCTGAAACAAATGTGGCTCAGCAATCCGAAGGGCAAGAAAGCCAGGGCCGTAGCTAACATGTTGTAATTGGGGTGGGGTGGGGGGGTATGGGTGTGGGGGGGGGGGGGGGGGTGCCAACCCAAAATTTCCGAATGAAAATTTTCCCCCCCGAATCTTGCAATAATAATCACAAAACTTTGCCAAGTGCCAAAACGACGGAGACAACAACAACAACTATTTTTTTACCATGCAGTTACGCGGTAGCATAGTCAATCGAGATATGGTCTGGAAACTCAGTTAAAGTCTTTGGTCTATCTTTTTGTTCGCCTTTATGCATTTTTGTGCACGGTGTACGGTCACTGAACACATTGTATTTTAGTATAATGAACGAATTGTCCAATAGCAAGGTTTCAGTTCAATCACTCAACCGTGCTATTTAAATATTAATAAACCTAAAACAAAGGATGTGCACGGTGTAAGGTACGGTTCAACATAAAATCACAGCTCATTATAGGCGCTTTGAAGTTTGCCGAGTTTCCAGACCATATCTCGATTGACTATGGCGGTAGTAACGGTACTACATTTTATCCATATAATGTAACCGATTATTTCCAGTAGATTTGTATCAAAGACACAATTCCAATGTCCGTCACACAATATCATGTTAAAAGTATAAATACTTGCTACGCTGTATCTATAGACTATATTTGTGTGGCGGGTACTGGGAACGAAAATGGAGAAGTTAGACAACGTAATTAATGTAAAGTATTATTGTATTAAATTCGACCGACAAGTTTTCTGTTACCACATACGAGACATCTATTTTCCATTTAATCAGTAGATTTTGACAAATCTTTCAGAATAGTCTTAAAGAAAAAGGTGCCAATTTTCCGAATTGACCCGTGAGTTTTCCGAATATTGCAATTTTGTAAACGTTGATACCCCCCCCCCCCCATTCCAATACCCCCCCTCACTACAGCCCTGAAGAACGAAACTGCAGTTCACCGCTTGCAAAACTGAGCCAAAAGAAGAACAGTCACTGTGATTGTTTATGTACTTGAATGACATTAAAGACGTCACACGAGGAACGCTTTAGTTAATTTAAGTTCTTAAACAAACTTATTCCTTGTATACTTATTTTATATAGTTGTTAAAAAATAAAAATAGTTATTTTATTAACCTATACATCTCTTTATATGATGACCATCCTGAATGAAGTAAGCGCCTGCAAAAGGTTCCAAAAGCAGGAATTAAGCTACATATGTTCGTTATCAATTATTTGACACCTTGGCACCTCGCCCAAATTAGCTCCAGGGCTTGGAGATCCGCGTGATGAGTACATGGCTGCGTCTTCCAATCGCTGCTTTTTGACTCCGGCCTTTTGTCTGCAGCATCTTATTGACTGCTGTACACGTTGAGCTGCTGTTTGGCTGTAAATTCTGAATATGAAGCAGTCAAAAATGTTCAAATCGTTCTGCAGTCATGCGACTTGCAGCCAGTTCGCAGCCATGTTGCAGTCAAAAGTTGCAGTTATCTTGCAGATGACGTGCAGCCCTGCCATTTTCCTGCGGGACTATCGATTTGCCAATCATGATGACTATCGATTTGCCAACCAATGTACTTAATGATTTGTCAATCAATGACTATCTATTTTCCAATTGATGCCTATTGATTGCTATTGATTGTCATCGATTTTTGAGACTAGATACCAGGTTTTTTTTGCACCAAGCCAATATCAGTCAGACCAAAAAGCCACCAGAAATGGAATTATTGATCTCACCCTGCAAACAATGTCAACTCTATTTCAATTTTGGATTACCTAAGTATTAAATCATGTAACAATTAATTAAGCTCTTACAGTCATTGTCATCTAAGCGTGTGCACCGTCTATCAGAACATGTAGTTCAAAGCTAAATTTAAATGTTTACCTTGTACCAATAACTCATTAAAGGCACAGCATCATGTATTAAATTACCATTTAATTAATAGTTTTGTGCAAGACAAAAATTATATTTGATGTGTGCAAAGAAAAGGAGAAATATTTTTTAATACATCAAAAAGTAACTCATTTATTTAGTGCATTTTCTTATGGACTATTTTAGTCCAAATTGAACTTGAAAAAGTTTTTCAAGTTTGCGCCATGGTGACACTGTGTCTTTAATAGTTACTTTCAAATTACTGTAAGGCATGCACGCAAGCCTGAAAATAACTTATAAAAGCGACTGTCTGACAAAGTGTCAGGCACCAGCTAGTTTGTATTTAATGGACACTGGATGCTTTGTGCCTGACATAAAAAAATTCCGTATAGTGCAATATCTGTATATAATTACCATCTGACAAAATTTTAAGAAGAAGTACCCAATAAGCCAAAATGTCATGTGAACAAAATCTAGCAAATTCCTCTTGTCACCTAATGTGAACTCATTACAGTTAACTCTCAATAAGCAAGATGATGGTGTACAACAAATTGCACACCCAAAATATTCTATGTATGCGATACTTTTTCGGATAACTAATGAGGTTGCTCTTTTTTATTAGCAGGGAAACGATCTTGAGATGTTTTTGTTGCGGATACTGGTTGCTAAACCATAATCCGCTATGTCATGAGCGCGGTTGTGTGTGTGTGTGTTTGTGTGTGTGTGTGTAAGAATGTTTTCGTCAATCACGTGATCAACGCAGACCAATAGCAATAGTCCGAATCAGCATACTTCAGAAGTCTTATTTATATGTCCGAAGGGTTTACGAACGTGAATACAAACAACGAATGGGAGATAAAAGTTGAGTTTTGCTTCAGGTAATGAACATTTGCACGCAATCACAAGACGCCAAGAAATATGATGACAAGTCGACAGCTCACAGTGGGCTACTGGTCTGTCGGTATAAATTTGAACGTTTTTGAGAATTTTTGCGGATTGTCTGGTTTCGAAACAAAATGTATTTCAGCATTTTAATACATATTTATGCATGTATGTATGTGTATGTATGTATGTACTGTTGTTTTATACTATAAATACAAGCGCGCGGTGACTGCACATTTACATGCCATACTTTCTCGTGTTCAATACAGCATCACGTAATAAAACCATACAAGGTATTACTATAATAATTTTATAATTCCGGAACGCACTTCGACGTCGTTGTCGCCTAAACGACAAGCTTTCCAAGGGCGAAGAAACAGTGTGAGCGCTTGTTTGGCTTCGAATTAAAGATCTTTCTGAAATCTGAATGCCCTTTTAACTATTAAATGTTTCAAGTGTTTATGTGTTCATAGGCGCTCGGCCAAGATGTTTTAGCTATAAGTTTACACGCAGAAATCCACCGTGCTTGGCATTGTTTATGTTACATGTAGACGTGTATGCAATGCCTATTCAAAAAACGCGTTGAACATTGATTTATTGAGACGCATGAATGCATATGTTACCAGAGTCTAAAACATAGACATATAAAACATAAAAATATCATATTCTTTAACGATGCGATTAGCGTCCGCGTTTCCTGTTTTTGCCGATTTACCTAACATTACACTCAAGCGAAATTAAAGCGATATAAGTATCATATTTTAATGCGATTATAGGGACCGCGTTTCATGTTTTTTTCCTGTTCACAAAACTGAACAGTTAACATGTCCAGGGGAAAACAAGCTGTAATGACGTCGCAAAAATAAATCAAGTCAACATAGGTTATGCTGTGCCAAAAGCTGAAACGAACAAACAGCAAGTTTGAACAAAAAATAAAACGATTATGTAAATCCACTTAACGTGCGTTTTTGCGGATACTGGTTGCTAAACCATAGGTGTGTCCGAATGTTTTCGTCAATCACGTGATCAAGCCGAAAAGCTAATAGGCATACTTCAGAAGTCTTATTCATATGTCCGAAGGGTTTACGAGCGTGTACAAGAACAACCACTGGAAGATTGGAAGTCGAGTTTCGCTTCAGGTAATGGATAATTGCACGCAATCACAAGACGCCAAGAAAATATCCAGGACGAGTTGATAGCTGATAGTGGTCTGCTGGTCTGTCGATACAGTAAAGTTTAAACGATTTTGTCAATTTTTGCAAATCAGTGACTGCTTTCTAAACCATATACCTATATACCAGATAGTATGCATTTCATAGCTTTTAGGTTATGATATTATATGTATTCACTGTTATCTTAATAGCAAGCGCGCGGTCAATGCTCGTTTACATGCAATACTTTTTCGTGTTCAGTAATTCAGCATCGCATAATAAAATGATACATGCAAAGTGTTATTATAATTATTTCGTAACGCACTTCAACTTTCTCGCTCAAACGAGAAGCTTTTCATGGACGAAGAGACAGAGCGAGTGCTTGTTTAGGTTCGAATCAGAGCGAGTGCTTGTTTGGGATCTTTATGAAATATGAATAGCCTTTTAACTAATGTTTCAAATGTACTGTTGACATGTTAGGCCCTCAGCCATCTGATTGTCTGTACATACGCAGAAATCAACTGTATTTGGTACTGCTTGAGTTACATGTAGGCGTATAAAGTACTTATTCAAAAAGCGCGTTGATCATTGTTGGGACAAATCAATTCATGTGTTACCAGAGTCTAACGTAGAGAGTAAAGATTAGAACGAAAGCGATATTAGCGACCGGGTTTCCCGTTTTTCCCAATTTACCTAAAATTGTCATTTTAAGATTACAGTTAAGATTAGGGTTGGGGCAGGGCTTGGGTTAGGGATTGGGTTGGAGTTTAAGTAAGGGCTAGAATTAAGCATTTATATTGTTAAGTTATTAAAGGCATTTAAAAATTAATAATTATTGTCGATTCTAGATGATACGTGAGAGCATATGCTGATATGTCACAAGGTTATCAAGCATTTTCAGTATGTTTTAGTGAACAATTTACGTTGTTCAATCATTACCTGTTGGCTAAATAATACCAGTATCCGCATGTACGCATTGCGTACCTATTTTTAGTCTTGCTAAATCAAACAAATAAACAAACAAACAAACAAACAAACAAACAAACAAACAAACAAACAAACAAACAAACAAACAAACAAACAAACAAACAAACAAACAAACAAACAAACAAACAAACAAACAAACAAACAAACA
This sequence comes from Corallium rubrum, assembly GCA_964035015.1. Taxonomy (NCBI): domain Eukaryota; kingdom Metazoa; phylum Cnidaria; class Anthozoa; order Scleralcyonacea; family Coralliidae; genus Corallium; species Corallium rubrum. The sequence continues at coordinate 2,585,703 of OZ035997.1, read as the reverse complement.
AACAAAATTAAATAAAGGTGAAGTAATACAAGCAAAGGAACATTCTCTTGCAAAGGAGCTCGCTTAGATTCTCCTTAAAAGGAACGTTTGGATTCTCTTGCAAAGGAACATTTCGATTCTCTTGCAAAGGAACATTTTGATTCTCTTGCAAACGGACTTTTCGATCGATTCTCTTGCAAAGCAGCTTTTCAATTCACTTGCAAAGACCGAACATTTCGATTGTCTTGCAAACGATCTTTTTCTATTCTCTTGGAAAGGAACATTTCAAATCTCTTGTAAACGATCGTTTCGCTAATTGTCTTGCAGAGGAATGTTTCGATTGCCTTGCAAACGTGCGTTTCGATTGCCTTTCAAATGAATGTTTTGTTTGTCTTAATTACAAAAAGGCACATTTCATGTGTTCGAAAAGTTTTTCGTCCGACACGAATCCAGTTGTGCCGGACTTTTACTCTTTTTATGCTGGACAATGTCTGTGTCCAGCCGCTTATTTTCAGGCTAGCTTGTGTGCATGCATATTAATTTTACCTTTCCAATTATGAGATGTAACATTTTGGAACCCCGAAAAAAAATTAAAATAAATTGTAACATGTACAGAACATTTTGTTTGACATTAATAATAGGATTGACATGATGACATTGTGATACATGAATGTGTTGACTCTCATCCTCATTTAATTGGCCAGAAGTGATGAGGGTCAAGAACACTTTCTTATCTTGTGACTATATCGTGAATTAGAGCTGAACTCTGATGCATTTGATGGTCTTTTCCACGTTTTTCTGTTACACGTACACCATGAAAATTACTAAACAACACATCAATATAGTGATAACAAGTAACAACGTTGTTTCTCCTAACAGTTGAGCACTTGGGTATACAAATTGCAACGCACGATAATTTGAAACTCTTTTTGTACCATGATTAATGCGTGTGAATGGGTAGATTAAATTGAAGTTGAAGAAGTTGACAGTTGGGTCGTACAAGAAAGGTCACACAAGAAGAAAAGAGAAGAGAAGAATGAGCATCTGACACATTGGTATTCTATTCGAAAGATTTCTACACATTTTAGTTAACAATTAATGTTTCTGTTTTGAACCCTTTAGTTCCACGAATACCAATTGATACCAATCGCAATTAGTTCATCGATTGCTGTATTATTTGATAAGTAATACCAATCGGTAGTCACAAAAATGTACTTCTTCGATTATCAAATGCATATGAATCAATTAATTGATATCAATTGATATTGATTTCTAATGATTCTTGATTTACTAAATTTGTTCTTAACTTAAGCCAACCACTCAGACTCTTTGAAAGCAAGTACAGATTACAGTAGCACATCAAGCTAGTTGTAAGCACATTACTAGGTTTTGCCGTCATTCTTGCTATCCGAAGATGCAAATCATGCTGCAACTGGTCAGTCCATGCTCCTCAAAACTTCCAAAAACTGGGCAGGATCGCGAAAATGGAAACTCATATTTTTTGGCCTTGTTGCAAATGACTATCAACCAACCTTGATTCTGTATAACATGGTATTCAAGAATTGTTTGTGCGTAAGAGAATACTTTTAATTTATACTTTGTTCAAATGAATGAAGTGACACAATTTCAGACTGTACTGTACTGTACTGTACTGTACTGTACAGTACAGACAGTACAGTACAGTACAGTACAGTACAGTACAGTGCAGTGCAGTGCAGTGCAGTGCAGTGCAGTGCAGTGCAGTGCAGTGCAGTGCAGTGCAGTGCAGTGCAGTGCAGTGCAGTGCAGTGCAGTACAGTACAGTAGGTCTACATGTATTTACAGCATGATAGATTACAGATGTAGTTATAACCCTGTCATATCAATCACCTGGTAAGCTACTGCTAGTGCTGATAACAGAACGGAGTGGCGTAATGTGTGTGATCAAGGGATTCAACCCTTCGAAAGGAGACGCAGGAGCCTAGAAGATCGACGAGCTGTTGGCAACGAGACGCGCCGCGGGTACCCAAGTTCCACTCCCTCGAGGTCCACCGTGGTCCATTATCTTCAATGTTTTGTTTTTTGTTTGTTTTATGATCATTATAGCGAAGGATCTCCAAGAAGTCTACTGTAAAATAAGACACTTCTAGCCAGGGCTCGTGTTTTGACAGCATTGTCTAATTGGTTAAATACATGTAGAACAATCTTAGGAAATTTTAAACTTTACCGTACCCGAGTAAATCTTTATATTACGCCATCAAAAATGTACACGTCATAATAAATTCTCAGTTCGCGTTTGACAAACTCGTTCTCTACATCTGTACACCCAATAGTATGTCAGTTTTACTATCTGTACAATATCGAGGTGAGAACCTTCAAACCAACTTCCTTTGCGAATGAAAATTTTGTGCTGGCATTGTTTTACATTGCATCTCCATGCCAGACCATCTTTCGGATAAGATTTGTCTTTGATGAGTTGCATCGTTCCTCCGCCACATTTGTCACAAGATTGTCCAGTGAAATCACCTAATAAAGCTCGGTTTCTTAAATATATGAAGCTGGGATTTGCTCTTGCAAATTTTGTAAATGTCGTCGTAAATTAGGGAATTCTCGGTGGAAAATGAACTTACCGCCACCTCAAAACAACCGGGAAAGTGACGAGGTGAAATTTTTTATTTTGTTTTAGATTCGTCATTTCACGCCATCATGCAGAAACTGACGTTACTCTTTTGATGGCGTAATATAAAGGTTACTCGGGTAGTGTAAACTACCCGAATCTTATAATTATTAGTAGGTAGAAAGATTAATGAATAAATTTACTGATTTTTGAGTGATATTTTTTTTGTAATTTAAGACTTGGAACAGAGATGCCAGTTGGCTTCACTGCATAGACTTTCTGAAAGAAGAAGATCATCCATATAGTAAACGTTACAGATATGAAGTAAAATGGAGTATTCCTACGAGGAGAAAACCTATACCAAGAGCAACAGCATCAACCTACTTTACATTGGATGTCAACAAAGTTAAACCAAAGGTATATACAATTATTACAGTACAGTATATCGATTAATTAAAATTATAATTAATATATTTAAGAAATAGAAAATGACCGCCCGTGTTTATATAGCTTGATACAAACACGAGAGTGAGTTGGGAGAATTCGAACGTTTATAGTTCTCGCGCCTTCAGCGCTGCCCGGTGTTCCCAAATAATCTCTGGATATGGCACTGTTCAGAACTACTCTCATTTACGATTAATATTTAGAACGATGTCTAAAACGAATTAAATGCGTCCAGATCAGATGTTTTATCCATGTGCCCCACACAAATAAAACATCTGTAACCAGTGTCTGATACATGTTTCGCTTTTCAGACGCATGGAATTTCCAGTAAAATGTGCATAAAAACTATTCCAATATATAATTTCGAGCTTCGGCAAAAATATACTATCATCGTATAAAATTACGACACACTGACAGACTTGCACATTTAAATGCAACGTATAAACAGGGCCTATTTCATAAAAGCTCTGAAGAATTGCTTATTTACCAGTATCATTGGTGGATAAAAGCTAAACTAAAACGGCTAAAAAAACAAGATATTATATTGCCGAAGCTTAAATGGTGAAAAAAATTTCACACAGTTGCGTCCTGGGAAAAAAATATTATTCAGCAATATGGGTACCGACAATAAATTCATGCCCAAACAAGATCACCACCCCCTCCCCCCAACATTTCCTAGGAAATGTGTCCCTGGGGGGACATATTGGGGAGGGGGGGGGGGGATTTACTGAGACACCTGGAGCTGAGATGACACGCGTTTTGTTGGAACGAACGGAGACGCTCTATGGTCCGTACGTATACCGGTACGTTTCCAACTGGGCCTGACTGCAATACCAGTAATAGCAATACGGGAACCAGGTGTGTAAAAGGTCGTGAAATATTCAACCGTCTGGCCAGTCTGGGGTACCGTTGAACAATCTGGCCAGTTTGGCCACTCTGATGGCATGTTAGCGGCCGCCCCTTGTTGCCGACAGTGCCGGCAACCTGCACGACGGACGGAGAGACAGCTGTGTGACACTCTCATTGATACCACACGGGTAGCAGACTGATTTTGCGGGAAGTACTTTACATTGACACCCGTAACACGGTGGAAAGTGCTTCGGAAAGCATTGTTGGGTACTTGGAAAGGCACTTGATCAATGAACACCTGCTCAATGGTTTCGTATTAAAGCAGGGTGTGGGGTTAGGTGAACACTCCGGAACTTAAGCGGAACGAGAGTGACTGCTGAAGTCCGTCTCTACCCAGAATTTGTCCCAGGTAGGATTTGAGAACCAGGCATGAACTATGGTGGGGAGTTCTCGCCGATTATGCGCCTAGATAGAACGCACGTCGTTTTATTCTATACTCCGTGACGCGCGAAGCGGTGAGCATGATGGACGACATGTTCAGAACAAAAACAACTAATCTCTAACCATCATTGCAATAACCATAATTTGTTATTCATTTTTTAATGATGTTGCGTGTACACCTGTAGCAACGAAACGTAAGATCTCCTATTAAATTATTTTTCAAAATGCCTTTACTTCGTGTTCTTTTTTTGCTGGGCTTTTGATATTCCTACATTACGCCTAATCTCTAACCAAGAAAGCATAGAATATTGCCAGTGATTTTCCACGAAAAACAAATTGGGCGACACGAAGACGCCCAAACAAAAGACAAAAAGATGTCCTGAAAATGAGGGGTGGGTGCTTATATTGAAATCAGAAGGTACAATGCTGTAATAGTTCTGTTAGCAAATGGCTCTAATTAAGTTGGTATATATGTTATAAATTAGATTTTATGGTAAATGTAATTCCAATGTATGAGTATAATGAATGTATAGTAATCAAGTATACTAAATTGATATTATGAATTTATTTTTGCATTTCAGAATTATCCAGTTGAGGTGTACTATGTATTTGAAGCCCATCAACTTGTACATAGGTTGGTATGTTAAACATACAAGAAACTATTATTTAATACCGCTTTTACAAATGCATCATGGTTCGGAAAGTGATACGCTAGCGTTATATATATTGCATATTAAAGCAATTGCCTTTCATCTCTGAGGTAACGAGTTTGAACCTCATTACGAACACTTAATCTCGTGTTCCTCCTGGCTCCTACAGGTAAATTTGACACGGTCAGGTTTAACCTTATAGAGTACCTGGCGTTAGCCAGAGACCAGAGTAAAATACTAGGTGGATGCTTGATACTGAAAAGGGTTAAGCCAAGAAAATGTGAAACGTACGAGTCGGACGGAGTTAATAGTTTTGCGTGACACAAAAATGATATTTTTGGGCAGAGAAAATAAACAATATTCTGAAAACGTTAAAGAAGAAAGTCAGTGCATTTTCTTTCAAATTTTTTAGTCACGTTGACTTGAATTTGTCCACGAATTTTTTCGAGTTTGCGTTCTATTCCACAAAAAAATCCTGATCATTAGATATTGGCAACTAAAATATACAATATACTTATCAGTGTCTTACCAAGATCTTACTAATATCCTGCAGGATTTTTTGCAAGATGTTCAACCTGCATGGGATAGGAAAGTATAAATAGTAGCCTCCTCCGTAGGCATCTCTTGTGGGTTAAGAAGTTGTGCGCAAAGTTAGATAATTAATTGTTGTGATTATTGGGTTACCTGCTCAAGAATCATAACAATTAAATCGTAACTTTGCGCAGGTGATCCCAATCGGAAACCTAAACTTCCTAACCCCACAAGAGATGCCTGCGGAGGAGGCTATATAAATAGTAAAAAAAGGAAAAATTTTAAATATAATTAGTTACATCAGATAGTTAAGATATTCATGAATCAGATATACTGTAATCGAGTACCTTGAGGGAAACAAGACTAAGAAGTTGAAGAAAATTTGTAATGCACATTATCTGGTTTCAATTATAATTTCATTAGATTGTCGGAAGGTCTGCATGCATATTAATTTTACAAATTACTGCGACATGGTACTGTACATATTAAAATAATATTTAAAATATCTATGTACTTTGTGCCGGAGCTATTGTTTTTAAATTATAATTTTAGATACGCTCAATCTTAATATTAAGTAATATTTTAAAACACGAACAGCAGTGTTTTATCAAGTCTAAATATTCTCGCGCAGAGAACAGCTTAAAAAAACGTTTGGTCATTGCTTGTTTTTTTGTTATTGTGTTCATTAATATTCTTTTTATAAAATTGTTTGTTCATTAGTATTCTATATACAAAATTCTACTGTATGTCCAATAGTAGTCTTTCTGAATCAAGTATAAAAACTAGTAGTCTCCTTCGCAGCCGTCAGTTCGGGTTCGTTCTCACTCCTCAACTACCGGCTGCTTTCTCAAGCAGCAAATTCCTTTCCAATTGTTGACCAATCAGAGTCAGACTTCCAATATGTGGAAACCTGACCGTCGACCTAGAGGCTTGAGCTGACCGTTTGAACCAATATTTCGAAAGCTAATCTATTGCTTATAGTTTAGTAAAAAATTTGCGTAAATAGAATCAATATAAAGATGATGTTGTATTATCTGTGAATTGCAATATGAATACATGTACATGAAATAAAGTTAAAAGCACCAGTGGAATATGAAACTGAATATGACTTGGCCAGATATCCCCGTGAAATTATCCGCTAGATACATGTCGCCGACGCTTGTAGCTTTTTTAAAGCTTTTCGCCCAGATTTATTTATACGACCAGCAAGAACATATTCATAATACCATTCTTCGTAAATTTTGTAAAGTTCTGAGTTATAGTAAGCGAAATGTTAGCTTTCAAATAAACTAATCCAGGCAGTCGTTCAGACGCTAAACACCTAACTAGACACAATGCTACAAAGCGGTGCCCTGTGGCGTTTAAAACATCGCGTTAAAAGTGTCGCGTCAAGAATGTCGCTTGCTACTGATTCCGAACGAACGAACGAACGAACGAACGAACGAGCGAACGAGCGAACGAGCGAACGAGCGAACGAGCGAACGAGCGAACGAGCGAACGAGCGAACGAACGAACGAACGAACGAACGAACGAACGAACGAACGAACGAACGAACGAACGAACGAACGAAAGAACGAACGAACGAACGAACGAACGAAATCACACACAATAGAAAGCGGTTTGAAAGGTAGCTGCGCCCGCAGGCTAACTTGAAAGTTAGCTGTGCCCGCAAGCTAATCCTCAGGGCACCGCAATTTGAGCTTTCGTTACAATCTTAATTTACAGTCTTAATTCACGCTTATTTGTTTGCATAGTCAGCAAGAACATACAGTGGAACCTCGTTAATACGACCACCGTCGGGCCAAAAAATGTGGTCGTAATAACGGGGTGGTCGTATTAACGGGGGAGTATTACACTACTTAGAATGTATTCAGGCCAGAAAAAAATGGTCGTAATAACGGCGTGATCCTATGGCGGGGTTTCACTGTACTCAAAACAATATTCTTCGTAAGTTCTAGGCTAATAATAATATTAGCTTTCGACTAAACAAATTACATATTTAAACAACACTAGTCAAAGCACGACAATGGCGAAATTTAATTCGTCCATGTACACAAAGGGAATGGAATGTAGCTGTCGGGTGGAGCAGACGTTAGTACATGGAGAGATAAGCGAGCCATAAGAACGTCTGCGAAGGAGGCTAAAAAACCACCGACAATGGTACTGATTTCCTTTGTGTTTTCCTCATGAATTATTAATAAATACTTGTACCATATTAACTGAGCACTTCATCTGACTCTCTTGACTTCTAGGTCAGGAAAGAGTAGATTTAATGAAAAGTGGTTGAAGGATATTATAGAAAGCAAAATTCATTTAATGGAATCCATCAAGTTCTGAATGTTTCCAACGTCATGTCATGTTTGTATTATATCTTACGTTATGAAATTCAGCAAGAAAGTTGGCTGATATGCATTATGTACAGTCATTGTCAATACTTACATACTGAATAATGGTCACCAAAATCTATATACTGTGCTATCACCATTTTGTACTCTTCATTTACAGTAGTCATAATAATTCGATAATTTCGTTTAGACGTATGTATAAATATGTATAAATGTGTAAAATAGCTGATTCTCTGAAGTAACCTACACAATCCATGTATTATTGCATAAGATCTTGTCATGGCAGTAGTCACATATTTATTTTGCCTGATTCTAGAACAAAATCTGAATGTCATGTTTTGTCTCACGGTACAAATTATAACTGAGGAAGAAAATAAACCAAGTGACTTGTACGATTTCAATAACTTAAAGTGTATATGACATGAAAATTAAATTTGTCTTGTTTGAAGGAATTCTTAGAATGTAAAAGATAAACACCTTATACAATTCTTCCTTATCTCACTTCGTTCTTGAGTAAATAAGATTTGTTTGGTATGCGAATAACCCACTGCATACGTCACAGGTGATTTTACAATAAACTCGTGCATGTGTGACGTATGCATGCAGTGGGTTATTTGCATATCAAACAAATCTTATTTTCTCAAGTACCGAGTGAGATAATGGGAAAACTGCAAAATATATATAGGAGAGGTCCGTATAGAGAAATATTTCCCGAGGTCTCAAAAACTGCCCGAGGCCGCAGGCCGAGGGTCGTTTTTGAGACCGAGGGAAATATTTCTCTATACGGACCGACCAAAACGGTAAATAACATATTTATTTTTTTTATTAATCGTACGATTTATAATTTACATAATTAAGTAAATTAACATAATTTAATTGCGTAATCGAGATGACATTCACGTGATATTCAAAAGTCCAAAGTTTATCGTTCGACAGTAAACAACTGCCGACATGCAGTCTGACAGGGAAGCTTGGAACGTCTTTTGTGATAAAAAAAACAGTCAAAACTTGAAGATCTAGTGCTTTTAAAGTTTAGTTGATAAAGATTCTTCGTCCTTCTTCGTCGCTTGCTCATTTTTGGCTGTTCGTTTGGAAAATCGCTTCCAATACTTGGTTGACGGCATGGAAATTGAAAGTGGGTCGTTCGAGTTTGAAGACGAAAATGCTTGTAAGAAGCCATTTGAATTTTTTTCAAAGACATGACACGATACGAGGTTGGCATGTGGAAAATATTTGACTAAAGGGTAAAGACTTGTAGCGGTTTTGTTGAGTACAGTTGGACAACAGAAGAATAACAGTTTAGTATCAAAAAAAAGTTTCAGCTTTTCTGTCCTCCCGTGGTATGTTTTTTTAATATATACATATATAATATAATAGTTTCATTTAGTGATTCAAAATACTGTGTTCACAAGTTTATGTATGTTTTGCCTATTGTTTTAAACTGTTTTCATACGTCGTTGAGCAATAATACTTTAAAACTTTATAAATGTCGCTGGCTGAAATTTTCCTTTTTCACGGCATTCTCGCTTTGTTTTAAAATTCGCTGTTTTCACACGAAGTTGTCAAAGCCATTTGGATAATAAAACTCATTTGTATCCCCGTAGCTCTCTGTTGAATATATTTTTTCTGTGGCAAGCGAAATAGTTATGAAAATCGCTCAATTTTACGGCCTATAAAACACATTTAAAAAAATTATCTCGAGCGGTCCGTACGGGCTCATACGGACCGCTCGTTAACCAATCAGAAAGCAGGATTTGGTAGGATACGGACCGAAAAAAAATAAGTTACTTTATCGTTTTAAGAGTTATTCCAAATAAGACAAACTTAATTTTCATTTCATATACACTTTTTATAAATCTCTTATTAGACCTCTTTCATAATGACAACAATTTGCATATTTTTTTTACGTGCATCTTAATTATGTCTTAATTGTATGTCTTTTATTCAAAACAATCTTTGCTTCTAAACGAGGCTAGAAGGACTTAATTAAAGTGCTTATAAACCCTAATAAAATATTACTGATATGAATCCTATATAACGCGAATAGTTGAATGCCAAATATATTTTTACTTGAACTCTTATTTAGTGTTATGTAGAGGTTAGTAATTTTAAAATGGTAATGAGGATTACGCCAATGTAGGCATTATTTTGTGTTTCTTCTTCCTTTTCTTATAAAAAACCGCTTGAATATTTTAATGAAAAAATGATAAAATGTCGAATAAACTACTCACGTACGCCGTTAACATGTGAATTGAGTAATATTTCTCCTGTAACAAAACATTGTGTATGTAAATTATGCCTACATAGACGTCACCATTACCATTTTGAAAATACTGAAACCTGAATATAACAAGAAATAAAAGTTCAAATCAAAAAATATTTTGGCATTCAACTATTTACATTAAATATAGCATCCATATTTATTAGTAATATCATATTTGGGTTTATAAGCAATTTAAAGGCACAATATTTATGACAGAAATCTATACATGATTGTATAAATTTACAATGAATTGCACTGTATCGTTACCACCTGACAACATTTTGATTAACAATTATTGTTATATATAGCTAGAGTTTTACTGGATACAACGATGACTGTCATTGGTTGGTTTGTGGTCACATGGCCTTAGCTAAATTTCAATGTCTACCGAGCAGGCAATAATTGAGAACTTATTGCCTGCTCGGTCAATAAGTTTTCAATTGTTGCCCTTGAACTCTTCACGGCATCCTATAAACAAAAGCTTGTTTGGTACGAAAAGAAGAATATTTATAGGTCTTTAAAGCATGTGTGAAGATTAACTGGAGAAATGTATTGCTGTTCTTTTGTTCTGAGACTTATATTTGTTTGGTTGAAGTGAAATTACGGAGCCAGGCGAAATGTTTTGGTAAGTCTTAATAGCGTTTGTCTTTTGTGTACTTTCCCTTGATAAACGTCGAAATTATTCAGCGAAACTCAAGCTATATAACAAAACACTGAATGTCTGCTCCCTCGGGAAACAGTTAGTTTTGTTTTCCCTCGAGTCTCGATGTTTCCCTCGACTTCGTCTCAGGAAATATCAATACTCTCGGGAAAACAAAACTGTTTCCCTCGGGAGCAGACATTAAGTGTATATTATTAACCCTCTCTCTACTGTATCGTTTCTTTTGCAACGATGCAGGCTCTAGTATTTACGCCAGACGATTTTACTCGTCAAGGGGAGACTTCTCGGGCACGCTCTGGAAACAATGAAAACAGTACATATTTTGAGGTGTGGATTATTACTGTAAATAGAATTGTGCTGCTTGGCTAACTTAAAGACACAGCGTCAGGTATAAAATTACCGCTTAATTAATAGTTTTGCGCCAGTTAAAAATGACATTTGTGCATATGCATGGAAAAAGACCAATATTCTGAAAACATGAAGTATTAAGTCATTGTGCATTTTCTTCCAAACTATTTAGTCCAAGTTTTGAAGTGTGATATTCACTATAGTACACCGCTAGTAGCGGTAGAGACAATTTACAAATGCTAAACAATGGCAGAAAACTTGCGTTTTGTTGAGGTTTCATTTTATTTCTTTAGAATAATATTTTATCTGACTATCTGCTCATTGACAACTCAGGCTCGTTGTCTAAATTTTAAACAAAAAAAATTTAAAATAGTGATAAAATAATTTTATCTCCCATGATCAGGTTAAAGTAATTCAGATTTGTGTCGTGATATGATATTGTGATAAAATATTGCGTTTTAAAACACTTTAAACAACTTTGAGTGCACCTGTACATCGGTCACAACAGTCAAATGTTACTCTAAAGTTATTAGTTAGAAATCTACTGGCGTAACTATTTCCTATATATTGTCTACCCATTTTTTGCATGACTAGATCCATTTCACTTGAGCTGTCGGTATCGTTTTTCAAAACTTGACAAGCCATTTGCTCTGCTGGGGTAAGATCAGTGACGGGGATAATCTCCTCTTCTGATGAACTATTGTTGTTTATTGTTGCATAAAAATGACTTGGGTTTAGAGAATAGCAAATGTCTTCTGCCAAGTTATAGTTTACATGTGCCAACTCCATAATAGAGCTCTTTTGGAATGTCTTTTCCCAGGAAATCACAGTCGTTGACTGTGTAGCATTATTTGTTTTATTATGAATACCTTGAAGTAACCTATATACAATAAAATAAAATAAAATAAAACAGCTGTTTTAACAAACCTAATAAAAATAATACCAACACGCGACCTTACAAGAATCTGCGAAAACCGTGCGGTTGTATATGAAATGAAAATTAAGTTTGTTTCATTTGGAAGAACTCTTGATATTGTAAAGTAACATCTTCTACAGTTTTTCCATATCTTACTTCGTTCTTGAGTTATTACCATTTGTTTGATATGTAAATGATCACACTGCATACGTCACATTGTATAATGAGTTACTGAGAAATCGTGCATATCATTGATATTAATTTGTTAATTCGCTTGAACCTCTGTTTGTTTAAAGTTAATTGAAAGTTTAATTATTTGTCTATGGACAAATACACCTACATGTCCAGTTTCGTGTGACTTTGTTCGATAACTTCGACAATATTCCTAATTTTCCAACAACTCGTTACACAATGTGACGTACGCAGTGTGCTCATTTACATATCAAACAAATAGTAATATCTCAAGAATGAAGTAAGATATGGAAAAACTGTAGAAGAAGTTACTTTACAATATCAAGAGTTCTTTCAAATTAGACAAACTTAATTTTCATTTCATATACACTTTACCAGAACAAAGAAAACCTATTAACTATTTTTGTGCGGAATCCGACTCTCAAGCCTTATGTATTTTACTCTGGCAAACGCCAGACAATTTTACTCGTCACAGGGAGAATTACTTCGGTATTCACCGGACATCGTGATATTTAGTTTGCGCGCACATTCTCGTCCCCAGAGCCTCTCCCATGCTGGCGCGCGGAAAAGGCTCTGGGAGAATCCAAACCGGAACACCAGGATTCTTTGGTGTTCTTTCAAAAGCACATTTGGCTGCCTCGTATTAACTCGTTTGACTTTAGAACGGTTGTGATTGTGGTACATTCCGTTCGAAGAAGGTATTTGTCAAGTGTGGCTCATCGCCGCGTTTACTCGGCGGGACAGAAGACATTAAAATTTTAATACGAGTTCGCTTCAGAGCTTGGCAATAGAGTCGCGTCGGAATTTCTTCGTTATTTACGGCCTCTTTTAGTGAAGGTAGTTCTCTTCAATTTATTGCACACTTGCACTGTTCGTTTATATTTGACTTGTATATTTCAATGAGATTTTAATATGTATCATCTATCGGTTTCAAATTGCTGTCTGTCTTCTGTGTTTGATTTAATTATATAAGGCGAAACAGGTTGATTGCTTCGATAAATGTTCGATTAAATTGTTCGGATTAGAATTAGAATTAGAATTGTGCTTCGTTGTCAGTTTTCGTGTTTCAAATACTGTTTATTTATAAACATATTCACTAAGCTCCGTTATAGGCCTTTGAGTTTGAACAACCAATCAGATCGCGACGATATATGGTTCCCACAGAGCCTTTTCCGCGCGCCAGCACGGGAGAGGCTCTGGGGACGAGAATGCTGCGCGCATTGTTATTGAAACCATTGAGTCGCACCTCCTGCCCTAGGACCTCCTTCCTACCAGACGTGACTCACGTTGAGTGCTTTAAGCAACTGAAGTAAACTGTGAAGTGAAGTGAAGTGAAGTGTAGTGTAGTATAGTGTAGTGTTAGTGTGGTAGTGACAAACGTGTCATGAAGTGTACATTTATTAGTGAAGTCAGGGCGGTGAAGTGAAGTGGCTACGCATACCAATTCTGCCCTGGTATTGCTCAATCGATCCTCACTCATATTTCCAAACCTAACAGCTGAGCTTAGTGGAAACTAGCTTAAAAGAAGTCTAGAATCATGGCCTACTGCAAAAACTACTAATGACGACAACACTTTAAAGCAACTACGCCAGAATAACACGCTATTCCACTTCAGAAATAACACGGTTACAACACCCCGCATCATGTTATCAAGTTGTATTTGTATACACAACCAGGACGCATTTTGTTTATTTGTTTGTGTGTGTGTGTGTGTGTGTGTGTGTGTGTGTGTGTGTGTGTGTGTGTGTGTTTGTTTGTTTGTCTTGTTTTACTTTACCCGTTGAAAACTGCTGCCTGGCTATTAAAAGGTGAGGGAAAATAAAATCTTACACTGCAAAAAAAGCATTTTTGCTTTTGAGTAAAATTACTCAATTTAGGAGTAAAATTACTCAACTTTTGAGTAAACCTGGGGTTTTACCCAAGACATTGAGTAAATTAACGCAAAAGGCTGAGTAAAAGTATTTACTCTTCCGCTTGAGTATATCTACTCAATCGTTTGAGTAAAAGTTTACTCAATATTTTGAGTCATATGTAAGCATGAGTAATTTTACTCAAAGACTTGAGTGAAATAACTCTGGTACTGAGTAAGTTATCACTTTCACTTTACTCCAATAGCTGAGTAAAGCAACAGTGAGTAAAATTACGCATTTCTTTGAGTAAAATGCCAGTTTTACTCAAACACTGAGTAAAGCTAATTTTGAGCAAGGCATTTTACTCATGCTGTGAGTAAATTGGATACAATTTACTCAAGGTCGGAGTAAATTAAAATTACATTACTCAGGGCCTGAGTAAACGGAGGAACATTACTCAAACAGTGAGTAAGGCTTTTTACTCAAATGCTTGGGTTGTCTCTACTCAATAGTTGAGTAAAATTATACTCAATAATCTGAGTGAAAAGTCGGGAATAGTAATTTAACTCAAATATATAAAGTAACATTAATCGCCACTATTTTACTCACATAAATAAATAAGTAAAGATTATTGTTATTAAAACTACAATTACAGGTATACCTCGAGTGAAATAACATTCGAGGAAGAGAATATACTTATATGTACAGAGTCAATATTATACTCTGTATTACAATGCATGCTATTTATATAATTTACTGCATGAAGTCAATTCTGTAACGTAAAACCACAAATAATTTGTTTCCATTACAAGCAAATCCTTTATGCAATCCAAGAGGGTGAAAATCTATAAGATTCTCTTGTATGACTAAATTAACATCATTTACCAGCTCAACTCTGTAGGCATTCAGATTCTTCGTACTCAATAACATGTAATGTTTTATATTTAAATATAATAATACTTCCATCCACTAGTATTATTCCGTCACTGACATTTAATATTCCCATAGTGTTTTATAATGTTTACGTTTGGCACCGCATTTAGAGAAGACCTCACCGTATGCTGGGAGAGAAAAGGCATACTGCAAGTATGTAATGAAATATACATCAAACTTAAAGAAAAACGACAACGAATTGCAGTCGTTAGAAAACGGAAGCCAATATACGTCAAAAGGAAAAGGGCACCCCCCGCACTGCATCCCAATAATAATTTTTGTTCATAGAAGTATCAAACGAAACGTTCAAATTACCAAAAAAAATAAATTTGCCTTTTATTTTGAATCGTCTATATCACCCCTGTAACAAAACAGACGGATTCACTGCGTGCCACAGCCAGCGAAGATCAAATAGACCTGCCACTGTGACCAGTCACCCGATCTAGGTAACAAAGCAGGTGGCGATGAAGACTTGACAGTATGATGACGTTACTGAAGCTTCACTATGGCACGGCAACCAATCATATGATAGCATTATGATAGGCGGCAAATTTTCAAATGAGCATCTGTGACAGACCTTCGCACCGAGCTAGCTTCCTTCAGTGCCAGTCGAACTAGTCAGTCTAGTCTTCTCGCAGTTGTCGGTTGCATTCTAGTTCTTCAGTGGCGTTGGAATAATCGTATATAGGATTTTCGAAATGGCGAAAACAGTTCAAGAAGTCAAAGAATGGTTGACGGACAATGGATTTCAAGACTATTGCCAGAAATTTGAAGGTAAGTCATTGACAACATCACGTGCACAAACTTGGTAGTTCTGTCGATTAGTTTTTCGCTTTTTTGACTTCATTGTATGAGTCGAACAGTTTAAATGATCTTTTCCCAAAATCCTACAATCAAATCTATACCTAAAAGGAACATCTTTGGCTGCTCAATAGGAGAAGCGCATGGAGTCGAGATCAACCGGCGTGTCAAAGTTCGCTTTTATTATCGCGCCTCTTAATGCGCCGTCACTGCCGTATTTCGTCCTCAAAAACCTTGGGAGGTATTACTCTTTTAAGCTTTTCTACATATCGTACCGAGCTTTAAATAGTTATTTACCATCAAATTATCTACAGGCCATGAAACCAGCGTATATACCTGCTTGAGAAAGTGCGCTTCGATCACATGGCGCCGGATTTTATTAGCTTGTAAGAAAGTAGTGTGCTGGGAAATGTTTGAGAAACAGCAGACCAAAAGTGTTTTAAACGCTTACCAGTCAAAACTAGCCTGCGTGCAGTCCCAGACTTCCAAACTTCCTTTGGAAGTCTGGGACTGCACGCAGGCTAGTCAAAACGTCCTCACGTCAAAACGTCCTCGGGTTATAGAACTCAAAAAGATAAATACAGTATATTAACAGACTTATTTGAAAGTTAAAAATACGTACATAAGTGAATACCTCAAGCAGTTAGATGGTTTATTTGTATCGTTTGACTAGACTTTGTAGCTGTATTTATGTGTTGCTATAAAAATGGAAACTTGATACAAGTAAAGACTGGCAACAGACACTTTGCCTTTGAGCCTGATCTTGCAGCTTTATACAGTAGAACAGATTACTGGCGTGAAACATTTGAAGAATGTATTCGTCAATGTCAAAAATACACTAATAAGTCTTATATAGAGTATTATATGTATGTTGACACGTTCCCCAATCAGTTTGGAAGAAGTGAGGACGTTTTGACCAGAGGACGTTTTCACTGGACACCTTTTAAACGGCCGATAATTTTGGAGCGAAACGCTTCGAGCAGAACCCTTCATCAGACATCAGAGTTAAAACGTTCACCGTAGGTTCGATGGCGATAGACCCGACATTGACACAAAGCGTGCGCAATACAGTTTATTTTGAGTTTAGTGCTTGTCGGGTCTTTTCGACAATCAGCACAAAAAGATTGGTATAAGAAACCTGAAATGACGTGGCAAATTTATTCATACTGATGTTTCTCCTCTGAAAGATGCATCATCGTTGACACCAGTCCTTTCAAAGAATTAATTATAAAATTTAAAGGCGATATTTGTCAGAATCTACATATACATACTGTAAACATGCTTAGCCTTAGATATACACGTTCAGTCTGATTCAAATCAGTATTAAACGAGAACTATACAGATTCATGAGATTATACTTCGATAAAGAAAAAAGCTCTAATCGTCAGTATTTTTTTCTAAATGTTTAATCCGTGGTTGAAACGAATGTGTAATTATACGACTTTCTTACTTTATAATAGGTAGAAACTTGGAAGGGGGTAACAATTCAATAAAAACAGGGGCGATAACTGGAAAAAACGTGGAAAAAAATTAATAAAAAATATAAAACAAATTGACTATTAACAAATTTAAAAGTTAGGCCTAAAATAGTATTATTGGCTTGCCCTATACATTTATGTTGTTCCAGTTAATTCTGTTGTCGAGAGGGTGGCTTATGGCCGCCTTGTACCGGCACCTCTTTTGGGTGGCATGCTATATGCAAGCCACCCATTGAAGAGGAGATACATAAATTTATAGTAATCCACAATTGCTAATATGTTTTCAAATAAACAATTCTTTTTCAGTAATTGGCACAATAATTATAGTATTGACTATTAAAAATTTAAAAGTTAGGCCCAAAATAGTATTATTGGCTAGTGGCTTGTCCTATACATTTATGTTGTTGCAGTTAATTCTGTTGTCGAGAGGGTGGCTTATGGCCGCCTTGTACCGGCACCTCTTTTGGGTGGCGTGCTTATGCGAGCCGCCTGTTGAAGAGGAGATACATAAATTTATAGTAATCCACAATTGCTAATATGTTTTGAAATAAACAATTCTTTTTCAGTACATGGCACAATAATTATAGTATTGACTATTAAAAATTTGAAAGTTAGGCCCAAAATAGTATTATTGGCTAGTGGCTTGCCCTATACATTTATGTTGTTGCAGTTAATTCTGTTGTCGAGAGGGTGGCTTATGGCCGCCTTGTACCGGCACCTCTTTTGGGTGGCATGCTATATGCAAGCCACCCATTGAAGAGGAGATACATAAATTTATAGTAATCCACAATTGCTAATATGTTTTCAAATAAACAATTCTTTTTCAGTAATTGGCACAATAATTATAGTATTGACTATTAAAAATTTAAAAGTTAGGCCCAAAATAGTATTATTGGCTAGTGGCTTGCCCTATACATTTATGTTGTTGCAGTTAATTCTGTTGTCGAGAGGGTGGCTTATGGCCGCCTTGTACCGGCACCTCTTTTGGGTGGCGTGCTTATGCGAGCCGCCTGTTGAAGAGGAGATACATAAATTTATAGTAATCCACAATTGCTAATATGTTTTGAAATAAACAATTCTTTTTCAGTACTTGGCACAATAATTATAGTATTGAATATTAAAAATTTAAAAGTTAGGCCCAAAAGAGTATTATTGGCTAGTGGCTTGCCCTATACATTTATGTTGTTGCAGTTAATTCTGTTGTCGAGAGGGTGGCTTATGGCCGCCTTGTACCGGCACCTCTTTTGGGTGGCATGCTTATGCAAGCCGCCTGTTGAAGAGGAGATAATAAATTTATAGTAGTCGGGTGATAAATATTATTGCCCAGCAGATAACTTTTAAAAACACCATATCGAACAGGAATACATTGAGAAGATTGAAATACTTTAATAAAAAACTAACGTTTCGTCACTACACGAGTAACATCATCAGAGTGATATAGATTTACATAAATTTTCGGCTTAAATAACCTAGGCAATTACAAAAATAGAAATGAGGAAATAGAGAAAGGTGATAGGTGTAGCGTCGTGTCAGGAGATCAAAACAACGCTAATGGAAAGGAACTGATGTTGGCATTAAGTGAAGGATTTGTTTTAGATATTAATAAACTCTCTTTAAGGAGGACCTCGAACTGCGAGTTACCGGTGGAGAGAATGGAAAAATCTTCAAAGGAAATCGGATGTCCGTTTTTTTTCCGTATGTGTTAAGACACTGGATGATTGGGAAGGAAAAGGAATCTCATTACCTGTGTAGGCCGGATTCCTATGCGCCTAAGATCCAACGTTGTTTATAAATTTACGTGTCAAAGCTGTTCCGCTTTGTATATCGGTAAAACATGCCGTCATTTACACACCAGGGTCTGCGAGCATATGGGCATTTCGGCCTACACAGGTAATGAGATTCCTTTTCCTTCCCAATCATCCAGTGTCTTAACACATACGAAAAAAACCGGACATCCGATTTCCTTTGAAGATTTTTCCATTCTCTCCACCGGTAACTCGCAGTTCGAGGTCCTCCTTAAAGAGAGTTTATTAATATCTAAAACAAATCCTTCACTTAATGCCAACATCAGTTCCTTTCCATTAGCGTTGTTTTGATCTCCTGACACGACGCTACACCTATCACCTTTCTCTATTTCCTCATTTCTATTTTTGTAATTGCCTAGGTTATTTAAGCCGAAAATTTATGTAAATCTATATCACTCTGATGATGTTACTCGTGTAGTGACGAAACGTTAGTTTTTTATTAAAGTATTTCAATCTTCTCAATGTATTCCTGTTCGATATGGTGTTTTTAAAAGTTATCTGCTGGGCAATAATATTTATCACCCGACTACGTTTTCCGCCTGGTACTTCCATCGCTGAAATTTATAGTAATCCACAATTGCTGATATGTTTTGAAATAACCAATTCTTTTTCAGTACTTGGCACAATAATTATAGTATTGACTATTAAGAATTTGAAAGTTAGGCCCAAAATAGTATTATTGGCTAGTGGCTTGCCCTATACATTTATGTTGTTGCAGTTAATTCTGTTGTCGAGAGGGTGGCTTATGACCGCCTTGTACCGGCACCTCTTTTGGGTGGCATGCTTATGCAAGCCGCCTGCTGAAGAGGAGATAATAAATTTATAGTAATCCACAATTGCTGATATGTTTTGAAATAAACAATTCTTTTTCAGTACTTGGCACAATAATTATAGTATTGACTATTAAGAATTTGAAAGTTAGGCCCAAAATAGTATTATTGGCTAGTGGCTTGCCCTATACATTTATGTTGTTGCAGTTAATTCTGTTGTCGAGAGGGTGGCTTATGGCCGCCTTGTACCGGCACCTCTTTTGGGTGGCATGTTTATGCAAGCCGCCTGTTGAAGAGGAGATAATAAATTTATAGTAATCCACAATTGCTGATATGTTTTGAAATAAACAATTCTTTTTCAGTACTTGGCACAATAATTATAGTATTGACTATTAAGAATTTGAAAGTTAGGCCAAAAATAGTATTATTGGCTAGTGGCTTGCCCTATACATATATGTTGTTGCAGTTAATTCTGTTGTCGAGAGGGTGGCTTATGGCCGCCTTGTACCGGCACCTCTTTTGGGTGGCATGCTTATGCAAGCCGCCTGTTGAAGAGGAGATACATAAATTTATAGTAATCCACAATTGCTAATTAATGTTTTGAAATAAACAATTCTTTTTCAGTACTTGGCACAATAATTATAGTATTGACTATTAAAAATTTAAAAGTTAGGCCCAAAATAGTATTATTGGCTAGTGGTTGCCCTATACATTTATGTTGTTGCAGTTAATTCTGTTGTCGAGAGGGTGGCTTATGGCTGCCTTGTACCGGCACCTCTTTTGGGTGGCATGCTTATGCAAGCCGCCTGTTGAAGAGGAGATACATAAATTTATAGTAATCCTCAATTGCTAATATGTTTTGAAATAAACAATTCTTTTTCAGTACTTGGCACAATAATTATAGTATTGACTATTAAAAATTTGAAAGTTAGGCCCAAAATAGTATTATTGGCTAGTGGCTTGCCCTATACATTTATGTTGTTGCAGTTAATTCTGTTGTCGAGAGGGTGGCTTATGGCCGCCTTGTACTGGCACCTCTTTTGGGTGGCATGCTTATGCAAGCCGCCTGTTGAAGAGGAGATACATAAATTTATAGTAATCCACAATTGCTAATTAATGTTTTGAAATAAACAATTCTTTTTCAGTACTTGGCACAATAATTATAGTATTGACTATTAAAAATTTAAAAGTTAGGCCCAAAATAGTATTATTGGCTAGTGCTTGCCCTATACATTTATGTTGTTGCAGTTAATTCTGTTGTCGAGAGGGTGGCTTATGGCCGCCTTGTACCGGCACCTCTTTTGGGTGGCATGCTATGCAAGCCGCCTGTTGAAGAGGAGATACACAAATTTATAGTAATCCACAGTTGCTAATATGTTTTGAAATCACATGTAAACAATTCTTTTTCAGTACTTAATTTGGCACAATAATTATAGTATTGACTATTAAAAATTTAAAAGTTAGGCCCAAAATAGTATTATTGGCTAGTGGCTTGCCCTATACATTTATGTTGTTGCAGTTAATTCTGCTGTTGAGAGGGTGGCTTATGGCCGCCTTGTACCGGCACCTCTTTTGGGTGGCGTGCTTATGCAAGCCGCCTGTTGAAGAGGAGATACATAAATTTATAGTAATCCATAATTGCTAATATGTTTTGAAATAAACAATTCTTTTTCAGTACTTGGCACAATAATTATAGTATTGACTATTGAAAATTTAAAAGTTAGGCGGCATGCTATGCAAGCCGCCTGTTGAAGAGGAGATACACAAATTTATAGTAATCCACAATTGCTAATATGTTTTGAAATCACATGTAAACAATTCTTTTTCAGTACCTAATTTGGCACAATAATTATAGTATTGACTATTGAAAATTTAAAAGTTAGGCCCAAAATAGTATTATTGGCTAGTGGCTTGCCCTATACATTTATGTTGTTGCAGTTAATTCTGTTGTTGAGAGGGTGGCTTATGGCCACCTTGTACCGGCACCTCTTTTGGGTGGCATGCTTATGCAAGCCACCTGTTGAAGAGGAGATACATAAATTTATAGTAACCCACAATTGCTAATTAATGTTTTGAAATAAACAATTCTTTTTCAGTACTTGGCACAATAATTATAGTATTGACTATTAAAAATTTAAAAGTTAGGCCCAAAATAGTATTATTGGCTGGTGGCTTGCCCTATACATTTATGTTGTTGCAGTTAATTCTGTTGTCGAGAGGGTGGCTTATGGCCACCTTGTACCGGCACCTCTTTTGGGTGGCATGCTATATGCAAGCCGCCTGTTGAAGAGGAGATACATAAATTTATAGTAATCCACAATTGCTAATTAATGTTTTGAAATAAACAATTCTTTTTCAGGACTTGGCACAATAATTATAGTATTGAATATTAAAAATTTAAAAGTTAGGCCCAAAATAGTATTATTGGCTAGACTGGCTTGCCCTATACATTTATGTTGTTGCAGTTAATTCTGTTGTCGAGAGGGTGGCTTATGGCCGCCTTGTACCGGCACCTCTTTTGGGTGGCATGCTTATGCAAGCCGCCTGTTGAAAAGGAGATACATAAATTTATATAGTAATCCACAATTGCTAATTAATGTTTTGAAATAAACAATTCTTTTTCAGTACTTGGCACAATAATTATAGTATTGACTATTAAAAATTTAAAAGTTAGGCCCAAAATAGTATTATTGGCTAGTGGCTTGCCCTATACATTTATGTTGTTGCAGTTAATTCTGTTGTCCAGAGGGTGGCTTATGGCCGCCTTGTACCGGCACCTCTTTTGGGTGGCATGCTTATGCAAGCCGCCTGTTGAAGAGGAGATACATAAATTTATAGTAATCCACAATTGCTAATATATTTTGAAATAAACAATTAAGTACTTGGTACATTAATTATAGTAGACTAGCTATTACAAATTTAAAAGTTAGGCCTAAAATAGTATTTTTGGTTAGTGGCCTACCCTGTACATTTATGTTGTTGTAGCCAGGGGCGTACATATCAATTTTGGCTGGGGGGGTGTAGTTTCAAAATGAGACCGACTCACCGACTAATCAATGATATGTAAATACAGCCGAAATTCGTTGTATGACTGACTATCACGCATAGAAATTCGTGTGATCCTGATCAATAATAATAACTTCTTTATTTAAACTGATAAAAAACCCATCAGTTAATGAATATTAGCTGGTATAAATAAGGGACCAGTACTAATACAATAATACAATAAAATATTGCTCTGTCTGTCTATATACTATCTAAATTAATTTACAATAGAAAGTATACTGTATATTATATATCTGCATGATCTATATGTATAGAAAAATACTGTATCATAAGTATTTTAAAATATTTAGTAAAATAGAATACTATATATCAGTTTATGCTACAGCGATGTTCGTGAGCATCTGTTTCTAAAAGAGACTTAAAAATATTGTTTTTCAAAGAAGACAATGTATTTAAGTCTCGCAAGTGTTTTGACAAAGCGTTCCACTCTTTCGCTGCCGAACATTAAAATGACGACTCGCCCTTAATTAAGGTTTTAAGGATTATAGAACGCCTGAACGTGCAGAGTGCTGTGAATCCAGTGACAATTTGGAGTTTATAAAGCTGATAATATGTACACTGCCAGAGTGCCAGTACATGTACCTGTAATATTTTTATTTGTTATGCCAGTACATGTACCTATAATATTTTTATTTGTTATGGCGATTATATAAGCCTAATGAAGTAATCTATGATTTAAGTCTTCATATTTTCATCAAGCGTCCGCGTTTATTCAGTTTTGACCACCGATCAGCGATTTTGTCAAGATCTATCGTGTCCGTTAGATCGCGCTCACACGCAAGAGTCAAGAGCTCAGTGAGGCGTTCCTGGTTCATTTACTGAACGCATTACTGTTTTCACTAATTTGAGCTTTGAAAAACTGTGCTCAGCGGATGCGGATGTGACGGGAACCGTAAGCAGCAATCTGAAACATCGCCTAGTCAGTGGAAACAACGTTTCACTTCGGGATTTCAGATAAACCAGGACGTCGTTGACTGATCGAATTTCCTCGTGGTTTGTTTCCAGATAGCAACGGAAAGTTGTCAGTTCGGTGTCTACTGCATCCGCATCTGGCCGCATCGACACTGGAAACATGCCACATAACTTATGCAATGCTGTGTTGTCGACTGGGCCATTGTAGGGTGGTTGGAGCAAGGTCATGACCGGTTGGAGAATGTTCGTCACAGCCTCCAGGTTTGCCTTTAGTGCATTTATTTGCGCATCAAGTACTGCAACGAATTCCTTCCTGTAATGGTTCACCAGACCAAGATTTGCTGCTGTTTCTGGATGATCGTCGATACGGCGGGGCTTCTTGCGTTGGCGATGGTGCCTGTTGTATTCGGCATCGGGATCGATACCATGTTGTTCGGCCACAGACTTAGCCGCATTTATCTGATTGTCGAGGCCGTCATTGTCGTTGCGAATGTGCTCGAGGGTTGCGATGGTTGCCTTGAAACTTTCGATGGTATCAATGATATTCATGTCGATACCTTGAACTTCTGTGGTCAAGCACTTGGTTTTACCCATGACGTTTTTCATGAACATCAACATCACCACGAAGTTGAAGGACTTCATCTTATCCTGCAATGCTGCTGCCTTCGCCTGAGTTTTCGTGTCATACTTGGAGTCGGTCAGCACCTCAAGGACTTCTAATAAGACTGCATACGAGCTCCACACTGCGCGAATTGATTGCTCGCGTGCTACCCAACGCGTGCCCGATAGATTGCGAAGCTTCAACGTGAACCCGCATGCATACTTTAAAGGCCGCGAGCATATTTTAATGATGAAGAACGCTGTCCAACAGTCGCCGAAGCCGGATTTTCGCTGAGTCGTATATTTGTAGACTATTAGTCTATAATTGCCGGTATTACGATAATACGATTTACGAGTAAACTCGAATTGAAATAGCGCTCATCATAATCTTAATTTCTTGCCATGATTGAAGTCGGTCTCCGAAAATATTTAGTCGGTCATCAAGTCGGTCACTGTTAGAATCGCATCTAATTAAACGATGCATAATTTTGAGACCGACTGCCCTCATTTTGAGACCGACTGGAGCATGTGTCTGGGGGGGTGTACCACCCCCCCACACCCCCCCACATTTACGCCCCTGGTTGTAGCACCTCTTTTGGGTGGCATGCTTATATATGCAAGCCACTTGTTAAAGGGGAGAGGTATAAATTTATACATGTGCAATAAAATTCTCTTTCAGATCTAATGCCAGATACTGCAAATATGTTTTGTCTCTCCAGTGAAACTACAAGTGCAATGCAGACTGAGTTGATTTAGATTATTAGCATTCTTAATGATTTCTGTATATATACTATATAAGTGTGTAAGTATATTGTCAGTCTATCACTTTATGTTATTTTTTTCTTCACTCTGTAGATGAACGTGCTCAGGTGGCAATGCTCATTCTGCCACTTCTTTTGCAAAGAAAGTTGGCCAAACCAAATTATGAGGATTTTGTCCAGATTGTTTCAGTAAGTTTCACATAAGTAGGTTCATGTTTTCTACACTTGTCCAGTCTTGTCTTCAAACACTTTGAAGTTGCAATACTGAGTCATTATATTAGGCTTTGCACATTCTTAGACAGTAGATCAGCTCTTAGAACTTTGTCCTAATTTATATGAGACATTGTGCTTTTTGTTGCAGAAAAGTGCCAAAGTAGAAGAGGCATTAAGCCAGATGTCAAGTCCGTTCCCAAAAATTTTGGTCACTGGCACTATCGTATCACCAGATGATATACAGTAAGCATCGTTGCAGATCGTCAGATGCTGTTTTCCATCCGTGGTGGAATAGTTGAAGCGTGCCTTGGACTTTTGGCTACATATTATGTTTTTCTGTTTGAATATCCGAACTCTTTAAATATTTTTTTTATATATATGCAGAAATGCATTTTAAATATACAGGATGCAAGAAAGTTACCTGCTTCCATTATTCATTTTGTTAATAATTTAAGTACTACATGAATATGTACACTGAAATCATAGCAAGTGATTTACTGAATGAATATTGTAATCACAGGGCTGTTATACTGAAATATCTAAAAATCATAGACCTCTGTATCTTTATCTATTCTAGCCATTAATTTTTATTCAATATATAATTTTGCAAACTTTTCAAGTGGATATTTTGTTTAACATTTCTATGTTTTTGTCAGTTTTAGAAAGGTATAATATTTATTTCACTCAATATCTTCACTGATTTAAAATGAAGTTTGCATAATCTTTGAGTCAATTTACTCACAGTTTGAG
This sequence comes from Corallium rubrum, assembly GCA_964035015.1. NCBI lineage: Eukaryota > Metazoa > Cnidaria > Anthozoa > Scleralcyonacea > Coralliidae > Corallium > Corallium rubrum. The sequence goes on along the minus strand of OZ035997.1, from coordinate 2,559,549 downwards.
TAAAATGTTTATTTTCCTCAGGGTTTTAGGCCACTGTAATCACATATTTGGTGTGAGTCAATTGTACTCAAAACCCGAGTAAATTTACTCAAAATTTTGAGTAAGTAATCATTTTACTCAATAATTTGGGTCACTGTGGGTGCATTTTGATTGAGTCAATTTTACTCAAATTTTGAGTAATTTTACTCAAACATTTGAGTAAAATCATCATTTTACTCAATTTTTTCGTTCAATAAAATTGACTCAAAGGTTTGAGTAAAACAGTATTTTACTCAAACTATTGAGTCAATTTTACTCGCTATTTGGAGTCACTGTGGGTGCATGGTTTTACTCAATTTTTTGAGTTAATTTACTCAAGGATTTTTTGCAGTGTAACCATTCGAGTTATTAGTCATAAGGTAATTAATCATAAAAAATACAAATATAAAAATACCTATTTGTTGCACGAAGATGTTGTCTGATATCCGACTGCTCTTCCAATAACTTTTGCAAAGCGGCTTGGCAATTCCTATGTTTCATGTACAATGTAGTCTTGATATCTGTCAAACCATTGGTCATCATTCTAATGTTGGGGAAAAACACACGCATGAAACCATAAACAAAGTTAGGATATCACTGTCCAGTGTGTTTGTTGATCTAATTTTTGTCATGGCGGCGACCGCTAACCCGAACAAATAAATATTAATGAAGGCTATATGCGTAAATGCATGGTTTATAGTATATTAGAAAATGTTTTCATGATTTCTTACACTGCTAAATTCAACCGAAAATTTCGGCGGACTCGAGCGGGACTTGAACTCGCACCTTCGGGATTCCGGTCCACCGCTCCACCTGTTGAGCTATCGAGCCGCACAAATTTTTCGGTTGAATTTAGCGGTGTAAGAAATCATGAAAATTTTTTCTCATGTTTCTCTGAGGATGATTCTGTAATTACAGTATATTGCAAACCTAAAAATAATATCAATATTATTTTAGTTAAAGAGCAATAATTCTAAACAAACCTGCTTGCTAAAAATTTTGTTCGCCAAACGTCACACTCAATAGAGACTCTGCCAAGTTCTTCCTCAGCTTTCTCTACTTGGGTTTCAAGATTTTCTAAAGTACTATCAAACTGAGCTTTATCAGCAACCATCTTCTCAAGGCTATATGTATATTGAAACATAGCATTGTTATTCTACATAAAATAGCACATATCTCAATAGCTGTGCTATATGCTAACAGTAAAATTAAGGGAAACGCGAAGTAAAGTGAAGTGAGGTGAACTGTAGTAAAGTGAAGTGAAATTTATTTAAAATTTATCTATTTAAAATTATTTTGACACGGTAGCTAATCAACCTAATTACATGATACAAATAAAAAAAATGGTTGCTTTTCATTAGGCCGTGTTGTCTACTTGTTTGTACAAATCTAAATACAGAATATCAATGTTTAAAAAAAATGTTCTAAAAACAATAAAAATATACAGAGACTAGACTTTATATAAAAATTCAACATATATAACTAACTATATTTACAATAAGATTTCTCGAATGACTTAAAAATTACAATCAAGCTACGTTTGCACTTAAGTCAGTATTTTTGCTATTATCATTCCAGATTTTAGCAGCGGCATAGCTAAAAGCCCTTTTCATTGAGTTTGTTCTAGGTTTCGACAACATTAGCGTATTGTTATTGCTTCTTAAATTATAACTTTCTGAATTTGACACTTTTTGAAACACTTTCTGGACATGAAGTCAACTAAGGTAAAACAAAAGGTGAAGATACAGTGATGTGGAGTGGAGTGAAGTGAAATAAAGTGGAGTGAAACGCGAAGTAAAGAAAAGTGAAGCAATTTATATGTAATTCTTTTTCTGATTTACAACCGTTGATTACGGAGTTGATTAACAGTAATTTCTTTTGTTTTGAGTTAACGGTATTTACAATACCTTTCTCCTATATCTTCACCAACAGAGGCCACAAGGAGCTTCTTAAGATCTGCATTAACCTGGAATTCATAAATTAAAATAAGTACATCTAAAATGGTACACGTACCTGTATGTTCGTGCAAGTACTAGCATATTCCCTTATTTTACAATATTTCTTTAAATATCACTGTATATATGGCTATGAAATACCACAAGGGTCCCGTACATCGATGATTCGTGTAACGATGCGCCGCAGATGACTGATTAGTCTGGCTACGTTGCATTGGCAAGACTGCATGGAGATGTTGGCGTTGCATGGTTGCAACACATTCCATTCAACTTACAATAATTCGAATTTACATTAAAATGGATAAACTCTTGGAAAAGCCCACAGTATTGCTGTACATCAAAGAAAGAATCAATGAATTAATAATGCGTTTAGGATCCCTGAACTTGAAATATTGCAAGAAAAGTTGCTGCAATTGCAGGTTCTACGTTCTGTAGCAACTCCAGCGGACCAGCAACTTGTCAGATAATCATTAAATACAGTAGAATTACATGATGGCAAATGTTATACAATCGTGTACATTACGACTTTTAAGCTTTAAAAAACGTAAACTTAAAAACCTTAACATGTCAGAAGCGTTCAACAATTTACTAGCTAAAATCAATTAAGCATAAGTTGATTTTGCAAAAGGAGGAACACAAGGAAAACTTAGAAAATAACCGTCAAAGAACATGAGAGAACACTAACAACTACTCGCATGAGCCCCAAGCTCGGACACGATGTCACCCATTAGTCGGGGAGCATATGTCATGAAATGAAGTCCCGTAGGCATTTAATGCTGAAATCCTGTCACTATCTGCATAAGTTACGGAGACCGTAAGAAACCAAAAAAATGTTGTCGGCAATTTTGGAACTTGCAACGAACGCTGTAATTTAGCTTTTCTGACGATTAGCCCATTAAACGGCTATGATCAATAAAAAAGTGAAATTTCAAGGTCGCTTGTGGCAAGTATAACCTAATCGTTAGAAAGCTTGCAAAAAAACCTACACATCCAGGTTATATTTACTATACGTGAACCTATATTTTACTAAAATTTAAAATTTTTTTTGGTATTAGTAGTTTAATAGGCTAATTGTAAAAAAAGTTAAATTTTAGGTGTCCGTGTGAGTTGCAAAATTGCCGACAACGTTTTTCTCACTCACTAGGGTCCACTAAACACTTTGCAAGTGGTCGCTTGCTTTCAGCATAGAATTCCCACGGAATTACACTTGCTCCCCGACTACATCCAAGTAATAACCCCTTCTAACCAGGTTTAACTCCGCTCCTCAATGTCAAGTAGAAGAGGCGCTAACCGCACACGCCCTCCCATATGTTTGTTGAATATATGCATGCAAGTTGCATTTTAATAAACATACAGTACCTTGCTTTGTACAGCAAGCTTGCTTGATAGTTTCTCTTTCTCCGCTGTGAGCTCTTGATTTTTGTTTTCCAATTCCTTTATCAGTGAATTTAGATCTAAACACTCAGCTTTCCTTTCAAGTGAAAATGTTTTCACTCCAAGTGCATTGTTGATAGGATAAAGAAGATCGCTATTTTGACAAACGTCAGTACTTAAAGAGCCTGTGACAGAAGTAGAGGATGTATTTTCAGAATGTTGGTTCATTCCAGTGACTGGGAAGCAGCTTGAGCTGTTATGGTCATTACGTGGTTTGAATGGTTGTAACGGGCTATCACAGGTTTCTCTGTCAACTATATTTGGTACAGGTAAAAGAGTAGTTTTGCCAGAAACATAGTCAGGTAGTTGATTAGGAGGCGAGTACGTGCAATTTTCTGACACTGATGAATCTTCCTTGTACACAGTCTTAGTCATTTGTCTATTGCTTATCTGATGACCTATAAAGTATGAATATAAAAATTTTGGCACATGAATTAACAATGCTTGCTGCAGAAATAGAAAATGGCCTCCTAGAGTGAGTTCGAAACTTTATGCAAAAGTCTATTTACATAATATTATTAAGTAAACTCACGCAATCGACGTGTATTTGCATCAGGTTATATAAACAATTTGCATGATTCATGGTGTATTATGTATTGCATTGCATTGCATTGCATTGCATTGCACTGTATTGCGTTATATTGTATTTTGTATTGTATTGTATTGTACTGTACTGTACTGTACTGTACTGTACCGTACCGTACCGTACCGTACCGTACTGTACTGTACTGTACTGTACTGTACTGTACTGTACTGTATTGTATTACTGTATATTTCCAAGCAGCAAAGACTATTGTATGTAATTTTGCCACAAATTTCCAAAAAAATGTCCTCACTACTAGCAAATCGTATCCGAATTACTTTGCTCATTATATTGCAGTACAAGTACATATAACTGTATTCTGCACTGTACTGTACTGTACTGTACTGTACTGTACTGTACTGTACTGTACTGTACTGTACTGTACTGTACTGTACTGTACTGTACTGTACTGTACTGTACTGTACTGTACTGTACTGTACTGTACTGTACTGTACTGTACTGTACTGTACTGTACTGTACTGTATAGTAAAATCATAATTTATTCACCTTTATCAGTCAATGCACGCCGTGATTCCATACCATCACCACTTGATCTAGGCAACTTTCTATAATCTAACACAGATGTTAAAATTATAACAATGAGGAAAACTCTTGATGTTCAAGAAACTATATACTATACATGACTATCATAAATATTTCAAGCAAAATTAACCCCTAGATGAACTCAAGATAACATGAATGTACATATTAGATTACACAAAAAAAGAAAGTAATTTATTTATTCATTCATTACAATAGACCTTAACCTTTCATCGCCCCCATGCAACTGCTAAGTTGAACTGTTAATACACTTAATGTATTTTTACAAAATTTAAGAAATTAAAATGTCACTAAAATTTTATGTAATAAGGAATATATATGACGCGATACAATGAAAATCTAGAATACAATATTCGTTGCTCTTTATTAATTATTTATCTTGCGATATTGTTATTTTGACCAAAAGTGTTATTTTATGTAATTCGGGAACTGACCAGACCACTATGATCACAAAAGGCTATCCAAGTACAAGTTCCAAAACTTTAGGATTCAAAGTGTACAATCATATACACAGTATACACGTACCCATGCAGACTGAAATACGCAATTGGATATAATACTATATATTATATAATTATGTACTTACCATGCTGTGAGTTAACATGTTGGTTGACGTCCAAAGAACTTGAAGATATTTTGGTCCTTAATAAAACAAAAACAGAGGGTTAATTGTAAAGTACAGTATAAACTATATACATGCAGGTACAGAACATTGCAATAATTCAACTGATTACATACATACATACACACACATACACACACACATACATACATACTTTATTGTTATGCTCCCATATGGGCTTTTCAGCATTTAAATTACAAACAAAGTTGCAATAAAATTACAAGAAGTTAAAATGAACTTACAGTATTAAGTTTCAATATAGCATGATAAAATTGTGTTAAAATATGCTAAAAATATTGCATTTATCAGACAACTCTAAATCTATGAAAATAACAAATTGCGGAATAGAATACTTTAGAAATTTATTATTAATAAATTTAGGTTAATGCGAGGGAGTAAGAGATAATGTATCTCCTGCCTCAAAGCGATCATTAAGTGTAGTTCAGATGCAAAAGCCAGATAAATAAAGTGCATAAAAACATGTGCCAAAATGGATAAAGCCGAACCCAAACCTTTATCTAAAGATTCCCCCTTATCAAAACAAAATTCCTCCTTGAGGCAATGATAAAAATGAATGCGGCAAAGGGTGACGGTGGTCATTCTATCACGGACTCACAGTCAGAGAGCTCACTCAAATCGTTCTGTAAAATAGCAGTCTAAGGTTTTCGGGGATTTTTATCCCACCCACCACAACCCCTTTTGTAACAACATATAAATAGTCTACTCTATACTTAGAAATTATAATAGTAAAAAAAAAATGTAATAATTTAATTATCTAATAAATGAGTGGCAGGAAGTGCTGTCATCCTTATCACTTCACAGAAGTGCTGTGCCTCACACACTTCACCCACGTGAAGGATTTGGATGCGGTGAGGCATTTTTTGACCTTATATGGGCTTTTCAGCATTTAAATTACAAACAAAGTTGCAATAAAATTACAAGAAGTTAAAATGAACTTACAGTATTAAGTTTCAATATAGCATGATAAAATTGTGTTAAAATACGCTAAAAATATTACATTTATCAGACAACTCTAAATCTATGAAAATAACAAATTGCGGAATAGAATACAACTTATTTAAAATATGTAATTTGAGCTTTTTCCTAAAACTGCTTAACGAAATAATATGTTTAAGTTCAGTTTCTAACTCATGTCAGATTTTTGTAATCCTGTAATGAAAAGTTTTCTGGCCAGACGCAGTTCTGTAAAATGGAATGTTTAGGCGATCTTGATCCCGCATTTGGTGATCGTGTGACTCAGAACGTTTCCTAAACTTTTTAAACAAATAATTAGGTACAAGCTTATTAACGCACTTGTAGGCCATCACAGTGTCACGATACAATAACAACTGTTCAACAGGTAGCCACTTGAGTTGACGTAAGGCGGGTGTAATATGGTCAAACTTTCTGGTATTTGTAATAATTCTACAAGCAAAGGTCTGTACAGATTGGAGTTGTTTTTTTCAAATTTTTCCCTAATTGTGTTGTATGATGTACTAAATATTAAACGAATTTTACAGAATGCAACTAATCATCATGAATGCTCATATAGTAACTAAGGTAAAACTACATGATTGTATAGTACACTGACATTAATTGAAATCGCCATTTACAAAATAATGAAAAAGACTGCAACGATTTTTCAAAGCAGGCAAAGCCAGTATCCAGGGCACCAAGACCAGTTTGAAATTTTTGGTTAATTAAAAAAAACAAAACAAAATTTGTATTTTATGGCCTCAAACATTTTTGGTCATTCAAATAAAAATGGCGCTACAGTACAATTCTTTTTGCAGATTTTTTTGCCATTTTTCTTTAGAACAGTGGAAAATAGAATATTAGTAGGAGCAAAGCACAGCAAACAGCTTCTGAAAAATGTATATGGTTTTCTTGATAATAATATTTTGATATATTTTTTAATATTTTTTTTTAGAATTTTGCACTGAAATCAATCATCAGAATTCCAAGACTATAAACAATTAACCAATTGTCAATTATAATCAATCATTGGTGCCTACATCTGACACTAAATATATATATATATATATATATATATATATATATATATATATATATATATATATATATATATAGGCTATGCATAGACTAAAACTATGTCGAAAAACAACCTTATTTGGCGAATCCTCCCTTATTAGAGCGTCTGCACACATATGCTATTGTATATCAAATCTGAGAGACCTGCATGGTGTGCGAGCATGTACAATGATTCAATATTTCCCCTACACTTTATGTTCCAGGCAAACTGTAATAAATTCTTGATTTAAATTGTGCTACAAATTTGCTTGCCTCTTGTTTACGGTGATGCCGCTACCGGTAGGTCCAGCGACCAGCGTAGTGTTTTAATATGAGGTAGATATGTAGTGTTTTACTACACCCAATTCCAGTGATCAGCACATACAGTACTAGAGGTTTGCTAAACGTTCGTCAAGCTCAATTACTCAGAAAAGATTTCTGGGGCTCAGAAATCCTTTCTGAGTAATTGAGCTTGACGAACGTCTATCAAACGTCTGTTACATTACACCAAGCTCGCAAACATACACCACATGAACTACATGTATACGCAGAACTTGTCATTTGATATCAATATACAGTATTGACATCTGATCATCTGGTGGGGGTCAAATTGGCCCCTGGTGCAGAAGAAATAAGGCGCACCGAAGGTAATCAAGGGGACAGTTAGTTAAAAAGTATACATACTGTATTGTACACAGTAATTGGATGTATTGTATTGAATTCAGATTTTTGCATTCTACTGGTTGCGTTTAACGCAACTACGGATGTTTCTATCACTGATCATGTTTCGTGAAGCTACAGGTTGCCCAAGCACGTGATACATGTATATCAAGTGACCAGTAGTGATTCAGAGCCACCGTGTAACATGCAGCATTTTTACCGTCATTTGCAACTCACTTTTCTCCAAAACGTTTGGACGTTCGATCCGAAGTTCGCAAGTTCGTTGGGAAGTTCACAGTTCGTTTTATACTACGTATTTGATTGGTTGCTTGGTGCTGAGGTTGATGACTATTCGGGATGTCTGTCTTCTTCGATTTTCATTCTTTGTTTGTTTTCGGTCTTTGTTCTCCAATTGCTCATATTTGGCAGTTTGTGTGGAACGAGAATTGTTGAAAGTTTTCGTGGAGGAATTAGATATCATCCTACTCGCAATTGTATAATGTTCCTCACTCAACATTGTTTGGCGTTCGGTGGTTAACAACGAAATACCTGAGACAACATTGTGCAATTTTTTACGAGTCCACGAGATTCGTTCTCTTACCAAAGCAGACTCAGTTTTGCGTAAGATTCTTTGAGTAGACTGAGTATAGTATGAGCTAGAGATGCGGATACCTTTCGGAACGATGCTAGGGTCCCGACATCTTTTTAAGAAGGTGAGGTTGTTGACCAGGCGCGATCCTTGATTGGAAAGACGTTCCAGTCTTTTAAACGACGAATGTGTATAATCTCCATAGAGTTCGATAATTAATTCTTTGAAAGTTTTCATGGCGATAATGTAATATAATTAATTTTTGTGGAAAAACCACGTAAAATATTTCTTTGCTAAGCTTACACTGACAGATACCTTAGCTACACTTCATTCCATCATCCAAGTATCAAATCGTCTGTGTGCAAAACTCTCGTTCATCGAGCGCAAACAATTTGCGACGAAGAACATCTTCAGGATGAATTAGATCACCTTAAGTTGGTTTTAACTAACAACGGTTTTCCTGAATCCTGAGAAGATGATTCAAGCTTCTATGAGACCTTTGGTACATCCGGAGCTGAATACTCAGTCCCAGCAAGAACCACCTTCAGTTTCTCTTCCGTACATCGGACCAGCATCCCACAAGATTGAGAGGATTCTAAATCGTGCTGGTATGAAGGTATTTCACAGTAGTCAACACAAATTGTTCAAGGTACTTTTCACACATAAAGATGAGGTGGATAGCTTATCTAAGCCTGGAGTGTATCGCATTCCGTGTGAGTGTGGCTTGGTTTACATCGGGGAAACGGGAAGAAATCGCTCAACTCGCCTGAAGCAGCACAAGACATGTTGCATTAAAGCCCAACAGGATAAATCTGCCTTTGCCAAACACGCTTGGAAGTATGACCATCGTGTTAAGTGAGAAGAGTCGTCACTCTTAGCCAGCGACAAGCAAGACAAGAATTTTGATTGGAATTTTGTCAATATCAGTGGCTTTGGAGTTAGATAAACCATTTAAAAGTTGACAGAGCTTGCTTGGGTCAATTGTCCTAAAACCGGAAAATACCGTGTCAGCCTTTTTAATGTAATTTTTAAAATCGCAATCTGGCGTACCAATAGATTGTGCCAAATCGGGTCCATATTTGAAAAATATTTATTAAAACCGTCTGCAATTTCATCTGGATCTGTCATATTTCTGTCATTTATACTTAACTCATTTACAGTTGTGGGTTTAGTTTTTCTGCCAAGCAAGCTATTTACTGTTTTCCAAGCCTGCTTGGGGTTAGATTTTTGACCAGAAATCCTCCTGTAGTAATACTCCTGTTTTACATTTCTTATTTCTAAATTTATTTTATTTCTAATATTATAATTTTGCCAATCAATTTCTTGTTTTGTAATAATTGCTTTAATCTATTTCTAGTGATTATCATCTCTTTAATACTATTGAAAACAAAGAATTACATATCCTTGGTGATTTGAATGGTGATCTGCTAAAAGCCATTCCTGATCAACCAACTGAAAAATTGATATTACTATATGAACTGTATCAGTTGTCTCAGTTTCAAGATTGATGAGCCAACCCGCATAATTGCAACCACAGCTAGCCTCCTTGATCATTACATAACATCTAATCCTGAAAATGTAGTGGACCTGTAAACTGTCAAGTTTATATTTAGTTAACTAATTAAGTGTGAGTGTCTTGGAACCGGAAGTGTCACTTGACACGCAAGCATGTGATTTGTCGAAGAACGTTTCGTGTGAGCAGACGAACTCGAATGATGTCGTGTTAGCTGTAAGCGCCAGTGTTTATTGTGATATTCGATAAGTAGAAATAAGTTACCGTGAATTCATTCCTCGAGGACTCTCACCTATTTTACGTGGCGAGTATTTACATTGCTTGCTGCTACATATTCTGGAGCCCGATAGGGGACTCGGGGATTCACAACGAAGTAAATAATTATGGAGCTTTCAGCCGAAGAAAAGATTACGATTGAAGAGAATCGCGTAAGAAAGGTACTGGAAGAAAACTCTGATGGACTTAGCGAAGCGGAACTGATCGACGAATACAAAAATCGTTACAAAAACGACATTAAATCATTCGAAGAAGAGTTTGCGAGTTTGGGAGCGTTTTTAAAATACCGTGTCAAGGCGACTGTCAGCAATTCAGGTGAGAAATATTATCTGTCTAGTACGACAAGTGGTTCTTCTGTCTCCCAGCCAGTCCATATGGTTTCTCGCCCCCAGTTCTCGCAATTTTTTGGTTTCGGCGAAGTCGACAAATCGAAAGGTGTCCTTTACCGTGTGTGGCGATTCGAGGTGAACTCTGCTATTCGTGGTGGATTGTACACAAACCAAGTTATCGCCGAACAGATACGCCGCTCGCTACAAGGCGAAGTCAAAACAAAACTAGTGGGTTTGGGGCCCGATTCGGATCCAAAGACGATTCTAGAGAAGTTAGATCAATTCTATAGCGATGTTGGGGCCGCTACCGGAGACAGTAGTAGTATCGATTTCGACAGTGTGAAAACGAAGAAGTCGCGGCCTTTGCTTCACGGCTGGACAATCACGTTCGAATGGCAATGACTAGGGGAACCGAACTTCTACCGGACGAAGACGCCGTTGAAAGACAACTACGCATGCTGTTTTGGCAAGGGATTAGTGAACCGATCAAAGATAAAGCCAGACATAAAAAGGATCAATGCAATACATTCGCTGAATTGATTACAGCAGCGCGATATGGCGAGAAGGAGATTTTCTCGGTCCAGGCCCCCAAGCGAGATGCGCGGGCGAATCAAATTACGAAATCCAATATGGAGCCCCAATCTAAGCAGTCGCAAGACAACATGGAGCCTGCGTGGGTGACTGAAGTGTGCTCGTTGGCCAGGGATGTAAAAGAACTCATGAAAGACCAAAGATTGCCACCCAAATCCCCAGTAAACCAAGGTGAGGAGAAAGTGCCTATAACCTGCTATCGCTGTGGCCAACCAGGTCATATACAAGTTGGATGTCGAAATACCCCAAGACCAAATTACATGCAGATCATCGGGAAACGACCGAAGGCCTTTGCCATGGGGCAACCAAAGGTCTTGAACAACCCATCGCCCCAGGCCAACCAGTTGGTGTCAGTACTTAAGGAGCTTATTGGTGAACCTAATGAAGCAGTGACAATTGTTAATGGTCATGCCTGCATTGGGCTGTTGGACACTGGAAGCCAGATAACATCAGTAGCTGAGTCATTTTACAAGAAGCATCTTCGCGACTGTACTATCAAACCGTTAGAAGACCTGGTTCGTGTAGTTGGTGCAGGTGGCCAGGATGTTCCTTTTCTTGGTTATACGGTCGTAAACATCCAGTTTCCTTCTGAAGATGTCGGTATCCATACCTCCTTTGACATGCCCGTGTTAGTGGTCCCAGACAACGAGTACAACCAGCGTGTTCCATTGATTGTTGGTACAAATTTAGTCCGACAATGCAAGCAATGTTGTGAATCAGAAGGAGGAAATAGATTTCTTCAAACACAACAGACATCTTCTGCATGGCAAAGAGCCTACAGATCTATGTGCCATCAAGAAAGGTGTTCAAAAAAACATTCACCAGGAATTAAAGTACAGTCAACAACAAGACATGCTATTACACTTGGTTCACACCAGACGAGAACTATCATGTGTTTTGTAACACCAACTGATGTGCTTTTGGAAACAAAACTTTCAAGTCACTTAGGACTGGTTGTGACACCTGGACTTGTCACCCTGCCTTCATGCTTAACTAAGTGCAGAATTCCTGTAGAAGTTACCAACAACAGTGACATTCCTATTACCATACAACCGAAGGCTGTCATAACTTGGGCTCAAGTTGTCAATGGAGTCAAGAATTTGGCTCCAACCATGAGAAGCGATGTGAAGGATGAGCAAGGAAGTCTCGATAGTATGTTTGATCTGGACGAGACACCCTTAACAGAAACGCAAAAGAAACAGGCACGTGAACTCCTGACCAAGATGTCGTATGTGTTTGCCAAGGACGACAAAGACCTAGGCCAAACGGAAGCAGTTTACCACGAAATACACCTCAAAGACGACGTACCGACCAGAGAACCATACCGCAGGATACCACCTGGTCAACTGGAAGAGTTTCGAATGGCCCTTAAAGACCTTTTGGAGGCAGGAGTCCTTAAAGAATCCAAAAGTCCATACGCATCACCCGTCGTCTTGGTTAGAAAAAAAGATGACAGCTTGCAAAGACAATCAGAGACTCCTATCCAATTCCTAGGATTACAGAGACCCTTGAAGCTTTACAAGGAGCCAAATGGTTCTGTTCTCTCGACCTACAGAGTGGCTACCTTCAAGTGAAAGTTATGGAACGAAATAGACACAAAACAGCAGTTACGACGCCCTTTGGGTTGTATGAATACACCCGTATGCCGTTCGGTTTAACTAACGCGCCAGCAACGTTCCAACGGTTGATGGAGCAGTGTCTACATGGCCTCAACCTAAGGATCTGTCTAGCGTATTTGGATGATGTGATCGTATTTGGAAGGAGCTTCGAGGAGATGCTAGAACGATTAAAGCTTGTGTTGCAACGACTGGGCGAGTATGGACTCAAGTTGAAGCCGTCCAAGTGCCACCTATTCCAAACTGAGTTATCATACCTTGGACATGTGGTATCCGAGCAAGGAGTAGCACCTGATCCTAGCAAGATTTCTGCCTTGAAGAAGTGGTTACAACATCCACCACAAAACGCCAAAGAGCTACAGACCTTCCTGGGGTTTGTGGGGTACTACCGGTCATTTGTCGAAGGATTTGCAAAGATAGCCGCGCCGCTCCACCACCTGGCTAAAGAATCGGGGTCGAAGGACACCCGAAAAACCCGAAGAGAGCCGTTCCAGTGGTCGCAGGAATGTCAAACAGCCTTCGAGACATTGATCGAAAGACTGTCTTCGTACCCCATCTTGGCGTTCCCAGACTTCAGTCTTCCATTCATTCTTCATACGGATGCTTCTGGCTATGGACTCGGAGGAGCACTGTACCAAGTACAAGACGGAAAACCCAGAGTTATAGCATATGGAAGCCGTTCCCTTAGCGTCGCAGAGAGACGTTACTCGGCTTACCGTGGGGAATTCCTCGCCTTGAAATGGTCGGTGACTGACAAGTTTAAGCAGTATCTCTATGGAAACAAGTTTCACGTGGTGACAGACAGTAATCCTTTAACTTATCTCCTGTTATCCGCTAAGCTCAATGCAACCGATCACCACTGGTTATCGGACTTATCTGCCTACGACTTTACCATAACGTACCGGCCTGGGAAATCAAGCTGCGACGCTGACGGCCTTTCTAGGATGCCTGAAGAAATACCTATCGAGAGGGAGACCACTAGCCCAGATCTTGACTGTATCAAGCGATTTCTGGCAAGACTCTACAAGCTGGATACTAACTCGACAACCTTCTGTTCCGACAAAGAGTTCCGAGCAATCTGCGCCTACCATTTGGTTCATGAACCCTTTACAAGCAAGGTAATGCCCAGTCCAATCATTGAAGCAGTCTCGATGCACACGAATGCTGTACCCGAACACCTGGCTCAGCCTCCACATTGTCAAGCACAAACCGACCTTTCAACAAAGTCCTGGAGCGATTGGGCGAAGTTGCAGCGAGAGGATCCTTTTATCGGACGAGTGTTTGAGCTATTGGCTTCCGGCAGCAATAAATTAAAAGATGAAGACCGCCAGGTACGAAAACTGCTCCAAGACAGAGAACGATTCCGAGTACACGCGTAAAAATCTCACAAGTTGTTACAGCATTGTTGCCTGAACAATGCTGTAACAACTTGTTATCATATGTGAACAACACTGATAAATGAACAACATTGTTCATCATTGTTTCAACAAGTTGTTACTGCTTGATGAAACAACAACCGTTGTTCACGCATGTTGCAACAACCGAAGAACGTGTTGATATATCAACCATGTTCACCATTGTTGTAACAATGTTGTTCATCATTGTTATTTCATCATGTCGTAACAACATGTTCCATCATGCATGAACAACGTTGTCGAATCAACAAGTTGTTTTTTCGTTGTTCCAACAGGCGTGAACAAGTTGTTCCTTCAACAACTTGTTACAGCATTGTCACTGTTCGTGAACAAACACGCGAGGAGACTATGGACCACGGTCACGTGAAGATCACGCGTAATCTCACGTGAGCGTAGTTCATTTGAACTTTGCTCCTTGACGGAACAACAGCGGGCATCGTTGAAACGATGTGTTGAAACGGGTTTTCCCACTGGTTTTCCCCTCGTTTTATTTTCCCTTTTCTGCACTGCCAATTGACTGAGGAATAGTCTTCTGTATGAACAAATCACTTGGTAAAACTTTGTCAAGATTAGACTGGCATACACTAAGTTTATCCATCTCAAAGAGGTAAGAATATAAATACATTATTAAATAACTTCAATGTTATTTTAGCTCGTTGGCATTGCTATAAATGCTATCATTAATTAATACATGTCCCTTCTCTCATTTTGTTTCCAGCTTAAAACCCAAGAGAAAGCAAAGAATTTTAGGTAAGTTTATTTGTTCGCACTGTTCAATACTGTCAGTAGAAACAGTAAATTTTTATACGATACACAACTGCAAATTTAACTGTCAAAACGAGAAAAGACACTTTATACTTTGGAATATTAATGTTCTTCTGTCAAATATAGTTTATCGTTCCTCGTTGTTTTTTTTAGAAAGTACATGTGAACTGGAGTATATTAGCTTATTTACAAAAAGGTAAGATATGTTAAAAAGCCTTAAAAATGTTTACTAAAAATATGTTTACGTTTTGTTTTCTTCCATCCGCGAAATTAGTCGGAATGCTGATCTCTTGGCTTTGTTGAGGGCAAAGGTGAAAGAATTTTTGTTTACACTATTTCAAAGCAGAAAGTTATTAACCTAAACCTTTGTTTTTCTTCTTAAATTTTTTATGTATAAACTATAGTTGTGGGAGTTAAATAATATCAATGAAAATGGAAATGGAGAAGAACTGAAAGCGCTGCCAGAGAACCAGGGAAAACTGGAGGATACGTGAGACTTTGTATTCAAATTATAACTTCAATAAACGTTTTTAAAAATTCATGACTGTGTTTGCGTGATATCTTCGTCTTCAATAATAGTGATATTAATATTTTTTGTGATTTTATAAGAAAATTAATAAGCGAGACAACCGGGGGGTGCACAAAAAAACGAGAATTTAACGGATAGATATCATATTGTAACATGTTGTTTTAACAACTTGTTCACAAATGTTAATTTATCATGCTGGAACAATGCTGTTGTATCATGCATGTAACATCATGTTGGAACAACTTGTTCACGTCTGTTGGTTCATCAGGCGTGAACAAGCATGTTGGAACATATGGTGAACAACTTGTTGACAACATGTTCACGGCGAGCAGCACAACATTGTTCACGGCTGTCGAGAACAACTTGTTCACGTCTGTCAACAACCGTGAACAAGTTGTGCGTTTTTACGCGTGTAGATCACGACGTATTGTTTCGACGGCGATTGATAGATGGAGAAGAGAGTTTCCAACTGATGTTACCAAAGTCACTGCATCAAACAGCCTTAAAGGGTCTGCATGATGACGTTGGCCATTTCGGGAAGGATAAGACGCTTGAATTGGTCTTGCAGCGTTTCTACTGGCCTGGTGTATCATCAACAGTGGAAACATACATCAAGAATTGTGATAGGTGCATCAAGCGAAAATCTCCGGATCCACCGCGTGCACCATTGGTGCCAATTGTTGCTACAGAGCCCATGGAACTTCTAGCTGTTGATTACCTAACACTGGAGAGAGGGAAAGGCGGGTTTGAAAACATCCTAACGGACAGTTTTACGAAGTACGCATGGGCATTTCCAACCAAGAACCAGAAGGCAACAACCGTTGCTAAAGTACTGTGGGAAAAAGTCTTGGTGAACTTTGGTTTTCCTCGAAAACTTCACTCGGATCAGGGACGAGACTTTGAGTCCAAACTTATCAAAGACCTCTGCAAGATGGCTGGCATAGAGAAAACAAGAACCACGCCATACCATCCCCAGGGCAACGGGCAAACCAAACGTTTTAACCGAACACTTCTAGGCATGTTAGGCACCCTTGATTCTGACAAGAAATCGGATTGGCCAGACTACGTAGCCCCATCGGTGCATGCGTACAACTGTACCAAACACGCTTCTACTGCATACAGTCCTTATTTCTTAATGTACGGTCGCTCACCACGATTGCCAATCGATGTCACCCTTGGCGTACCAATCCAAACCGACGTTGCACGACCCTACGCAGCCTACTGTATGTTGACAACCTGAGAGCACGACTTGCCCATGCCTATGACCTTGCCTCTCGAGGATCAGACAGAAAAGCTGCAGCCAACAAGAGAATCTATGACGCTAAAGCCCATGAGACCACATTGCAGCCCGGCGACCGAGTTTTAGCAAGAAATCTTAGTAATCGAGGGGAAAATAAGCTCCAGGATCGCTGGGAGGACGTACCATATGTTGTCTTTCGCCGGGCGGGAGACCTACCTGTATATGAAGTACAACAAGAGGGCGGTGGCAAACGACGTACACTTCATCGAAACCTTCTTCTACCCTATCGACTCCCCTACCAACAACATCAAGACCCACTACGACATATCCATCCCTGCAAAAACGCCAGCCAGTCGGATTTGTTCCTAAACGCGACGATGAAGATGATAACGGTCAAGAAGAAGAAGAAGGAGGAGGAGGAGAAGAAGTTCCCATACACTATCTACCTAGACAAGAATTTCCTGACGACTCAGAGGTTTGTGAAAGAGAAGAAATAGAAATTCAACCGCCAGTGCATTCTCATGATAAGTGCACCGAACAGGAGGTCGATAATGTTATAACCGTTGAAAGGCATAATAACGAGAAGCAAAACGAAGCTGATGTCCAAAGTAGAGCTGATTTGTCAACGTCAACGATAACATGTTCAGGACGTCTCTCAAGGCCACCCGACCGCCTAGGAAGTGACTCTGTCTACACACACAAGGCATCTGTCCTATTATCATTAGTCTCACCTAGTAACTATGATTTGATCAAGGACGTTCTCAAGTACTGGGTGTCGACACCATGCAAGTAGCTGGAAAGAACCAATTCATTTTTATTGACAGTGTTGTTGGACCTTTCATATTGTTCCATTATTTAGAACTTCGGGACAAAGTTCCATCCTTGGGGGGAAATATGTAGTGGACCTGTAAACTGTCAAGTTTATATTTAGTTAACTAATTAAGTGTGAGTGTCTTGGAACCGGAAGTGTCACCTGACACGCAAGCATGTGATTTGTCGAAGAACGTTTCGTGTTGGCAGACGAACTCGAATGATGTCGTGTTAGCTGTAAGCGCCAGTGTTTATTGTGATATTCGATAAATAGAAAGAAGTTATCGTGAATTCATTCCTCGAGGACTCTCACCTATTTTACGTGGCGAGTATTTACATTGCTTGCTGCTACAAAAAGATTGCTACAGTACTTCCAGGGTTATTCATACTGGAATTAGTGATCATAGCCTTATTTTTAGGATTAGAAAAATCAATCTTAAGGAAAAACAAAAGATTAAGGTTATAGAGGTTAGAAATATGAAGAGATTTAACAACCAACATTTTCTTGAGGATCTAATGATTCAACCTTGGGAACAGATTTACTCTTTCACTGATGATCCCAATAGAATGTGGGAAATTTGGAAGTAAGTCATTTTTTGTCAAGTATTCATGAAGTTGTTCATACAGGATTCGTTCCATAATTTTACTTATTACTGGCAGAACGGAGATTGGCCTAAAGTTGCCTGGTAGATTTGGTAAGCCACTTTTATAGAGAGGCGTTACTCTTACTAGCTATTTTCCAATCGTTAGGAAAAGAGCTTAGAATAATTGATTGATTAAAAATATAAGTCAAAGAAATCGAGATAACTGGTGAGGCAATTTGCAGTATATGTGGCTAAAACTGAATTTATGTTGATTGGATCAAAAGCATTTCTGAGAAACGCATTAGACAGACTGCAACCAGAAATCATCATCGAAAATTGTCTTGGAGCCCATTGGTGATTCAATGCTAAAAGGGAGTCTATTGAGATTGCAAAACATCGCACTATATCTCAAATAGTGTAATAAAAGTAGCGTGCTGCGTAGGCAGTGTAGAAACAACAATCGAAATATAGTAAGGTTACATCGATATACTGCCGAAACAGAGAACGTAAGAGTCTAACGTTTCGAGCGAAGGCCCTTCGTCAGAGGGCCTACGTTCTCTGTTTTGGCAGTATATCTAACCTTACTATATTTCGCACTATTTCTCAGGAAAGACAGCCATTAAACAGCACGTGGTGCGCCCTATTCGGAGAACATTCTTGATTTTGTTTTCTAATTAATAAAATTAACATGATACGCCATTGTATTTTTATGTGATTTAATTGATCAGTTGCTTAGTTTATACTAAATGACGTGAGCCAACAACTTGTTGTCATTGCTCTGATGAAGGCCTGAGTCAACAGGTCGAAAGCTTAGCAAAGAAATATTTTACGTGGTGTTTCCACAAAACTTATTTATATTACGTTATCGCCATGAAAACTTTCAAAGAATTAAATTATTTTTTGTGGAAACAGACAAAAATAGTAGTGGTAGTCACGGTTGACTGGTACACTGCATGGTTGACAGGTCATAGACTACAGTAATTTACAAATCACATGGCTTATGGCTAAACTAGTAGACTTAGACAATGTTACATTGTTATATTATTATTATTATAGTATAATAATTATACACTTCAGCACTTGTAGTTGTAAGATGTAATCTTTATTTGAATAATCTGAATAATAGTGTTGCCTTGTGGCTGGCTTTGGCGGACTATACGTGTACCCAGACTCCTTTCATTGATTCCAGCATAGATAATGGAAGGGGAACTGGATAGGAAACTTACAAAACCGGAAACGACGTTTGCACAACTTGCTATGGTAATTATACACTTATAAAGGGCTAATGCACCTAACGGGTGGTCCCACATGGCTACCATCGGACACTACTGAACTTAAGTGGTATTACCCTATTGTTTAATTTCAGCAATAGCTTATCGTGGCCATGTGGGACCACCCGCGTTAGTGCATTAGCCCCTTATAAGTGTATAATTACCATAGCAAATTGTGCAAACATCGTTTCCGGTTTCGTAAGTTTCCTATCCAGTTCCCTTGCATTATCTATGATTCCAGTTCACTTGTCTGCTGTCTCTTATCTGGATTCTGGTGGTTTTGCAATTTGCTCTCTCTGCCTGAATATGTATCATAATCTGTTTTTTTATGCATCGCAAATTGCAATGCATGAATGCGATATCACTTATGTTGTGCCTTGTTCTGAATCAACAGAAAAAATAGCAAAGATGATCTACTAGCTTGACATGCAACTAAAATAATGAGTAATGAATAATTATCATTTATAGACCTGGAGAGGAATTCGATGAAATATTACCCTGAGGTAATATTTCATCGAATTCCGCTCGAATTCGCTTAACCCTATCCAGACTGGGGGGGGGGGGGGCAGAAAGTGCCCGCGCTAAATGTAAAAGTTAATATCTCCTAAACCAGTACAGGTATGGTTCTGAAATTTTATGACTTTTCCTAAATATGTATGGGCTTTATGTGTGCAAAATTTGGTGAAAAAATATTGCACCAAAAAAAAGTTACAGCGGGGTCGTGAACACCTACCAACAGAAAATTTCAGCCGACAATTTTTATTATGTTTGCTTTTATAATAATTACAATAAAAGTAAGCACTTTTTAATAAAGAGAAACTATTTTTTTGGTATACTACCTTTTTTATGTTAACAAAACAATAGGAAAAAAAATTTTGGAAATTCTAGTAATCCTGGGTTTTTCCAATTACTGACGTCATAATGACGTCATAATTTGTCGCCATGGCAACATAAGTGTAACACATACTTGAACAAGGCATACCATCCACCTGTAAAAGTTTCGTCGGAATACACCAAATGGTTCAGGAGATATTGACCGTGGGCACTTTCCGCCCCACCCCCCACCCCCCCCCCACCCCCCACCCCCAGTCCCAGAAGACAAAAAAAAGCCCAGTCTGGATAGGGTTAACTTAACTTTACAGTCTGCTTTTCATTGTCTGTTTCCATTCTGTTGTCGTCTCAAGGATTCTGGATGCATTGTTTGTTGCTTTATTTGTATTCCCTGAATCGTTATTTTCTTGTAACCTAACAATCTTCTTGTCAACATCTGAATGTTCAGGCGAAACATTTTCTTGTTTCGCTGAACTCCGCCATTGTTGACAGCTTCGTGAATCGTACGTGATATTCACGCGTGGTACACGAACTCGAATACCCCGGCAACAGCGTGGTATTCGAGTCGAATACCATGCTGTGGTGGGGAATTCTACGATAAATTAACTGGTCACATGGTACAAATCAAGCTCTCTGACTGGACAATTTACAGTTGAGAGATAATATTGAAAAAAGTCTCATTGGCTCTTCAAAATTTCGGTGATGGTAAACTGATGCCTTACAGTAATACCATAGGCAGTTTAATGGTTACATGTAAAAAAATATCATATTTATAGAGTTATGAAATAGATACTGTAATACAGACTTATATAAACTATATACAGGTACTGTACTACATAATTATTATTTAATTAATTATATTTATCTCAACTGTAAATTGTCTGGTCAGTCAGAAAGCTTGATTTGTACCATATGACCAGTCAAGTAATGATGATGTCATACAGTACTAATAAAAGTGAAATACCCTGCTGTGTCAGTATAACCTTGAATACCCTACCACATTGGGGTACTGTATTTGAGTTAGTGTACCTGACATGTGAATGCGATGCATGATTCACAGAGCGGTCAATAATGGTGGAAAAAGAAAACGTTTCATCTGAACATTAATTCAGATGTTGCAGGCCCAGTGGAGATGGGCTGGCTGGGGTGATGACCACCCCACTTTTCCATCAAATGTTTTTGCTGACATAAGCATTTTTAAAAATATATAAAAATTAGCCTCCTCTGTGTCTTCCACAGGCAACTCTGTGTCTTCCCAGATGGTGAACTTTCAACTGTTCAGTCGCAATATTTTGGCTGAGATGCTTGCTATTAAATTTTGCCAAGCAGTTCCCAGGTTTCTTCTTTAAATGCCTGAATATCACCATTGTCTTACCGATTAATTTTTCGGAAATTCCTCTCAGACATTTCCGAATGCTCTTCGAACTGGGGCATGCAAAATTGAAAATTTTCTGGGGAGCATGCCCCAGATCCCCTAGCAATCTTTGCAGCTTTGCCGCAGAGGCTGCTCCGCTTCTCCAGAGCTTCCACTGGCCTGACAAGAAAATTGTTAGGTAAGGTTACAGTACAAGAAAATAGGAATTCAGAAAATTCAGGGCCACTAGGGAGAACAGTTTTTAACTGATAGTGTTACCCTGTTGAAATAAAGCTTATTATTATTATTATTATTATTATTAAAATACAAAGAAAGCATCTAGAGCCACTTAATATCAACAGAATGGAAGCATACATTATGAAAAGCTGACAAAAGTTAGGCTAATTTATTTTGAATTATTTAAGTTTATAGACCCTTCACCTGGGGTATTCCACAAAAACTAAATAACACTTGGGCCTTGGGTTATATATATTTTCATAATTTGTTGTGGATGAATTGAAATATCCCTTGGGATTCACCCTTGGGTTACTTCATCCCTTGGGGTAATTTTTTGTGGAATACTCAATACTCCAAGCGAAGGGGGTCTATAATTGATAATTGTACTGTATATACTGATATAGTAAATTATATAGAATGATATATATTAATATTCAAGACACTACATATTTAACACATCCTTGTAACAGCATTCGTTTGACTTTTTGTGATATAGAGAAGGGAGAAAACTATACGACTATTAAATACAAGAATATATTGAGCCTGGCTTTCTAAATGACTAAATATGAAACATTCAACTGAAAATACAGGGAGAAGTACAGTATAATTTAATATTGCCATAAGAATTTTTGGCTGTATATTTTTAAAATCATTTAATTACCTGGTAAAACTAACCTTATTATCTGTGACGATGGTTCCATAATAATACCATAAGTATCCAAATTCAAAAAAAATAAACCAAACGCAGAACTATCGACGTCCGAACTATCGACGACAGAACTATCGAACGACACGATAGGACTGAGTCAGAACTCCAACTTTGATTACGTCGTATGAGGGGTATATCCGGTATCTTCCGATTAGAAACCGAGAACACAAACTTTCGCTTGAGACAAATCATTTTCCTTACACGACGTCTTTCGCCTCATTACAACAACGAAAATCAAACTGAAGCCTTGAATTGATTATGAATTGATTGAACGGTATGAAATTTGGAGTTTGAAACTTTCAATTGCAATAAAGGAGTAAGAATTTTAAAGATGAAAAGACGATCTAACTTGTCAAAGAAGAGAAAAACCTCTCCTTCTAGCTGTAGTAGAGTATCAGAAGACCAGACCACTGACACAGCGATAAGAAAACACGATGGCTTTGAAGATATTGAAGATGTGTTGTTGGTTCCAAGACTAAATTTTATTTACTCTGTTGTTCTTATCGTACTGTGCTCATTGTTTTGCTTTTGGAGTAGTCTTTATGGTGACTTTGTATTTGATGATGCTGAAGCTATAGTCAATAACAGAGACGTTACAAGCAATAACTCTATGTTTGAAATATTTTCCCATGATTTTTGGGGCAGTGACATTACATCTAATCTCAGTCATAAAAGCTATCGTCCACTTACTACATTAACATTTAAACTGAATTATTATATTTCTGGAGGACTGCATCCATGGGGTTTTCATTTAGTCAACATAGTAATTCACACGATTGTATGTGTGTTCTTTCTACTTGTGTTTGATATCATTTATGGATCAGTGGATGGTTACTATGACATTGCTTTCCAGTTGAAGTTTCCAAGAGCTAGTTTATTGTCTGTCCTGTTCTTCACTCTACACCCAATTCATACTGAAAGCGTAAGTTCTTTTCACAGTTTGCATATATTTTTTGATAAAAAGTAGTTTTTTAGGTTAAGTAGTTCTTTATTGTTTAACTCTTTCATACAGTCATTGTACAGGTCTGTTAATTTATTTATTATATGGCTGCAGGGTTTGATTTCCAGTCCGTACACAAAACGATGCATGCTGATTGGTTCCTGAGTGGTCAGGATTATCCGATATATACTGACCAGTCAATTTTTTCTCAGCCCTGCATGTAAGTGTTGGTGGGAAAAATTCTTAGTTGATTTGAATACAAATAAAAGAGAACTGGGTATTACAGAATCATCCTCAGAAACATGAGAAAATTTTTTTTCATGATGTCTTACACTGCTAAAGTCAACCGAAAAATTTCGGCTGACTCGAGTGGGATTTGAACTCGCACCTTCGGGATTCCGGTCCGCCGCTCTACCTGTAGAGTTGGATAGAACTTGCCTCCAATCCCTGTGCGGCTCGATAGCTCAACAGGTAGAGTGGTGAACTGGGTATGTTTATTCAAATATTTTCAACAATAAAATGTGTTTGGAACATTTACTGCTGGTTTTCTTTAAAGCTGTTTATCTAAAAACACGACAAATAAAAGCCAAACTGGTGTAAACAAGAAGTGACACGAAAAGGTTAACAGGTAAGGTAAACAGTGGTCCAAAGATGAAAACAACACTCAAAATTTATACCAATATTGTCATATAATAAATTCATTATTTGCCTTTGTTGCTCAGTCTGTATGAAAACCTCAGGAAAATACTTTCCTGTACAGACATCACACTTGGTTAATATAAAGTCTTTAATACTGTACTGACCAGACTTCTCAAATTTGCTGCAAATTAGTAATCAATATAATTGCTGTACAAAAATGGTGCTAATTGTTACAATTACTAATCAGTGGCGTAGCCAAGGGGGGGCAAGGGGGGGCTTTGCCCCCCCCAATCATCTTCAGGACAGCCCCTGTGAAAAGCCCAAATCCAAAAAGAAAATATTGGGGGGGGGGAGGTACGAAATGATCGCTGGATCCTCCCAACCTTCCTGTGAGTGCTTTAATAGATGACAATATATATAATTGGGGTCTTACTAACTGCAAGTTATTACTGCAAGTAATAATTTACATTACAAGCGTATTATTTCAATCACTCGAAGTCAAGCCCACCATTTTTTTTTTGGCCGATAATTGCTGATGTATATCAATGACGAGTGCGATCTGAAATATTTGTATAACATGAAGTACTGTGAATACTATTATGTTTTATAGCGGAAGCTCCTTGACATGTGTTTTTACAAATGTAACTTTTCTTTATACACAAAGATATATTAGCTAAACTTTCTTGTGAAACCATAAAAATATCTTTTTATGTGTACTACTTGTTATGTTCTAAATTCTTTTAACTCGAGCCCACAAAATGCAGGAAATCACATCGCAGAGGCCCCAGAATTCAAAATTTTTCCGGGGGGGCATGCCCCCGGACCCCCCTAGGTACCGAGCGCCAAAGGCGCTCGGCCCCTCCAATGTATAGACCCTGGCTACGCCACTGTTACTAATGGGACTACAATGCATTCAGAGCAGCAGCTACTGTATTATAAGTTTACTGTCTGTTGATTAAGGTCTAGTGTTTTTTCAAAAGTTGAAACAATGCAAGTTTCAACCTCAGAAAGTATTCATGAATATTTTGAGAAAAAAAATTAAACTAACGTCCAAAATGTCCATATAAATTTACATTTAATTCAATTTATTTTAAAAACGAGTTCGGTGACCCCAACTTTTTTTGCTTTAAAATTTTTCTTTAAATTTAAGTAATCAATTGGCAGATTTTAAAAAAATTCTGTAGATCTGATTTCTTTTTCAAAGAAAAATTATGGTTTTCTATTTTTCAAAAAAAATTGGATCTACAGAATTTTTTAAAAACCTTACTATTGATTTTAATATGATTGGAAATATTTTAATTCAAAAAAATTTGGGGGTCACCAAACTCTTTTTAAAAATAAATTGAATTACAGTATATAAATGTAAATTAATGGCCATTTTGAAATGTCACTGTTGTCATAGCAATGGCTGAAATGCATTATCTGTTAACATCGTAAGGGAAAGTCGCAAGTCTCACAAAGTAACGCAAGGTCTCACAAGATATAACGCAAAGTGAGTTACGTTGTGCTACCTTGCCATACGTTGCGAGACTAAGTCTCGCAACGTATGGCAAGCTATCGCAACGTGACGCAAGGTCTGACAAGTCCTAACGTAATGCCAAGGTTTCACAATTAGGTAACGCAAGGTCTCTCAACGTAACGAAAGGTCTCACAAGGTAACGCAAGGTCTCACAAGACAAGACGCCTGCTTAGGCGTTTACTCGGGCTACCGGCTATTGATCTGTGCAATCCAACAACGCGAACGTAAAAATGACAAGTCTGCAATACACTAAAATGTAAACACATTTGTCGCACACACAAATCTAAAGAATGCGCAATAGTGACACACAAGACCATCTTGTATTCCTTTGTTTATTTACTTCAAGATAAGAGAATATTTACGAGCACATGTTTCCAATGGCCGTTGCGGGTTTACCACCATCTGTGAGCTCATCGAAAATACTCTGACAAATGCTCAATTCACGCACCGATGTCACGACCTTTGTATGAGATTGAAGGCGATTCAGAAACGAGTTACAAAACATATGCAAATACTGTCGTTCAACTAATGTCTCAGTGTTACCAATTCAGAATCGAAGTGACCGGTTGCAAACTACAACGAACGTTTATGAACACGAAATGGACAACTTCCTTATGACAAGCTTTGCTGTAAATGCGCTTTCTCGTTGTTAAACCAAGCAGAAAGGTCTTTAAATAGATGAACGACTCCCACAGGTTCCGCGAGGAGCTAATGTCGCAAGATTATCGTATTACATATTGCGCAATAATTGCACATTCGTGACACTCGCCAAAAAATAGGTACGCATTGCGTACATGCGGATACTGGTATTTATTTGGCCTACAAATAATGATTGAACAACGTATATTTATATTGTTCACTAAAACATACTGATTTATGCTAGATAACTTTGTGACATATCAGCATATGCTCTTACGTATCATCTAGAATCGACAATAATTATTAATTTTTAAATGCCCTTAATAACTTAACAATAACCCTTAATTCTAGCCCTTACTTAAACTCCAACGCAATCCCTAACCCTAATCTTAACTCTAATCTTAAAATGACAATTGAAAATTGGGAAAAACAGGAAACGCGATCGCTAATAACATTGTAAAAAAATGTGATAATATATCGCTTTCGTTCTAATCTTTACTATGTTAGATTCTGGTAACACACGAATTGATTTGTCTCAACAATGAACAACGCGCTTTTTGAATAAGTATTTTATACGCCTACATGTAACTCAAGCCGTACCAAGTACAGTTTATTTCTGCGTATATACAGACATATAGCTAAGACATCTTGGCCGAGGGCATAACAGTAGTTAAGTCAGGGCCCACTGTAATTGGCATTCAAGCTGTTGTGGTGTCCCAGCTTCTTTATTTTATAAGTTGTTTTGTTTGTTGTTGTTTTTTTTGTAAGAAGCGAAGCTAAATAAATAAATAAATAAATAAATAAATAAATAAATAAATAAATAATTAAAAGGCTATTCATATTTCAGAAAGATCCTGATTCGAAGCCAAACAATGTCTCTTCGTCCATGGAAAGCTTGTCGTTTGAGCGAGAAAGTTGAAGCGCGTTACGAAATAATTATGATAACATTTTGCAATTTGCATGTATGGTTTTGTAACGCGATGCTGAATTACTGAACACGAAAAAGTATTGCATGTAAACGAGCATTGACCGCGCGCTTGCTTTAGTATATACTTATCTCCATATTCATCATGCAGGTGGTCCCTATTACAGAATATCATACAAAAACACAATTTTCTCAGGCGCTATTCTATAGGATTTCTTCAAGTTAATATTGTACAGAATTTCATGCTCTTTAATCTGGTATAAGTTTCCAGAGTGGGGTAGAATCATGAACGACGCAGGAAGGCTTTAAACAAATTGGGGCGCGGCGTCATTAGTACGACTGACGGGGGTTGTGTTGCATATTCCAGATTACCTCCGAAAAAGTACAATTTTCTCAGGCGCTATTCTATAGGATTTTTTCAAATTAACATATGTTGTACAGAGTTTCATGCTCTTTAATCTGGTATAAGTTTCCAGAGTGGGATAGACCCATGAATGACGTAGGAAGGCTTTAAGCAAATTGCGGCGCGGCGTCATTAGTACGAATGACGGGGGTTGTGTTGCATATTCCAGATTACCTGCGAAAAAGTACAATTTTCGCAGGCGCTATTCTATAGGATTTTTTCAAATTAACATATGTTGTACAGAATTTCGTGCTCTTTAATCTGGTATAAGTATCCTGAGTGGGATAGACCCATGAACGTCGCAGGCAAGCTTTAAATAAAGTGCGGCGCGGCGTCAATACGACTGACGGTTTTTTTTTTGAACTGTATTTATTATTTGCACGCTGGGAAATTGTTTTGCGGTTAATTACACCGTATTTTCGATTGCAATTAAAGTTAAAGATAATGCTTTCTATTTTATTAATATAAATTGGATAACGTACGTGACACAGAATTACAATTTACCAAAAGAGGACCCTATGAAAATAGAAATCAAATTAAACACGACAGCGAGTAAATTTTACACTGCATTTCCAGACTGTTTTAATCAAGCCGATTTATGTTTTAGATGTATTAAAAATAGAAAGAACTTTCAGCGAAATTATATATTCGACTTTTTTCATCATACCGACTTTTTTCTGTTACCGTAAGCCATTAATCCGTTCATAGGCTGCGTACGTATCTTTTGTTCAGCTTTTAATAATGAGTATATTTACAAGGGCTGCCTGTGGTAGCCGAGTCTAGATTTCGGCTTTGTTGTTTTTTTCGCCACACAAAATTGCATTATTGCATGTTTCCGACGGTATTGGTGAATTCATGAGTAGTTGATCAGTAATGTTGCTGACAAGGTTTGTCCATGAAGACAGAATACACCATTTGTGTTTTTGCTGACTGTTGCTTGTCTTTGAGTTTAAGATCGACAATGGACAGTAGTCTTATTGATCCAATGTTGTAAGTGCTTTGAACCTTTGAGTATATGTAATTTTGTCACAAGTATGTTATCCATATCCTGATGTTCATTTTGATATAAATTTTGATGCTTAGATTGAGTATTAAGATATTCATCATAGAAACAACTTTGAAGCAGTCATGTTCCTCATATATATATATATATATATATATATATATATATATATATATATATATATATATATATATATATATATATATATGTTATATATATATATATATATATATATATATATATATATATATATATATATATATATATATATATATATATATATATATATATATATATATATATATATATATATATATATATATATATATATATATATATATATATATATTTCGCTTACCTCAAAAGTCTGCTACAGGCTGTTTCATCTAAAAATGAAACAGCCTGTAGCAGACTTTTGAGGTAAGCGAAAATCTATATTTGCTCTAACTATATGTTATCGAGCACTCTTTGCGTTTCGTAGACCAAAAACCCACACGTATATATATATATATATATATATATATATATATATATATATATATGTATATATCAACAAAACAGGCAACCCGCCTTCTCTTAGTTTCAAAAACATTTATATTTAAATCAAGAAAAAACTAATACAATTTTTTTTCAACGTTTCGGGGCAAGCCCCTTTATCAAGAAACAAGTTACAGAGAATTTCAGATCTATCTTTATAGTGCTAAGCCTAATTAATTACAAAGTCAAATTTAATTAAAGTCCCTAATATTCAATCCTAATGGTGCGAAGCTATTCAATTTATATGCCCAAAAGGCCTCTCTACGTGTTGGATCATTTATATCCGTTTTATCAATAATTTTTACCGACATATCTTCAATACCCCTATGTCCATCCGAAAAGAAATGCGAATATAAATGTTCCCCCGCGATTCCCCTTTGTCTCTTACCATATCTGTTCGCACTGCTCTTGTGGTTATTGAAGCGTTGTCTAAATGATGTTATTGTGCTTCCCACATATATTTTAGAGCATTGTTTACAGATAATAAGGTAAACTACCCCTTTAGAATTACAATTAAATACAAAATTTATCCAAAATGTTCTATGTCCATTTGTAAACGTATTACCCTCCTCTACGAAATCACAGATCCTACAACGTTTATGTCCACATTTCCTTATACCCGTCTCCCTTTCCCCATTTTGTCTAATTTTTGATCGCACAACCGCATCTTTCAAATTCCTCGGCCTTCTATATACCACAATAGGTCTCTCCAAAAATATTCGTCTCATCGCACCCGACGCCTGCAAAACTGGCCACATAGAACTCACAATTTCCCCTACTTTCGACAATGCCGGGTGAAAATCTAAGACCAAAGGTATCCTATTACGATTTCTCCCTATTTTACTTTCCGAATTCTGATGTAGCAGACTTTCTCTACTCCGATTTTTTACTCTGGCGAATTGCCTATCCAAATCTCCAGGCTTAAAGCCCCTCTTAATAAAGTGGCCACGCATTTCGGTTAACCGATTTTCAAAGATTTCCCCCGTACTACAAATCCTCTTAAGGTGGCTCCACGCAGTTTCTTGAAGAATGGGAAATACAAGTTTGAGAGTCCAAAACACGTGCATAAACAATTCCAAAAAAGAATAAAACTAAATGTTATGCATAATTAAACAGTCTGACAATCAAAAACTGTTACCAAATAAATAGCAACAGTGGTTGCTATGGCAACAATGACGTTTCAAAATGGCTGCCAATTACCCTTCAAACTAATTTAATTCGGAAAAAACTTTGGTGACCCCCAATTTTTTTTCATTAAAACTTTTCTTGAAGTATGAGTAATCAATAGGCCGATTTTAAAAAAATTCTGTAGAAGGAATAATTTTTTTATCCTTAAAATCATCTCTGTTAATTTTAAAAAAAATTCGTTCTACAGAATTCTTTTAAAATCAGCCTATTGATTACTCATACTTCCAGGAAAATTTTAATGAAAAAAAAATAGGGGGTTACCAAAGTTTTTTTTGAATTAAATTTGTTTGAAGGGTAATTGGCAGCCATTTTGAAACGTCATTGTTGCCATAGCAACAACTGTTGCTATTTATTTGGTAACAGTTTTTGATTGTCAGACTGCTTAATTATGCACAACGTTTAGTTTTATTCTCTTTCCGAATTGTTTAATCACGTGTTTTGGACTCTCAAACTTGTATTTTCCATTTTTCAAGAAACTGTATGAAGCCACCTTAAGCCTTAAAGCTTGACCATAAGGTATGGCCCGTTTTACATGCGTCGGGTGACAAGAGGCACAATCCCAATACTGGTGCGTATCCGTTGGTTTGGAATAAATATCAGTAACAATCTGATTATTCTTAATTTCCACCATAACATCCAAATATGCCAACCTAGTATAAGACCATTCCCATGTATACTTAATATTACCGTGATATGAATTAACAAACTCAAGAAAACTTATTAGAGAATCTTTTCCATGCACCCAGATAAAAAAAATGTCATCCAGAAATCTAAACCAAACCAAAGGCTTCAAAGCACACTCTTGCAACATTCTTCTTTCTAATTTTGACATGAATATATTAGCAAAAGCGGGTGCAAACTTAGTATCAATTGCTGTTCCCAACTTTTGCCTATATATTCTATTGTTAAATTCAAAATAATTATTTTCTAAAATCAATTTTGCTAACTCCACCAAATCCTCCGCCGATACTGCTAAATCTTGCTCTTCCGCAAACTCTTTAAGTATTTCTTCCATACTAATAAGGCCTTCCTCATGTGGAATATGAGGATAAAGACTTACGACATCCATACATTAGTACATATAATGACCCCATCTGGTATAGCCCCCAATTCCTTAAGTTTACATAAAAAGTCCGCAGTATCTTTAACTATATGTGGCAAAGTCCTGATGACGGGCTGCAAATGGAGGTCCACAAACGCCGAAATTTGTTCTGTGGGTGTTCCACAGTTCGAAATAACCGGTCTGCCCGGCACATCGAACAAACGTTTGTGGATCTTTGGTAACAAATAAAACCTGCCCAACTTCCAATCCTTGCCCAACATAAAACTAATATATATATATATATATATATATATATATATATATATATATATATCACAGATGACGTCACAACGTGGTAAGAACAAAAAGTGGCCCACGAGACGCAGTCGAGTGGGTCACTGATGTTCTTACCACGTTGTGACGTCTTCTGTGCATCTATAACTGAACAGACAACAAAAAAATGGAATCTATTTGTTTTATACAATATAAAAATTACACAACACTTCTTGCCGGATTTTGGGGCATGAAGAAAGAAAAAAGAAAGTCAGCTGACGTGATCTGACTTGATCCATGTGTCTGTCCTCTAATATATCATGGGCAGCAACCAATGAAAACACGCATAGCAACCAGGGCATTGTGTGTGTATATATATATATATATATATATATATATATATATATATATATATATATATATATATACCGTGATACTTTAATGACATATTGGCCATTATAACATCAGCAGCCAAGTGCGTGTTACTGATGCGGATGGTACCAAAATGCATAGAGAAATCAGAGTGACTGACATTCAACTACAGTACTAGCGTTGCAGAGTTGAAGAGCCTTCCCAACATGCTTTACAAAAACATGGAATCAGGATTCATGTTGTATGAAGATATTGCATAGATGTAGGGTGCGGGTATATTTTACTAGTCACCTATTGCATATTTGCTTGGGCACCTCAGACAATAACTAAAATCAGTAAGGTTGAAAGACTACAATGCATGGCAACTAAAGATATTTTAAGTTTTTGAACTGGCAGGATGATTTATCAATGATACAATCTGAATGATCATCTGAAAACAGTTAATCTACTATGACTTGAAAGATCTTATCCATTTTAAACGTTAAAGTAGTTACCTGTTTATTAAACAGGTCACTATAATATTCCTATTAATAGTTTTGTGCAACTCAATAATTCAGTTAGAATCACTAGAAACAGTTCAGACTAGATGTACTATTTTCTAAGTGCTGTACTAAACATTTTAAGGTAGTTATTGCTCAACACCAGATTCTACCTCAGTTAATCAGTTTAAAACTCAACTTTCTAATCACTACATTATTAATGCTGTAATTATTAGCTACTCGGCTAATGCTTACGACGTCAATAACTTTTTATTTTGAAATAAATGTTTAAAATGTTCTTCATCCCGACCTGTAACATACGCTCTTCTAAACCCTACTGCTACTGACCTTAATCACTTATATCTATTGTATTTGTTTACATGATTATCCTGAATTGTGAAATGGTCTAGAATTCCAGATAATCCTGAATATTAAAGAAAATGAAACCCAAACCTGACCCCCACTTCTAAACCTGACCCTAAACCTAACGGGCACCCCCCACCCCACCCCCATCCCGTAACCCTAAATCTAACCACAACCCCTAAAACACCCCTACTGTTTTTTTGTTATATGATTTTTAGTTTAACATCCCACATGTGGGACAGAGAGTCACCTAGACTTCAGGATAATCCTGAATTCTAGACACTTTAAATTGACAATTCTGGATAGTCGTGCACCACATTCAGCCTTCAATCTGATCTTCCTCGGCCCACTCCCACCTCTTTGCTCGCGTGTTATAGAGACCTCTGCACTTTCCAGTAGCCCGAGCTAGTGCACACCTAACCCAGGTGTTTTGTTATATAACATTAATAAAAATTTTAATCAATTTCGTACGTTTGTTTTGTTTCTATTTTGCTCGAAAACGACCTAATTCCAGATTATTTATCGCGTATCTAAAACATCAATCGGTCTGATTAATACCTGGGCGTGAATGCAGCTTTGCTATTAAGTCCCCCCCCAAAAAAAACAACAAAAAAAAAAAAAAAACAAAAAAAAAAAAACAAACAAACAAACAAACAAACAAAAAAAAAAAAACAAGAAAAATTATTAAGTATTACAAATACAAAATCACAGTTCTGTCTCTTTTTCCTCCTCCTCCCCTTCTTCCACCTCTTCCGCCTCGTCTACCTCGCCTTAGTTTGTCCGCAGTAGTGACACGATCTATCTGCAACAAAAAGATAGACGGAATTTGATGTATACTCACTGTAAGAGAAAGTAGTTAGGATCGGTTTTGGTACGCTAATGAATTTATGTGCAATCCCATGCAAACCTCATTTTGGTTGTAAGAATTACAAAGATTTTCATTATAAAAACAAGATAATATTTTTTTCTCAATTTGGCATGAGTCGCGTACATTACTTGGTGACAGATTGGAACCAGTTCTAGGTCGAAAGGGAAATCTCCTGTGAGGATTTGTAGCCGATGTCAAATTTTCGCAAAATACTTTAGAACATTACATTTTTAACTATACACCTAGAAACGAATTAGAATTAGATACATAATTTAATGCCTATAGTATCACTATTTGTAACTTTACTTTAAAATCAATTTACAGTTGATTTCAATGAAAATGCAGGGTGCACAACAACTTACCGAGTGATATCCGAATACTGTAGATCTGGTCGTTTTCCGAAGTGATTTTTAATTATAGCATACTTTGCCACGAATCTAATAGTTCGCGCTGAGTTGAGCACTGAGTTGAGCACTGAATTGGCGAATAGAAATACGATGAGAACGATATTGTTGTGTCTATATAGTGGGTTTGTATGTGTTCGCGCTGAATGTTGATCTAAAATGTGATCAGAGCGACATTTTGTGTTAATTAATAGTGTTTTGTGAATACGTCCTCGTCGTTTTGTGAAGTGATTTTAAACTATAGCATAGTTGATGAATTAAATGAACTTGCTTTGCTAGTGTTCGCGCTGAATGATGTAAAATCCGATCAGAGCGACATGCTGTTTTATTAGTTCATTGGCATTGTAGTTATTTAGAAAATCAACGTTGTCTAAGCCTTTTATAAGTTGTCTAAGGAATTTTAATGGGTCCTTTTTGAAGCTGTTCAAAGAGCTCACAGCACGTGTTTTACTTTTATTGCGTCTAAAACGCCCGGAAAACCAGATCAAAACACTGCTGCTCATGTATTGAAGGTCGTTTACATTTTCAACAAAAAACAAGAAAACCAAAGTGGAGTGAGGGTTTACCTAGCAAGCTTGCAGTATCTAGACGAAAATCATTACCGCCCCAAGAATGCGCACTGGCTTCATTTACGTTTGTGCAGTGAGTGATTAACTTTACACGTCATTTTCCGACAAATTTTGCCATTACTTCATACTCTCGCGTGCGTGATGTACTCATTTGATGCATTGTAGTGAAGAGCGTTAAAATTTTTAATTTTTGTCAGAAATTTTTTAAATCGCAAACAATAGCCATATACTATAATCTGTGTAGTGAAAACAATAAAGTTTCCTGAATCATCAAACGTAGTAAATTTTATGTCTGAGTATACATCTAACATTTCATGTCAGCATTAGCGTGGCCAAGGTGCATGGCATGGCCAGATTAAAGAGGATGAAATTCTGTACAACATATGTAAATTTAAAAATATCCTCTAGAATGTAATATGAAATATGCAATACAACCCCCGTCAGTCGTATTAATGACACGGCGCCGCAATTTGTTTAAAGCCTTCCTGCGTCGTTCATGGTTCTATCCCACTCTGGAAACTTATACCAGATTAAAGAGCATGAAATTCTGTACAAAATATGTAAATTTCAAAAATCCTATAGAATAGCGCCTGAGAAAAATGTGTTTAGCGCAGCCATGCACCCCTCAGTTGAGGAAACTTTCGTATTATAGCGTTTCTACGCGTTGGTTATCAGCGATGATGGTCTGAAATCAAAGAACGAACATACAAGACCACAGAAAAGCTATCCAAACGACGATTAAAGACGAATTCGACAAAAACCGAAGCGATATCCTTCTTGCTTCGCGAGTTTCGCCATGATTTTAACAAGGATAAATATTCATGGCCGCGCGCTCGCCCCAATGGTTTTGCACCCCTTGCAATATGGCGGAAAAAAACCTTGAACTCCCCTATTCTTTGCAGTCGCTTATCCACGAATCTTTTCGAAGCAGGGAATCGAACGAAGTGTACAGGATCACCATTCTTATTTCTGACCATCAAATGGGGGTATCGAGAATCGTTTATACAAGTTCCCCAAGTGCATCTTTGTCACCGCCATATTGACGCACCGCGCTGAATGTCCGCATTTTCAGACTTTGTTTACGTTTTGCATCACGTGACACTACACGTGGTTTTTAGCGTTGAAGTGGTGAAATTCACCACATATACCGAATCGGCTGAATCGAAGGCTGAATGTGGTGCATACTTCACAGTGGAAAATTCTCAAAACCGTTCAAATTTATACCTACAGACCCAGTAGCCCACTGACAGCTGTCGACTTGTCATATATTTCTTGGCGTCTTGTGATTGCGCGCAAATGTTCATTACCTGAAGCGAAACTCAACTTTCTATCTTCCGTTGATCCTTGTTCTCGTACACGTTCGTAAACTCTTCGAACATACAAATAAGACTTCTGAAGTATTCTGATTCGGATCCGCTATTGATCGTTTGCGTTGATGACGTGATTGACGAAAACATTCTTACACACACATACAACCGCGCTCATGACATAGCGGATATGGTTTAGCAACCAGTATCCGCAAAAATAGGTACGCAATGCGTACATGCGGATACTGGTATTTATTTGGCCTACAGATAATGATTGAACAACGTAAATTGTTCACTGAAACATGCTTGAAATGCTAGATAACCTAATTTTTTCATATCAGCATATGCTCTCACGTATCATCTAGAATCGACAATAATTATTATTTTTTAAATGCCCTTAATAACTTAACAATAATGCTTAATTCTAGCCCTTACTTAAACTCCAACCCGCTCCCTAACCCAAGCCCGGCTCCAACCTAATCTTAACTTAATCGCATTGTTAAAAGAATCTGATAAATGATAATATATCGCTTTCGTTCTAATCTTTACTACGTTAGACTCTGGTAACACATGAATTGATTTGTCTCAACAATGATCAACGCCCTTTTTGAATAAGTATTTTATACGTCTACATGTAACTCAAGCAGTAGCAAGTACAGTTGATTTCTGCGTGTATACAGACAATCAAACAATAGGGGAGGGGTGCATTGTATTTGCGATCGTGCGCGTAACAAAGATTGCCTGTAGTTGTGTTTGCTTTAAATTTAAACAAGTTGGCACAACTTTAAAACAGTGAACATAGTTAACTAACTTTGATCTTAACTATATAAATATGTTCCTCAGGCTTAGTTCAAGGTAAAACTATTGATGTTTATAATCGGTTGTCGAGGAATGGAGGGAATCTCACAATCCAAACCTTGTTCTAACTCATATATTTCTTGGCGTCTTGTGATAGCGCGCAAATGTTCATTACCTGAAACAAGACTCAACTTTCTATCTTCCATTCGTTGTTCTGGTACACGTTTGTAAACCCTTCGGACATACAAATAAGACTTCTGAAGTATATGCTGCATGATTCGGACTATTGATCGTTTGCGTTGATCACGTGATTGACGAAAACATTCGTACACACACAAACAAACACACACACACACACACACACACACACACACAAACAAACAAACAAACAAACAAACAAACAAACAAACAAACAAACAAACAAACAAACAAACAAACAAACAAACAAACAAACAAACAAACAAACAAACAAACAAACAAACAAACAAACAAACAAACAAGCAAGCAAACAAACAAACAAACAAACAAACAAACAAACAAACAAACAAACAAACAAACAAACAAACAAACAAACAAACAAACAAACAAACAAACAAACAAACAAACACACACACACACACACACACACACACAGACACACACAACCGCGCTCATGACATAGCGGATATGGTTTGGCAACCAGTATCCGCAATAAAAAGGAAGAAATAGAAACGGAGCCGAAACCCAACCTCATATCCAGGGCCATTTATAGGGAACTGGGCCAAGATGGTGGGAACAATCAGCCTCTGATTGGTCAAGAGCTTATGGCGTAAATCAGACGGTTTGATTTTGTACCTTTTTTAAAAAAAATGTATTTTGACCTTGTCGGTTGTTCCTGCACACGACACGGAAATTATATTTTAAACCATGCAATAATTAGGTGTAATTAGGTATAATTACTGTGTAAAGAACTGAGTTGCAGTTAATAAAATGCGCAATATACTGCGCATTTTGAGCTGGCCTCCACCAGGGCCATTTGTTCCCGCCATTTTGTTTTATTCGCCATCTTGGCCCAGTTCCCTATAAATGGCCCTGGGTACGAGGTTGAACCGAAACCTAGTCTCGGCCTATCATAGGTAGCCCGAGTAATAACGCAAGGTCTCCCAACGTAACGCATGCAAGATCTCCAAACGTAACGCAAGGTCTCACAGGAGAACGCAAGGTATCTGCTCACAAGCTACAGTGTAACACAAGGTCTCCCAAGGACGTAATATACATGTAAGGTCTCACAAAGTAGCGTAACTGGATTCACAACGTACAACATACACTGTAAGGTCTCCAACGTAGCGCAACGTTGCATAAAGTGATACAGTCTGAAGGGACACTACTTACTGTACATAATAAGTTCAT
Organism: Corallium rubrum; assembly: GCA_964035015.1. Lineage (NCBI taxonomy): Eukaryota > Metazoa > Cnidaria > Anthozoa > Scleralcyonacea > Coralliidae > Corallium > Corallium rubrum. The sequence continues at coordinate 2,521,369 of OZ035997.1, read as the reverse complement.
GAAGTTTATTTTGATACTTCAATTGAAATTTGAGAGTGGGAGTGGGGAACTGATATATTTTTAAATATATAAATTTAAATATTTAAAGATTTATGATTATATTGTTTCTTTGTTAAGGTTTGTGGGATTGTTGGTCGTGCTGAGCTGTTATCAGCTCTATTGTTTGCTCTCGCCTTTATTTTTTATGCAGTGTCATGTAAACAAGGTATGTTCATTGTCATATATTCAACAAATAAAAGTGTTTATGATTATAACTTTTAGACATACAGTAGTTCAATGACGCTAAATCTAAATTGGTTAAAAATAGGTTTTGAACATACATAGTTTAAAATATTAATGTTTATGACCCAAATTTTTGACACTCCAATTACATTTTGAAATGTACTGACTTCTCCAAAAAATATTTTTCTGGCTTTGTTGGAGCACGCACTGAACAGCCACGAGATTCATAGCGTGGAAAATTATAAATTATCACCACCAGTCCAACGCCAGTCCATAATTATGGTACCATGCATACTAAGGACGTTATATAGAGAGAGGATATTACACGGTGGTGCGAAGATATGGATTTTATCTTCGAGTGGTGACACAGCGTCCATGCATGTCCAATTAAAATGCTATGGTTTTTTACCAGAACTCCAAAAGTGTATTTGCATCATGTTGATAAATCGTATCATCATATAGTGTTTCAGTGTACATGTAAGTAGCTGTACGGTCTTGGTAATTCACAACGATCTTCCCTTAATCCATTGCAGACTAGAGTGTCGAAACACTGGGTCATGAACAATGTCTTTTTAAGGTAATTTTTCAAGAAATGAAAAGTTGCTGAAACTCCCCAGTATTAAATTTTATGATATGTTCATGATAGTAAAATTATACAAATAAAAGTTGGGGTCACCGAAGTCGTTTAGAAAATACAGCTGCCAGTAAACCATGATGTTTTCCCAATGGGTAGCCATTTTGGATACCTCTTGATCTCTCTCCTCCGCGGAGGTTCTTTCGGAGATCGGCTATGTCAGGGATCGTCGGAGATGCGTCGAAATCGTCAGCTGGACATAAGGAGTGCGGGCGGATAGCGAAAGAGAAAGGGAAAAAAGAACCTCTGCCAACCTCTGCCAGATTTCTGTGTCAATATGGCGGCATCAGGAGGGTATCAATAACTTTTGGAACTGTTGGTTGTAGAAAACATGTCGAATATAGCAGGAGGTTACACGACCACAGTTAATTGAATGTGTGGACACACTATGAAAGTTCGTTGTTTCGATGTGAACTACACTTCGGCCGATATAAGTATGTTATCCTCTGGTTCGTCACTCGTCAGTCTTCCTCTGATATATTAAACGGCAAAAAACTGAGTATATTTTGTCTTTTTTACAAGAAAGACATATTATAAACATGTCATAATCACTTACCAACAAATATGCTACTAATATAGACGTGGATGGCTTAGTTATCCGTGAATTAGCAAGTCATGCAAGAAACCGACATCTCGTGCAAGAAACTGGCAGAGTCTAAATGTAATTTTCCGTTGGACTAGTTTCACCCGCACTACTTATGTCCAGCTGACGCCTCCGAGCATCTCCGACGACCCCCGAAACCTCCAATCTCCGACATTTAGCCTCTGCGGAGGAGAGAGGCTCTTGATTTCGTCTTGTTATCTTAAAAAGTCCTTCATAAAAGCACTTAGTTGATAATGACTAGGAATATATATATATATATATATAGATTTTCGCTTACCTCAAAAGTCTGCTACAGGCTGTTTCATGAAACAGCCTGTAGCAGACTTTTGAGGTAAGCGAAAATCTATATTTGCTCTAACTATATGTTATCGAGCACTCTTTGCGTTTCGTAGACCAAAAACCCACACGTATATATATATATATATATATATATATATATATATATATATATATATATATATATATATATATATATATATATATATATATATATATATATATATATATATATATATATAAAGCATGAAGTATAGTTACCTTAAAGTCTTCGCTACCAGAGGTTTCACCCTAAACGGGTGAAACCTCTGGTAGCGAAGACTTTAAGGTAACTGTACTTCATGCTTTATATTTTGCTCTATCTATATGGTATTGAGCACTCTCTAACATTTCGTGAACCAAAACTTACCTCAAAAGTCTGCAACAGGCTGTTTCATCTAAAAAAGAATCTTCAAAATCTGCCTGAAGATTCTTTTTTAGATGAAACAGCCTGTTGCAGACTTTTGAGGTAAGCGAAAATCTATATATATATATATATATATATATATATATATATATATATATATATATATATATATATATATATATATATGAACTATTTAGTGGCAACAAATAATAGAAGAAAATTTGACGAAAATAACAATTGACAAACATTTTTGCGATATAAAAATGTCCACATTCTTTCTTGTTACATGTTTTTTTGAAGCCGTAAGAATGAGAAACGCCTACGATTTCGCCGATTTTTCAACTTTTGAAATAAGGCTAAATCATTGGCCTTTTAGCACGAATTAGTCTTTCTTTGTGCTAAAACGCTCTATCCGATGGAAAGCATTTTTTTGTAACGAAATATTTGATGTATAAGAAATGGCTAAAATCAAACAAAATGAATAGGGTCCCCCCTTTACATATTTCAAATTTCATGTTATTTTATATATGCTATAAAGCTGGTGGAGGAAAGAAATAATTGAGAAAAAAAGTGGGGGTTGGCGAGTGCCTTCGTGAAATACGTATACAAGGTTAAAGCGAAACGAAAGCACGCAACAAATTTTTAATTTTTTCAAGAATCAAGTTAGTATCTTCTTGTCAAAGTTATTATTAGCTGATTTAGCCTCCTTATTGATATTTTTATGTGTTTTCGACACTAATACTCGTATACATCTTGAATCAATATTGCAGAATTATGAGCAGAAAAGCTGCGCAACGCAAAACTGAGGAACTACCTTAAGTGAAACTTATCGCCCACATGGGAATTAAACGTTTCATTTGTATTATGTCTGGCGACAACCATAAATGAACCAGTGGAAACTCGATTACATCTATTGATGCATATAATTCTAATTATCTATTGTGTACTTCAATAAATGTACAGGTATATAATGATTGCTTTTGTTATTTAGGTACTCTGTCAGAAATGCCTGTGAAAATGTTTCTTCTATTGATTGCAAGTATGCTGTTAGCAGCTACTGCAATGCTATGTAAAGAGCAAGGAATAACTGTTTTGGTATGTTATAAAAATAAATACAGATACTGTTACATGTACATGTATGCCAGTATATGATTATTAAATATATATATGTTATTTACCGGCTGGGAGGTCCGTATAAAGAAATATTTCCCGAGGTCTCAAAAACTGCCCGAGGCCGCAGGCCGAGGGTCGTTTTTGAGACCGAGGGAAATATTTCTCTATACGGACCAACCAAAACGGTAAATAACATATTTATTTTTTTTATTAAGCGTATAATTTATAATTTACATAATTAGGTAAATTAACATAATTGAATTGCGTAATCGAGATGACATTCACGTGATATTCAAAAGTCCAAAGTTTATCGTTCGACAGTAAACAACTGCCGACATGCAGTCTGACCGGGAAGCTTGGAACCTCTTTTCGGATAAAAAAAACAGTCAAAACTTGAAGATCTATAGTGTTTTTAAAGTTTAGTTGATAAAGGTTCTTCGTCGTTCTTCTTCGTCACTTGCTGGTTTTTGGCTATTCACTTGGAAAATCGCTTTCAATATATACTCGGCTGACTGCATGGAAATTGAAAGTGGGTCGTTCGAGTTTGAAGACGAAAATGCTTGTAGTAAGCCATTTGAAACTTTTTTCAAAGACATGACACGATGAAGTTGGCATGCGGAAAATATTTGACTAAAGGGTAAAGACTTGTAGCGGTTTTGTTGAGTATAGTTGGACAACAGAAGAATGACAGCTTAGTATCAAAAGGTTTCAGCTTTTCTGTCCTCTCGTGGTTTGTTTTTTTATATATATACACTTCTATATAGTTTCATTTAGTGATTCAAAATACGGTGTTCACAAGTTTATGTATGTTTTGCCTACTGTTTTAAACTGTTTTCATACGTCGTTGAGCAATAATACTTTAAAACTTTATAAATATCGCTCGCTAAAATTTCGCTTTTTCACAGTTTTCTCGCGTTCTTTTAAAATTCGCTGTTTTCACATGAAGTTGTGAAAGCCATTTGGATAATAAAACTCTTTTGCATCCCCATAGCTCTCTGTTGAATATACTTTTTCTGTGGCAAGTGAAATAGTTATGAAAATAGATCAATTTTATGGCCTATAAAGCACATTAAAATTTTTTTATTTCAAGCGGTCCGTACGGGCTCATACGGACTGCTCGTTAACCAATCAGAAAGCAGGATTTGGTAGGATACGGACCGAAAAAAAATAAATATATCTTATTAGATGTTTTGGTGTGTAGTATCGCTGTATATATTTACGAGTTGTGCCGTATTTTGACGAGCCCGCAGGACGAGTCAAAATACAAACAACAAGTAAAAATATACAGCGATGCTACACCCCAAAACATCTTATAAAATATTTATTATATAACTGCTCTGATCAACAAATTTTTATGGAAAAAGAAAACTCTAAAAAGGCCAGAGAAGTAGCGTGACTTGCACCAAGACAAAATAATAAGCATACATGAAGTAGTCTCCTGTGTGATAAATTTGATTGGCTAACAATCCAAATAACCAGTGCAAATAACTAACTATCCAAATATCGCTGTATATTTGCACTCATTTTTAGCGTTATTTGGACAGTTTTTAATACAGTTGTATAATAATGTATATACATCAAATACACTTTAATGTATTTGAATAAGATATAATATAATTTTACGGTAATGTATAATTAAATAATGATTGCAATAATTATAATTATGCACCGATGTCTTGTATTTTGCCATCGTTAGACTTATTCAGAATTGAATTATGATAAGATTAATGATTTCTATTTTAGTTGAATAGTATTATTAACAGGAATTATTACTGTGGACGGTGCGCCGTTGACTGCAACAGGCACTGGGATCAAGTATTTTCGAATTTCAATAATCTCTGCTTGAAATGTCATTATGAAAACAGCTCCCGTAGGATTTGCGTGCTAAAGTTAATTTTCTTTCTTTTTTGAGATGACTACAATCCTGGACAAAAATAGTGGCAAAAAACAGTTCTTTCTTCAAAATCTAACTTTCAGGGGCCCCCTCCCCCGAATGTCGGCCCCCTCCCACCAATATCAATGTTTTCCTAAGTCATCTGGTCTGGAATCCAACAATCAACATTGATAATGGGGGAGAGGGGGGAATTTCAAAGATATTTATGAATTTTTCACACTTTTGCCAATAATTTATGTCCAGGATTGTACGAATTTGGAGAGAAAAAAATTAACAGTCTCCCTTTATATTACTCTCGCTTTGAGCTTGCTTTTGATTTTTTTTATGAAAAAAGTCTGTTATTTGGGAAAGTTTATACTTAGGAAAACATTGATATTGGGTGGAGGGGGCCGACATTCGGGGGAGGGGGCCCCTGAAAGTTAGATTTTGAAGAAAGAACTGGTTTTTGCCACTATTTTGGTCCAGGATTGTAGGGTCTGAGGCCGATTCAAACGAGAGTGTATGAAACAATGAGTTATCACGCGTCACCACGTGTCACCAACGTGTCACCAACGTGTCACCAAATTTAGTGTGTTGAAATTGCTGTAAACCAACGTGTCACCACATGTCACCACTATCAGTATAAGTAAAGTATATATTTACTTTATAGAAAGTTTGGTGACACGTGGTGACACGTTGATTTTCCATGTATCAAGTGCAGTTATCTGGGTGACATGTCTGGTGACATGTTGGTGACACGTGGTGACACATAAAACTGAGTAGAATAATTACTTAGGCACAAGTACCATAGGGAAAATACTACAAACTAATATTTAGTCCGTGCTCCATGCGATTCTATTGCATCTGCCATTCCCTGCTTCATTGATTCAATGGTAGTATTGATGTAGTTGATTTTAACGCTCTCAATTGTTTTCTTCACCCTCGATGAAAATTGCTCGTAGTTCTCGTTTTCGATCTTCAATTCGATAGCATCTTCCGTCAACTTTTTGCGAACAACGTGGAACATGTTCTCAATAGGATTGAAGTCTGGCGACCTGGGTGGGATATCAAAATAGGTGTGCCCCATCTCCTGCATTGCTTTCTTCGATTTTGCTGATACTTGCTTTGGGTCCCCGTCCTGAAGAAACATCTTGCATGTTGAATTTTTGGTTTTCGAGAGGGCAGCCGGGAAGTTTGCCTTGATAAATTCCGCGATAAATTGCATGTATATTGCTCACACAATCTATGACCCACATAGGCATGGGAGGCGTGTAAACATTGCAAAGATTCATTCGGTCTCACAGTTAGTGAATACCATTTTGAGTATAAGATAAAACTGCATCAAACCATCAATCAGACCAGTCTCGAGCCAAACGAAAAAAATTATAAGTCTAAAATTCTCTCATACAATCCTGGACAAAAATAGTGGCAAAAACCAGTTCTTTCTTCAAAATCTAACTTTCAGGAGCCCCCTCCCCCAAATTGTAGATATCGGACTATCAGAAACTTATGGGGTTTAAATTTTCAACCTCTCAACATACAGGCGGTCGAAGGATCGCAAAGTTTGAACTGCATTTTCTGATAGTTTGACAGGCTAGTTAACTAAAAAAAAACGAAAATGAACTTTAGCAATCAAATCCTATGGGAACCGTTTTAATGATACCTCATATCACACTATTAGGGCCAGGGTCAGCAGGGTCGTATCCAAGCACTTGAGGTTAGGTCCGGTTTTTTGGACAGATTGAGTTTTACTTGTAGTGCCCAGTTACTTGTAGGGCATGCCCCCCTCGGAAAAGTTTTTAAATTTGGGGCTCTAAAATGACACTTCCCGCAATCTGACAGCACATTTGAGCAAAATTTTGTCTGTAGGCGAGTTTCTGAAATCTCTATGGATCGTTTTCACTCACGTGATTGGTGGCCCCATTGGGGTGGTGAAACAATACGAAATGTTTGAATAAGAATAGAGCTGAATTCCCATAGGATAAAGATGGTACACCAATATGGCCGCCGTGACGTCAGATGAAAACGATCTATTGAATAAAATTCACCAGAAGATTAATGGGAAAAACCACCCAACTTATATGTATTTTGGTACTGTTCATTCTCAAAGGTGAAGTGTAAAACGGTATTAATAACAACAGATGGATACTTGGAAAAAGTCAAGATTTGAAAGTCAAAGAAATGTCGTTTAATTGTATCGTGCATACACAAATAATTTATTCGTAATTCAGGTTGAGTATTAAAACTCAATCCCAGATTGAGTTTCTTGGTCCGGTAATACAAAAGTGCTTGTGGATAAAACCCTTGGTCAGGGGCAGGAAATGTCTTCGAGTCACTCTTATTAGCTATATCTCCGACCCCTCGACCCCCCCCCCCCCCCCTGAATATTGAAAGGTTGAAAATTTGATCCCCATCATTTTCCGATAGTTTGACATTTATCAACTCAAAAAAGAAAAAAAATATCAACTCCTACGTGATTACAGTTTATACCGCACTTAATAATATATATACATGACAAAATTACTGAATCCTGATTGGTCGAGAGGAGTGCAATTTCAATGTAATACAGTGCAGAAAAGGTGTAATACAGTGCAGAAAAATGAAATACAGTGCAAATTTCAATGCGTATTAGACATTCTGATAGCTAATAAACAACCGGAAACTACCGGAAAGCCAATGAAATGCCTATGCGGATTTTGAAGGATGGTTTTCCTTCACGAGAAAATCCAATATGGCGACCAAAACATAAAGTTGTCGAAGAACATTTCGATGGAATACAGAGTGAATTTTGCTTTAATATTGTCATAAAAGTCCCTGCAAGAAGACTAGAAGAGGTTAGATGCTATGAGTAAAACGTTTGACGTATTTAGTGAACAAAATGAAGCAGTTTTCAACCATTAAAGCTTCGAGAAGTGGAGCAATGAGTGGTATGTAACTTCGTAGCTGGAAGAACATTTTGTCTAACATTTTCATGTATATTATTAATAAGTAATAGCATGGTTTCGAGTGCAATTTTGAAAAAACACGCACTCGTGAGTTTTTCAAAGACCTCAAATAGCATTCGTCCTTCGGACTCGTGCAATTTTGATAGTCTTTGAAAAACTCACTCGTGCATGTTTTTCCCAAATTGCACTCGAAACCATGCTATTACCTATACATATACCTTTATAACACGTGGTAAATGCATATATTAGTTAATTTTACTTATCTTATGAAATTGCGCGAAAAACATAAAGATATAACATGGATTGAATTTTACTTTAGATATCTTAATTGTGCGTGACTAATACATGAAAAATCTAAGATGTACATGCAACATAGAATTAGTAATACTTACTTAATTTTACAGGGAGTATGTTGTGTCTACGATACCGTGTTAGCGGTCTCTGACTTTGGTTCAAAAAAGACAAGCAAAAAGAAGAACAGCGTTGGTATGCAGGTGTAGTATTTGATTTTTTATATATTTATATAATTATGAAAAATCCAAAATCTCAAGAAATAAGAAATAAGGAAATATTCATCATTTTATTATATATACTGTAGTACGCAGTGTCTTTACCGTCTGAATTTATATACGTTGAATTGAATTAATATGATAACGTACAGTTATTTATGATAAAATAGAGACCTAGGCTGGGATCGAACTCTTAACCGTCTGATAGTATTGCACTCTAACTAGGCTTTTCTGTAAACTTACACTGCACGTGTAGTTTACAGAAAAGCTCCAAGTCCGGCCCCTATATGACTTTTTCTGTACAAATGCACCAAGACTTTTCATATATTGTTTAAATTGGCTGTTTCAAATGCCAAATGGCGTTGAGTCTCCCAGGCGGGCGAGAAAACAGGAACGTACTCGAATGTGTTAATTTCCGCCTGGCCGCACACAGGCCTGCATTGCAATCAAAACAAACCCCGTCTAAACCCGTTTTGAAACAAATCTGTATCAAAATGAAGCCCCCCCCCCCCCCCCCCCCCCCCCCACCAAACAATCATAACGTAGCAAGCCTTGTGTGACAAGTGCGCTACGCCTGGTCTGTATTCTATTCAAGTCCGAGTCAATCAATGCAAGCCACAAACCTGCGAGAGAGCTCGTAAATGGGAAACATTGAGTTAAAGCGTGGGTGGGGGACAAGAGCGCACGGCGTGAGGCTGCATAGTAAGAAATTTTTATTGCTCCAGTAAATACAAAATAATTAATAAATTGACAGTCGGTGAATTAAGAAAGGTTGCGGTTTTAGTCAGCCTAGTAGGGTTAGTTATTGTCTTTTTATTATATGCATATATTTTAATGAAAATTAATTTTAAAATCAATTTCTTTTTTTTATAGACCACTCCCAAGCTGTATGCATTCAAACCTTTCATCTGCCGACAAATTTTTCTAGGTTGCTGTGGTATTCTAATGATTTTAGGTCGCTTTCAAGTGATGGGAAGAACTGTGCCAAAGTTTAAACCTATCGATAATCCTGCTTCGTTTCTAGAATCGAGTGTACTTAGGGTAAAAATCATCAACTTTAGAATGCACAACGAGTAGTAAAGTGTGGAGTTAGTCCTGTAAATTGATACTTAAGGTGAAGTAATACGAGCAACAAATTGCGGCAACATTGTTATGTTGCAAGTTGAATAGCGTTATTGCACGTTTACCACTCACCACCTTAAACATTGTCACGCAACAATGATTTTGTTGCAAGTTTAATCAGCATGTTGCAGCAAGTAGAACTGGAGTCTACTTTTTTCAACAATTTTTTCAACTTGCAACAAAATCATTGCTGCATGACATTGTTTAAGGGGAGTGGTAATACGTGCAACAACGCTTTCACTTGCAACGCAACAAAGTTGCATTGCAAGCTGAAGAAAATGTTGACCGTGTTACCTCACCTTTATAAACTAAAGCTACATGTAATATGTGTCAGTGAATCAACGAGACTTTCATGTTTCATTTGATGATATCATCATTTCATCCCATTTCATCTCATTTCATTTCGTCTTAAGCCTTTCTTGGCCATGGTTGCCATTTGGCAACTTATTTATTTTACTCTGGCTAATGCCAGACGATGGAGACTCCCTACTAACCAGTAAATGGCTAAAGAAGCCTGTATTGATGAACATCTCCTAATATGGATATTATGACCAAGTGCTACAGATAACTTTTAACTATCCGGCATATCTATAACTAGATTGCGATTTCCGTCAGGTTGTTTCATTGCAACTATAATATCTTACCATAGACCGTAATTTCAATCATTAAATACAGTGTATTATACATTAATTTATTTTTGTCTTTAGCTGTTAATTAGAAAATTGTACTATTATTTGTTATTTTTAGCAGTAACGTATTCATATTTTGTGTTAGGCGTTTAATCATATTCCTCGATATTCTTTTCTGTATAATCAAGTAACGACTTTGTTTATATTTATTATTTACTTCTAGACGATTAACTACAATTATATTTACTCTCTAAACTTGTGGTTATTGATTTTCCCCTCGTGGTTGTGCTTTGATTGGTCAATGGGTTGTGTCCCAGTAATAAACACAGTCAGTGATATTAGGATTCTTGCTCCAATAGTCATGTGGTTAATGATTTGCTATATTTCTTGGTTTTCTTGTCACTCAACAAGAAGAAGGTTAGTGCATATATCGTGGAAGACTTTTCCAGCATGCAAAACACGAGGTGATGAGTAGCAGAAGAAAATTTAGGAAGAGAGTCAATTCTGCCGTTTGCATGCCGGAGCTCTCGAATGCGAAGATTAAACTCTTTACGTTTTGTAATTAACCGACGTTCCCAGGGTAAACATGATGGAATTTTTTATTTTTTTCATTTTCGTTCTATCCACAAAAATAGAGTTTCAGACTGGCTGACTAATGTTTTCACTTTACCCTTGTTGCGACGTCACACGCATATATAAAGAATTATTCAGGATAAATAGAGAATAATAATACATGCATGTGCGGAAATATGACATTTATTTCGAATGTTGACTAGGGTATCTTGGGATATCTTGGTCAACACGTGAAATAAATTTCACATCCATGTGTTGTTCTGTTTATTATATGAAAAAATAGTCCTATTTCCCCACAAAAATCGACATGCACTTGTGAGATTATCATAAATAATCACACATGTGAGATTATCGGTTATATTAGTGGCGGAAACATCAATAAAACACTATTTTATATGATAACTGACAATAATTCAGAGAAGCAGAATACTTTAGGCCCTAATGACACACCAGAGTGTACTCTGTGTGTCATTTCTTATTTCTTGTTGCCCATATCCTGTATTATAGCTACAGTATTCGTCAACTTTTAAGTGCGACAGGTTTTTTGTGGAAGTAGAAGTGTTCCTGAAATATTGTTGCCAATCAGTTCCTCGGCCTGACAAATTCATTCGATGAAGTTTGTTGAACAACTTGCTGTTTTGAATTTCATTGGTGCTTCACTGATAATTATATTTCTTATCGATTGTTTAAAATGCAGAAACCAATCACATTCAATAGTGGAAGTTTCCAACAAATTTCGTCAAATGAATTGGTCAGATTGTGAAACTGAATTGTTGCAACAATATTTTAGGAAGGCTTCTATTACCCAAATCATTTTGTTATTTAACTTGCTGTTGTAGCATGTTTCTGATGGCTGTTGCTCTTCTGGTCGTCCCATTTCTTCCTGCCAGTAATTTATTTTTTCAAGTGGGATTCGTGGTTGCAGAGCGCGTGCTGTATTTATCATCTGGTGGTTATTGCGTTCTTTTGGTCTTAGGCTTGGCATATATTTCAAAAAGTGTTCATAGAAAGGTACATACTACTAAAAATAAGATTACCAGGCAGTACGTTTCAATTGATAACTTGAATACAACTAATTACTGCGCATGCTCTACATTAGACTTAAAATTAAGCAGGTCTGTTTAGAAAAATGTCGCGATTCCTGGTGAAAACACGAACATGACTGATCATGTAGGTCTTGATTTTACGGAGGGAGGAAAACCGGAGAACCCGGCGAAAAACCCTTGAAGCATAGGAGAGATCACTACAACTCTGCTCGCATTTAGTTCCAAGCTCGACAATGGGGTCATTCCCAAGTGGTCACCCATCCAAGTACTAACCGGGCTTAACTTTTAACGAGAGACAGCTCTCTAACAGCACACGTCCCCCTGCTCCCTTCTTTATTTGTAAGTTCTCCAATTTTTTTTTTATTTTGCAGATAGCGTGGATACTGACATATGGGTGTCTCGCATTCTTTATGTGGAGATCAGTGCAAGTAAAGCTTTTAAGTTATTTCTACATCCTTTCTTTTGTTTCTGATAAATATCTTAAGTATTTTGTTTGAAATTTAATACTCATTATCTTTTTACGATTGAGTAATTTGTACCACGTGACACCCTGTTATGTCATGACAACCCTGAGCCTGCCTCCTCTGCAGGGCCTCGTTGCATCATGGGTAGGTCGCACACGTTTTCTGGAGGTCCTGCAAGATCCTGAAAAAAATTTGGGAAAACTTGGCACGGAATAATTTTGCATAATTAACTACCCATTGTTAATAGCCAGAGCTATATCCGAAGATTTTGAAGGACATTGAAGACTTATGACATACAAATCCTAGCTTTAAATGAACGAGTTGTTGAAAAAAGCAATTACGGTTGAACTTTGTCAACTTTCTGCCAGAATAATCAACGAAAATTCACTTTAGTCTACCCGAGGCCAGAGACTCTTCGGTTTTAACTTTTTCGGTTTTCACAACAAACAAGACGCCTGGTCAGGCGTTCACGCGGGCTACTGCAAAATCACGCGCAAGTTGTCACATGCAGTGCTAAGATCTAAAGCCGCCGTCTAAACATATTCAGGTCACAGACAAAAGTCAAAACACAATCCAATCTCCGATAGAAAACGCAATTTGCAATACACAAAACACGATTGCCTGTAACGTATTTCCACACATGTACACAGCGTTCATATGTCGAGTCTCTTCGGGTATTAAATATCAGCACAGCTAGCGACATTACTGACCAATATCAAACTATGTCTGTGAACACGCAAAACACATCCGAGACGAGAAAGACTTGATCAGACTCTGATCATCAGACAGTAGGAAAGCTAAGAAAGAAAGCATTATTTCCACACATGTACAGTGTTCATATGTCAAGTCTCTTCGGGTATTAAATTGTATCAACACAGCTTCATGTATTACGGCGTGTGAGATCGTAAGCGTATATATATAATATCAAGATACTTGCCAGCGACATTACTGACCAATAACTGTGTCTGTGAAAACACAAAACACATCCGAGAGGAGAAAGACTTGATCAGACATCAGGAAAGCAAAGAAAGAAAGCATTTGGCATGCACGCATCAGTTTCGCAAAGTCTTATTATGTTTGTCTTGATCGAGACGGCGGAATAAGTTAAATGCGCACTTGATTTGAGCCTGCGCTTTCTGATTAGAGAGGCCTGCGGAGTAGGCTAAGAGCGTGACACAGAAGGGGGAAAAAACAAAACCGAGCCGAAACCTAGACTCGTCTACCTGCGGTAGCCCGAGTAATTAGTTTTACGCTACACTATAGCGTACAATTTAACAAAATTAATATTAATCTCATTAACTCTTGGTCAGCCGACAGGCTTCGATGGCTAAATAAAACAAAAAAAAACCAACCAAACAATAAGAATAAAAATCTGTAGTTTCCTGACCGTCGAATTCGCTTTTGTTCGGCAGATATTTTTTCCTTCAGTTCATTTTTGTCGCTAAAAATACTATGGGGTGAAGGTCGGTAATTCTAATACATACTGGTTTCTTCATTACGTCGGGCAGCGGCCGGAAACCATTTTGTTTACAGGATCTTGCAGGCCCTCTCAAAACTGTGACCTGTCCGTGATCATAAGGAGGAGGCAGACCCTGAGCCATGCATGAGCAAGAAAAAGTATTTGAGTTAAAATAACGTTTTTTATTTGTTTTATAGCGAAGTGGAGAGTGGGCAAATGAAGAAATATTGTTTACGTCTGGTGAGGGAGTTTGCCCATTGAATGCAAAGGTAAATATTTTTTTTACAACGTAAAGATGAATTAATCATTACCCAATTAACTGAATTCTATTCAATAGATCTTTCCGCACGGCATGCTAGCGCTCACGCGTGACACCTTTTGATTGGATGTTTATAGTAAGTTCGGACCACTGATCTCAAAAGAAGACTGGATAGTGCAACTTACTGTCCACTGGTTCATAAAATGAAGCCAGCTAAACAAAAGAAATCCACCATTATACTAAGGGACCAAACATGCTGAAAAATGTCTTCTTAAAACGTCTTCTATTCCCAAAAAGAATATTTAACTATATTTTCTTTCAAAGATTCAGCATGTCATTCAACAAAATGATAATATCGCTGTCAGAATACGCTAGAAAGACCATCACTTGACCCTTAGTAATGGCTGACTTCCGGCTTCATTTTTTAAACAATAGATACTTAATCCAGTATTATTTCGAGATCAGTGGTTCGGACAAAGTCAACAATAATAATGATTTCTGACAAAACCACTAGACGCTAAATGTAATCAGGATATAAGAAGAAAATGTTTTATCGTGTAGCGATATAGCGAATACCCTTTCTAAGATCTCGCAGTCACATCACAAAGTAATTTTTTTATTATTAAACGGCATTTAATTATTGAGCTATATTTGCTTGTTGGGTTGATCTATAGTGAGCGATTTCCCATACGAATACTAACTGAATCAACGTTTGAAATTATTTCGGCAAGACATTACACAACAATAGTCAGTAGCCGATGTTATTATAGTTTGAGAATAACCAAAAATAGTATAACACAAAGAGAATTCGAACAAACGTTTAAAACCTACCCGATTGGTGTTTTGAATATTTTTTGTGTGCCAACTTAAACTTTTTAGTCGCAAATTGAATTATTTAGCGTAGTACAGTACATATATAGTTCTCTCTGACGAAGGGCCTTCGCTCGAAACGTTAGACCACTTACGTTCTCTGTTTCGGCAGTATTAACCTACTATACCATATTTCGATAATATTTGGTAATGGCATGTTGAATGTTGTGTTGTGACTGTTGTCTTGCCGAAATATCTTCAAACGTCGTCGTTGATGCAGTTCCTATTCGCGTATAAGCATGCAGCCACTTGCCAAACAAGCAAACATTGCTCGAATAAATGCCGTGAAAAAACAAAAATAGGCACGCTTGGGCGTACATGTATCTACTTCGTCAGACTGCTCGAACTTACTCGGGATGTGATCGGGCGGTGTTGTCAGAAAACAATATATTGTTGACTTTGTCCGAACTTATTAAACAGCCAATCAGCAGCCGTGCGGAAAGATCTATTTGTCAGCCACTCCTACAATGCGCCACTTCCTTGTCCCACTCTCTGGTAGCTGTCAAAACCTCCCAAACATTGCCTGAGGATAGATAGATAGATAGAAACTTTATTTATACACGCTGACCCCGTCAACCGAAGCTGATTTCCACGGGGGGCGTGTGCAAAAATATAAAAATTACAAGATTGAAGAAGAATGATAGATACTAGGAGCTACTTACAAAAATAAAATAACTATTTAGAAAGGTAGAATATTAAACTATTTACATGATAAGAAGATTATTAGAATATTTACAGGTACATCAATTTACTTACTAGTTACTCTATGTCAATGATGTGAGCAGCGATTTTATTTTGAAAGGAAGAAAGAGTTTTACTTTCCCGAATTTCCTTTGGAATAGAATTCCAAAGGTATGCGCCGTCGTACATGAAACTATTTTTCATGCTATTAGTATGCGGTTTAGGTAAACTAAGACCAGTTGAAATGTCTCGAAGATTGTAGTTTGTTTTCTCACTCTTGTATGAAAACATACTAGTGAGTGATTTGGGACCTATTTTATTTAATACTTTATACATCATTTTTGCCTTAGCTTTCTTCCTTTCTGTTTTGAGTGGCTCCCAGCCCAATGCACGTAAAGCAATAGAGTGATTTACGTCATTGCTCATGTTCAAAATAATTCTAGCCGCTCTATTTTGGAGTCTTTGGAGTCGTTTTGATTGTGATTCACCAAACACATCCCATACTTCACAACAGTAATCAAAGTATGGTCGAACAATAGCGTTATATATCGAAATCAGTGTATCTTTGTCAACAAAGGGTTTGACTCGACGAATAGCAGATATTCCTGCTGTTATTTTTTTGCAAATATTCTCAGTATTACTTTTCCAAGACAAATGCTGGTCAACTGTTACTCCAAGAGTTTTGCATTCATAAACCTGCTTAATTTGTTTATGTTCAATGAAAACATTCAGTGGTGAATCAGAAATACTTTTTACCATCGGTTTTGAACCAATTAACATAAACTCAGTCTTAGCTACGTTAAGGCTAAGTTTATTGGCGATTAGCCATTTTCTAAGGTTTTCTAAATCAGAATTTGCCGCAGCTTCAAGGCCAGTTATAGAATCTCCCGAAGCTGTCAGATTTGTGTCGTCGGCAAACAACCGAGGTTTTGTTTTATTTAGACATTCAGGCAAATCATTAATATATAACAAAAAGAATAGTGGCCCTAAAATGGAACCTTGTGGTACACCACATTTAATCAGTTGTTCTGATGAAAAACAGTTTTTTACTTGGCATTTTTGATTTCGGTTTGTAAGATATGATTTGAGCAAAGTTAGAGCTTGTCCTTTTACTCCATAGAGCTCTAATTTCCTCAACAGAATTTGATGATCAACAGTATCAAATGCTTTTTTTAAATCAATTAAAACTACTAGGTTAAACATTTTTCTGTCTAGATTCACATACCAATCATTGGTACAGTCCAGTAGAGCAGTGGCTGTGGAGTGAAATTTTCGAAAACCAAATTGGGAATCGCTTAAAAGTTCAAATTTTGTTAAATAATTGTACAGTTGATCATATAGAATTCGTTCCATAATCTTGCTAATGGCCGGCAAAACTGATATTGGCCTGTAGTTTCCTGGAATATTCCGTTGACCATTTTTATACAGTGGTATTACTCTAGCCACTTTCCATTCATCAGGAAAAGAAGATAAAGTAATAGCCTGATTAAAAATAAGTGTCAGTGAATCTGAAATGGCAGGTGCCGCTATTTTAATAATTTTACAAGAAATTTTATCAACCCCTGTGGCTTTATTGCTAGAAAGCCCATGCAAGAGATGACAAACATTACTGACCGTAACAGGCTGGAATGCGGCAAATTCTGATTCAGCATCCTTAGTATACGTTTCAAAATTGTAATTTGCAGTATCAATTTTGCTAGCTAAATCAGGGCCAATGTTTGAAAAATAATCATTAAAGCCCTCTGCAATATCTTGGGGATTTGATAAGTTATTTTCATGTAGTATTAGTTCATTTACCACTGTTGGTTTGCTTTTCCTACCTAATAAGTTGTTTATAGTTTTCCATGCATTTTTAGGATTGAATTTTTGACCAGCTATTTTCGAGGAATAGTAATCTTTTTTGGCATTCCTTAGCTCTATATTTACTTTATTTCTAGTTGTCTTATAATCTAACCAATCATTTTCTAGGCTTGTTAAGATGGCTTTTCGTTTTAATTTATCCCTTGTACTTATAAGTTTCTTTATATCACTTGTAATCCAAGGGACTTTTTTCGATTTGGTTCTTTTGTGTTGAAGTGGTGCGTGCTTATCTAAAACCTCTAAGAATAATTTTTTCCAAATCTCCCACATGGTATTTGTATCTTCTGCAAAAAAATATATATATTCCCAGTGCTATTTCAGCAGTTCGGCAACAAATTTTTCCTCATTAAAATTTTTCATATTTCTCATCTCAACAACATTTTCTTGTTTTTTTACAACAGAAATTTTCCTGATTGCAAATATTAAGCTATGATCACTTATACCTGTATGAATAACACCAGAGTCAGAAATTTCCTCTGGCGTATTAGTAACAATATGATCAATTAGACTGGTGGTTGTCATAGTTACTCGAGTAGCTTCATCTATCAGTTGTGATAACTGATATAACTCGTACAATGACTTAATTTTCTTTGTATGAATGTTAGATTCATTATCTGGTTTTAGTAAATCACAGTTTAGATCACCCAGAATATACATTTCTTTATTTTCATTATCGATAGCTTTGATCATTTTTTCAAAATAATCAAAGAATCCAGACAATGTACTGGGTGGTCTATAAACTGTTATAACTAGAAATGGTCTGCTATGCGGCTTAATAATTTCAATACACACAGCTTCCAGTTCGGATGGAACTAGATCATTCCTTATTTTGTAGTTGATGGTGCTACGTAAGTAGATACAAACCCCACCACCATTTCTCGTTCTGTCTTTTCTGATAATATCATAATCAGTAAGGTGTATGATATTATCAGTTATATTGGAATCAAGACGTGTCTCATTGAAAGCAATAAGATCAATGTACTTGTTTGACATTGAATACCTTATTTCATCAATTTTCTTGGGCAGACTAACAATGTTTAGGAAAGCCATCTTAAAACCTCTTTCATTAGGAATGGAGTTAATGCTAGTAAAAAAATCGCTGCTCACATTGTTTGAGAAGTTATTACTATCTAATGCCTCAGAGCTTGGCTCACATATTTCAGATACATCATCCAGTCTCTCTTTCGATGTCCATAAAGTTGGCGAAAAAAATTACTACGACTATGAGTATTACCAGCAGTTTTTACTCTATTTGATTTCAAATATGTGCAGAAACTACGCCCTAGCACTCTATCACCCATGTAGTTCAAGTGCAAGTTCGATCCATTTAACAAGGACCTATCTATTTGATCATTATCAATAAAGATAACATTATGCTTAGTGCATAAATCTTTAACTATATTATTAAATCGAGTTATGTTGCTTGCTGCAACACGACCATCATACCTTTTGATTACACTTGATACTGCAATCTTTTCTGTGTGACACTGCAGATCTTGAATAAGGCCACCCATCTCTGCTGCCACTTTTTCAGCATCATCATACACAAGATCATTGGTACCCACATGGAGGACAACTGTGTCATATTCTTGACCTTCTGACCAATTTTCCTTTATCTTCGCACTGATTTGCCCCACTCGTGCTCCGCTGTAGGAATGAACAACTGACTGGCAAGCTGCAGCTCTCTCTGGATTATAAAGTAACAGACTATACGTCTGTTACTTTATAATCCAGCGAGAATTTATGTAGCTATTGAAGAATTTATGTAGGCCGAGGCCGAGGATGATAATAGAATTGTATTGCATAGGGACTAGTCATCAGTAATTTGTGGCGGGCGTTGGCACAAAAAGGAAATGTTTTAACAACTTTAAGCATTTTAGCGAACCAACTATTGATATGGGCAATTTTTTTTCCTTATCCAACCTCCAATATCAACATAAAAAAAAACTTACCAACCTTCAGATTTTACAAAAAAAAAGAAAAAAACTTATAAACCTTCATGTTTGTTTATACAGGTCCACTACAATATCGGGAAAATCAAAGCTGATGCCAATAATGTCAACGAAGCTTTAAAGTATTACAAAGAAGCGATAAGGTATGAACATCGGCGTGCATGCCCGGGTACTCAGATGTTGGACCATCGAGAGTCGAAGCAACGATTTGTCACTAACTGCACTGGCATCGTAATCAGTCGACCTATTAAACCATTTTTATAGTGGAGAGCAGTATAGATAGTTCGGCCGCATGATATTTAATCTTAAGTTTTGAACTCATAAGATAACATAAAGGAATCATCTGATAAAAAGTCCTCCTGGTTTACATAAACTTTAGATACGTTGTTTTTCAAAATTACTACGCCAATGAACGTACCAAATGGGTCGTTTTTGAAACTACGTGTTTCGTCAGATCTAAAACGTCACTCGGTTATAGTGTTTTAAATCTGAAAAGACACTGATGCTCATGTTTGAAATTTTACATAAAAGGCTTTGTGAACTATTAATTCTCTCGATATTTTGTTCTCTTTAGGAAAATAGTGGTAGACAATAATAAGCCCTTTACTATACATTTATGTTTTTAAAGGACGTTTCTAGGCTAATTTTCGGGAAAACTTTTAAAGAGGAATATGCGTTTCAAAATATAGGTCATGATTATATGACATATGTATTATACTGTATATTGTACGTAATATGCCCGTGGCGTATTTTCGTATCGTTCTTGTTATGTTTCGTTTAAGTTAAGGGACTCATATTGCAAAGACCTTTATTATCGGAGGACTTGGAGTATATATTATTGGAAGTTTACGATTGATTACTTCACATGCAATACAAGTTTTATATGGGAGTAATGCAATTTTTGTTGTTTTAGAAATAGACCACTTTCTATGGAGCCTCGTTTTCATACGGCGATGTAATTATCTAATTTTTTTTATTATTATTATTCACAGGCTTTTTCCAGAATATGACCAAGCATATAACAATCTTGGAAATCTCCTTGAGGTAACGTGTCATACTATTTAAGTAAAAAAAAAATTGAAATAATTTCATATAAGCGGTATATTGTACGTACCGCCACGGTAGCAAATTAGGTTTTGGATTTAGATTTAATATTCTTCAACATTTTTGCTCTGAACTGTAAGTTGTAGTATACGCGGTCTCTCTCTTCGCCCGTGATAATTTGGGCAGTTTGCTAATACAGTGTAATGATTATGTTTAACAACTAGAAACACATGAATGCAACAACCCGTCGCCTGCTTTATATGCATTTTTTAACACCCCCCCCCCCCCCCCTCCCCTAATTTCTGTTTTTTGTTGTATTAATGACACACAGATCATCTTTGAATTTTATATGTATTTTTGAAACACACACCCCCTGATTAAAATATTAAAGCCCTCCTGATATGCATTTATAGGGTGACTAACTGTTTACTTTCAGATTTCTGATTTGAAAATTGAACATATGAAAGCAAAACTTAGGTTTCATTAATTAAACTATAGCTGTAAAACATATATTCATTGTTTATAGGTTTCCAAGGGAATTATTTTTAGCAAGTCTTTAAATGGCTTCCCTCTGCTGTTCTGCATACATGTTTTGCAAAGGCAGAATTAAAAGTTAACAGCTCCAAAACTACATTTATAATATAAAGTCTGAGATAAAAACAATTCAGTAGAATCGGATTCCAGAAAGAAATATTAAACAGACAACGTTTCTGGCGAAAATTTGGAAATACTGCCTAGAAAATCGGCAAAGTCGGCCCATGAGTATTATAAATAATAAGAAGTGCATATACACGGTCAATGAAAAACACCACGTCCAGATAAGTTTTACAAGTTTTTAAAAAGGTAAGCGCGAATATAAGTGGAGCTGTATATCATTTAGGTTTAAGCGAAAACATGAAAACAACACAATGTATTAAACTTTATATAATAGATGCCAGATTAAGTTTAACGGACGAGTGACTATAAAAGGGCTTTTATTTAAACGTATTGCCGGTCTTGGAACTTAATACAATGAACCCAATCAGCAAAATAAATCTACAAATCCCCTACCTGAGTTACCACAAACACTGCCAATTCAGATCGAATTTTTTGTTTACCATACAGCGTTTAGTGTCTTTAGTATCTTCAGGTTTTCTGGTTTCTCTTCAAGATATATTAAACCGCCGTTTGTTGTTTTAGTAGAGCGGGCTCCATTTCGTTTCTTTCGTTTCGCAAAATATAGCCATAGATTTAGTTTAAAATTTTGTGGTGCTTCATTGTCAGTCACCAGTGACCAGTACAACAATTCTTACCGCACGACACCCTACGACGTATATATATATATATATATATATATATATATATATATATATATATATATAAACAGCTTCCAGATTTTCGTCTGGCTTGCTTTTTCTACACGCGTGTAAAATGAACTCCACGCGTGTCGAGATTAGCACCCTCACCGGGCTCCGGGCCTTCGGCCCGTCGCCCGGCTCGGGGATTAAGTGTTTAAAGTGCATGTGACACGAAAATTAAGTTTGTCCTATTTCAAAGAACACTTAAAATGACAGGGTAACATCTTTTGCAGTTTTTGGTTTCGTTGCTTCGTTGTCGAGATTTTTCAGTTTGTTTGATATGCAAAACTCAGAAAACGCTGAGCTCCGGACAGGGCACGAACTCACAACCTTCCGAATACCAGCCAGACGCTCTAACCATTGAGCCACTAGAACTCAGATAGTAGACCGAAGTTGTTTACTTACGATATATATTTATTACTGGGAACGAGTCAGCCCGTACGTGTGTATATACTTACTCATATTTCATGTTGGGCTACAACTTGCATTGTGTCAGTTAACTGAAATTATAACTACATGGTTATAGCGTCCGGCTAAGGCCTGTGACAAACGGCGTATTTTTCATGCGCCGTATAAAATATGAGAATTAAGTTCATGAAAAATACGCCGTCTGTAACCATTAAATACGGCAATTGCATTAAGTTCGACAGTGTCATTAAATACGACGAGCCCAGTCGTATAATACGACTCAAGTACGGCGTTGGTGCAGACGGCGTACTATTCATGCGCCGAATAAAATGCCTACATTAATTTACAATATTGTAATACATTTTCTCTCCACAATTCATGTTTGTAACATCGTTTCCAGACCTATGACTCGAGAACTGTAATTTATTCGACTTATTAAATACGACGAAAATACGCCGTATAAATCAACAGGAACAATTTCAGAATTTTGGTCGACTATAATAGGTATTTTATACGGCGCATGAAAAATACGCCGTAAAAACAAAAGAAACTGTAACAACTTCAACTGAAAATATGTAAGAAATAATAATTAAAGTGTTTATGAAACGAAAAAATCGTTCCTCGAAAAGTGCACCTATTTTGTAGTTTAAGGTACACTGATTATCGTGCGCTATTCTATTTTTGCACTACGATTTTAGAAAATGCTTTTTTTGGTGTTTGAAAGTGTTTATTTTATACTTGTTTTTGTCCGGGGCCTGGATCCGAAGGAAAACGGCTTGTGACGTCACTGGTTCTACACCGTGTCTTGACCTTAGCTGTTTTATTATAGTTTTATCCGCATGTTTTCAGTTTAGTTAACCGTGATTCGTGCTGTCTTACCATGTGCAAAACTAAACATTCTCTTAGTAACTCAAACCAGGAGAGTGAGATATTTTACAGAGTGAATTTGAGGAAAATCAAGGAAGTTTAAGCGTTATAAAAGCTGCCATCAACCTAAGGTGAACTATGTATTGTCAGTTGCCATCGGCGTGCCGTTTGAATATAATGTGTTAGACCTTTTTAATGGGGAGTTGAAAAGTTGTTCAAATTGTATTCTTTTGCCTTGTTGTATTTCACATTTCTTATAAAAATACACTGCTACTTAAGGCCTTACAGGCGCTCCGTCGTGCATGTTTACTTGAGTTCAGGACAACTAGTTCATCTTGTTATGAATAACGTATCATATATTATTTATGCTCATCGCATATTTCAGCAAACGTTAAAATAATTCCAGATAGTTTACATCAGATTATACAGTATCGCTAAGCGCTAGCGTGATTTGCCGGTGTGAAATATCGTATTACGCTACTCGATGTATAAAACATATAAAGATCATCAACTGTATTTCAGTTATATAAAGTGAGCCAAAATAACAAATAATATCAAACTGCCGAAGAAACCGTAAAAGTAAGTAGTTAATAATAATGCAATGAGATCCAGTATCAAGCATGAAAAATCCATATACAGCCTGTCTATACATTCCCGCGTTGAGATTTCCTTTCTTGCGACTGTAGCCTAACGCAATCTAAACCGGGGTTTCATAAATTTTGGCTCTTTCAATTTAGAGTCAAGCCGTTGTTTACAAACAGTAATACAGAAACGCGTGGAGCAAAGTACCCAACAGTTTCAGTTTTGACGGCTTTCATTAGGAAACGTGCGGTTCCACAAAGCCATTCAATTTTTGTCCATTTTGGCAAATAAAATTGAGTTCTGAGTCTGGTCTACATATATTTCTCGTTTGAAAACAAGCGTGTGTACAATCAGTGACGTCGCAAAACCAATTTGGCCGCGCGCCGCGGTGGACAAAAATTAGTCCAAATGGTCAACTTTGAAGGCTTGTAGATCTACTTTCTAAAATCGTGATGTAAAAATAAAATAGCGCATGATGATCAGCGTAATCTGAACTACATAATGGGAATGTTATTTGAGAAACGATTTTTTCGTTTCATAAACACTTTAAGTAGAATCTGTCCAAAATAACCTTCATGAATAGTATTAGTTCTGATGACTGAAAACGAACATCAGTGGCTCCTGTCCGGAAAGTTATTTACATTGTTTGGGATTTGCCTCATTTTTTCACCGCTTTTAAAGGAACGTTTTTAACATGCTTCGTCTCTATAGCATTCATGGTGACTTATTTTCCTCTGTATTACATAATAGAATATTGGTGATTTACCTAATGCAGAAAAGACATTGGAGAAGGCAGTAGCTATAAGGTAACTTATTAACGAAGGATTGTAGTATAGTTGAATTGTTACTTTTTAACGGCAAATAGTAAATTGGTTGGGATCATTTTAACAATCATACACATCTGTACATTAAGTTAGTAGCAGCTTATACATTTTTATTTATAGAACAGGCTTCATCTTAGGCATACTGTGATTGGTCACCATGTTCATATCTGGCAATGCAAACCTGACATTTTTATTTCATAAAAGGAATAGAAATGGACGCTCTGTGTTTATTTATATAAGCACTCGAGTGAATTTGGGAGAATTCGAAAGTTTATGTGAACCCGAGCCGTACACTCAATTTCTTAAATATGTTCTGGAAGAATTAATGGTTTTTGTCTGTAATTATTTCCATATGCAGCATGTTCCTTCTTGTATATTCTTCTCAAACAGCGCCAGTTTACATGAACTTGTTATACCCGCGTACATTTTAGACCAACATTTGCAGCTGCATGGATGAATCTTGGAATTACAAAGTCATCTCTCAAGAAATACCAGGTTTAGAAATCGTTCAGTATTAACTTTCATGGTTTTCTTTTTCTATATTCAATTTAAATCACGCACATACTAATTTATGATAAGAATTTGTTTTAAAGGAAGCCGAGCAGTGTTACCTAAATGCCCTAACTTACAGAAAGAAGTATACTGATGCACATTTTAATCTTGGTAACTTAGTAAGTATAGCCTTCTCTTTCTTGTTCTCGCATCTCACGAGTCCCTATAGAACTATAGACCTCGTCATCTGCAGATGACGTCAAAACGGTGCATCTGGAGGACAACTTCAAAGTTCCGACGTTCAACGGAGCAAATAAGGAATGAAAATTCTATAGTTTATAAGCATTTGGCCTCCACCAAGGGAATAAGTGCAAGTGGTCTATAGATTGTTTGTGTGTTTTGTTGTTGGCGGGTACTTTCATTCAACATTATAATAAATAAACATTTTAAATTCGCCAACAAATTAGATGAGCGCCTGTGGATTGGGGCAATTATGTATATATAGTTGGAAATACAGTATATCTCGCGGATTCACGAAAGTCAATATCTACAGGCTTGACACGAAAGTCAATATCTACAGGCTTGACCTTTATTCATTTTTTACTTTCTTTTTTTTTCTTTTTCCTCTTAATCTATGTATATACTGGACCGCAGTAATTGGCACACGCTGTCCTGGCTACACTTACCACTTCTTTTAAATTTTAGTTTGTATATGTGCATGTTCGTCTGTCGTTTAATTATGTATATATTTATTTGTGTGTAGGTATAAATATTCTTTATACACTATTAGCAAAAACATAATAAATAAGGAAAACAGTGTTACATGTATCAGACAACTGCCATGAGAAATACAAATTGGTTTAATTTTTGTAGAATGTCAATAAGAAATCCTGTTTTATAATGAAATTCCTAAACAATTGAACGGGCTTTACAACCCTTGTTATGTGTTTGAATAAAAAACTATTCACAACAGCAATATTAGAACAGACTAGAAATCAAAGTCTTTAATGTTTTCATTCACTTTGAGATATAGGAATTTAAAACAAATATAAAACTTCTAATAATGGAACTCTATTGGATTTTAAGATCATTACGAGAAAGTTGAGAAACTTCCAGAAATCCAGGCAGCTCATTAAGTTTGGCCAGCAGTGTAACTCTCACGTTATAGACTCTATGACGAACGTGTTCGCTAAACTGCCGAGTAGCTGAACATTGTTTAATAGAGTTCACCTTGGTGCTTGTGTTTTTTGTAGTATCGTGAATGGAAGAAACCCAAAAAGGCCCTTGAAGAATATCAGAAATCTATACGCTTGGATCCTTTGAAAGAAAGTGCTTGGAATAATTTTATTATATTATTGGAAAATACAGGTAGTTCATTCTTCGCATTGTTAACCGAGTCAAACCTGACGATGTTATCTCTTACATTATGTATCCCATCAGACGAAGTTTCATATAAAGTACGGAAATGACATCACATAGACTGTTCGCATTAAAACACGAATTTAAAATCAAGGATTAAATATTTTAAAGTAAAGGATAATTATTGTAATAGTTATGACTAGGGTTAGGATTAAGGCTAAAATTAGGGATTAGGTTATCTAAAAATTTCGACTTGATCACTAGAGCGGAAAGGCGTTTGGCAGTAGCAGTGCATCAGAGATAGATAATTTCTAAGTAAAAGGCATTAAACTCTCATCTTCAAGACTGTTCATAGTTTTACGATATGTGCTTTTGTTTTCGATAAATAACGTTTTCATTTTCGTAATTTTGCTACTGGACACTGCCATTACGATCTATTTTGCGGGCTCGAAATTGGTGCCCAGCAGTGACCTTTCCAATTTTGACGTCATTGAGTGCTAGAACAAAAGAAGAGCACTGTCGATGACGTCAAAATTCAAACAAAAACGCCCGCTGTATACCAACATTGAGCCGTCGAAATGGCGACGTCCATACCCAAAATATACGAATGCGAAGACTTTATTTACTTGTTTCTTATAAGATGGGAGTTTCCTTTTAATACATGCATTTAACATGTTTTGCAGATCTTTATTATAAATTTGTTATAGTATATTTCAGCCACCAAACGCCTTAATTGCACCCAAATTTTGGCTCTCGTTATAATTTTCTCCTGAAAAAAACTCGTGATCAGTAAAAACAATCAATTGTAATTCTAGATCAACTGGAAAAGGCTGCTCTGCTCTGCAAACAAGCACTGAATCTACTTCCAAATTATGCTGGTTTACATTTTTCGCTTGGAAATATCCTAGGAAAGTTGGGGAAATTCAAGGTATTAAATTGCTTAACTTAAACTTACTTTCTAAATTTCTAAAATATACGCTTATTTCTAAAATATATAGCTTAAAATCAATGAGCTCAACGACTTTACTGATACGCTTTATGAAAAATTAGAAATACTATATTCTGTGTTTTTTTATTTTCTATACTATTTTATGAGTAAATTATCTCGACTTTAAGAGTTTCAGTACAACTGTGAAAATATTCACAGCATTTGTTAACTACAAAATAACTGCGAAAGGCGGGTAAGATGATCAGAAACCAAAAGCAAAGTGATGTGTCTTGAAACATGTAACTTGTTTAAGGTACCCTGCGAGTCAGAGCCCCTTTCCGACCTACGCAAGCTTCGGGGGAAAGTGGGCTCTGCCAACAAACTCGATCTTCGCCCCAAGTTTGGAGCGAGTCAGTCAGGTTTTAAACTGGTCAAACAAGTTCTAGTTTACGAACACGCGCAAGCAGGAAAGTAGACAACCATTATATCTTGGCAACCGTTCACGCATGCTCAAAAAGAAATATCGAGTTTGTTGGCAGAGCCCACTTTCCCCCGAAGCTTGCGTAGGTCGGAAAGGGGCTCTGAATAGCGAAGGTCATGTGACCTCAAACCAACCAATGATAGTCATCGTTGCATCCAGTGAAACTCTACATCCTTTGTTTTAGGTTTATTGCTTAAATAGCTATATAACAATAATATTTACTTTTGCTAATACCCAATAAAGTTGCTAAAATATTACATTTAAATAAAGTTTGCATACGACAACAATCTGCGTATAATTCCTATTGAGACATTAAACTTGAAAATATAAAAAATGTTTTTTAAAAAACCTAACCATTTATATTTAAATTAAATATTTTAGAGCAAGTAGAGCATTCCCACTCAAAAAATATAAAGTCCTTTTTACGTCGTAAAAACACGCACAACCGATATTATGTAATGTAAGAATGTGCCAAATCGAATTAAAATTAAAGAACAATTGTTGATGGTATTCATGTTCTTTCCCCCGACTAGGAGTCTGAAGGACACTTCTTAAAAGCAATCCAGATTGATTCAGCTAATTCAAATTATTATGGAAACTTGGGTTTGTAATATATTTCTTTTTGGTTTAATACTAGACAAACACAGTATAATTACATTTACTTGCACGGCGAATAGAAATGTTTTCTAGAATGTTTCGTAGAATTATCTGCAGTCAATAATTTTTAGACAAGTCTTATGACGTCCACGCCTACAAAGATTTGCTTCCCCGCCCGCAAACACTAACGACCGTTGGCAATTATCCAAAAGTTTTAAGAATAAATTTTGTAAACAAAGGTGGTGATAAATGTCCACTAAAACATTCTCGACGCTGGTTTAATAGCAGGAATTACTGACAAACAAAAAGGAAGCGTAGATATAGTCATAGTACTGCAGCTTAATTTGCTAAAAACTATTCATTGATGCAGAATACATTATAGATAGCTAGTAGCAAGAGAGCATAAAGGTGAGAGAATGAATGTATAGTAATGGGTCTAGTCCACTGATCTCTAAATATACTGGATAGCGCATTCCTACTGTCCAGCAGTCAAAATTTTGAAGCCAGATCCGCCATCTTACTACTCCCTGTCCAGTACTCTTTGCGGGCTTAAGAGTAGTGATAGTTGACCGGGGGAGTTGGAAAAGCCGTAAAGCAATAGACCTTATTCAAAAATGGCCGCCGAATTAGAATTCTTTTATGTGCATATAAATTAGCCCTTGTGACCTCGTTTTAATGTAAAAATTCTTTTGAATTTCACACATGAAAACGAGTTCATAAGGGCTAATTTATATGTATATAAAAGAATTTTAATTCGGCGGCCATTTTTGAATAAGGTCTATACCACAAGGAAACGGAAAGAAAATACAAGCGAAATCGTCAACTAACATACTTCAAGGCTTTGTAAAGATATATTTTACTGTTAAAGGTACATAAAGTGTTTCATAATGAAGTTATTGACTGTT
This sequence comes from Corallium rubrum, assembly GCA_964035015.1. Taxonomy (NCBI): domain Eukaryota; kingdom Metazoa; phylum Cnidaria; class Anthozoa; order Scleralcyonacea; family Coralliidae; genus Corallium; species Corallium rubrum. Next base: position 2,492,048 of record OZ035997.1, on the reverse strand, counting down.
TTTGTTGAATTTTTACGAGTTTTGTGATGTAGGCAAGTTTATCGATTACCGGGCAGAGTAAAAAAAACTACGAAATAACACGTTTTACTGCTTAATAATACCAACAAATGCAAAAACTAAGCTTCTAAACCTTGTACAGTGTTCTTTGTTTCATACCGATGGCAGAAATATTTTTAAATGTGTCTCTTTCTGTCTCTTTTCGTGCTACGAAAACATACGAAGTTTCCGTGGAGGCCATCTTTGGTACTCCCAATTCGTCATCTCCGCTGGCTTCATTTTTGGGCCAGATGAGCAATCCAGTTTATATAGAGATCAGTCCTTTTAGATTTCACGAGGTAATCTCGCGCGTAACTCGCAACCTGCCGAGCAGTCAAAAGTCACATTATAGATGTCCAAAACAAAAGACCAATTATATTACTGCACGAGGACTTTAGAAAAGAAAACGTTTTTCCGTTCAAGAGGAGTCTTGACTGTTGTCAATTCTTGAGTATAAACTTTAATAAAAGAATTGCATTACAATTCTCCGACAACACGTACTTCATGCACTCCTATATGACTTTTCCCGTCAATTTGTTTTCCCAAAAGGAACCGCGAAAACCGCCACGCAAAAATCACGATACGTGTCGATGTGGTTAATTCCTATAGTTCTATTTTTTATTATATCCCTTTAAATTTTCAACCGGAAATATGTACGTCATGAGGTGTAATAAATCTTTTGACAATGTTTAGTGACTTAACTTCAACATAACGATATCTCGCCTACTTTTGCAGGTGTTTTGTACCATCGATGGGGAAAGAAAGACAAAGCGAAAACGTTTTACGAAAAAGCTTTAAGTTTGAATCCAGGCAATCAAATGGTCCAAGAAAACTTCCAAAAGCTTCAAAGAAAAGCGAAACGTGGCTGACGACTGACATTCACTGATATTATCGTTCAAACTGAACCGTTAATGTTGCCACTGTCCCTGGATGGATATTTTATCCTTCTTCGGTCATGATTTCGAACGAAACAACCCCATGCGAATAAAGGAGAACAGACAAACAGTTGAACCATTCGGCCAATGATAATTTAGTGAATAAAAGAAAAGAAAAATTATTGAACCGCAGAAGGCTCAAGCTAAGAATATATACTTTGTAGTTATTGCAACACGTGAAAAGAAACATAATATCCACGAGAACCTCACAACTGAACTGGTTCTGTAACTCGTAAATGGGAGTAGACACTGTCAACTAATTGAAGGGCAGAAATTATCAGTGCTTCCCAGGACCTTATTTACTTTCTAATTGGAACTACACCATTTAGGGCTACGAGCGTCAAATGACGTCAAATTCAAACTGTTTGAACGCCATATGTATACTGTCTTACATGTATTTAGTCTTGTATTTAAGTAAATCGAAGCGACTGTGTTTATTCAGGCTAAAGCCCGATCCAAAGCGATCCTCAGCAATCGACGACGATCTTATGGAAACACTTTCCAGCGACCCGACGATCGTGAACGATCATAAGCGATCATAAGCGATCGTAAGCGATTACTTGGAAACACAATCGCGCGATCGAAAACAAGTCTACAATGCACTGCTTTCGTCCTTGCCAATTGCAACGTGGCCAGTCTATTTACAAATTCAGCTGAGCACGAGTTTCTTACATAGCGGATAACGAGAAATTCTAGTATGTAAGAAATTTACAATTATGAAATACATGGAACAGACTGAACGAAAAGGTACGAGACAAGTTTTCCAGCCTGACAACTTAACTGACAAACCGGGTTTGGATGTTTGCGGCGCAGGCTAACAATAACTAGTGTAATAAAAGTAGCGTGCTGCGTAGACAGTGTAGAAACAACAATCGAAATATAGTAAGGTTAGATATACTGCCGAAACAGAGAACGTAGGAGCCTTAGAGAAAAAAGCCTTCGTGGCCGGCGTTCCCGCCTAAACAGAACGCCGGCCACGCAGGCTAGAGTAGACAACAACCAATTTCGTTCTCGGGACGAAACAACCTCAGTGGACAACCTACGTTTGTTCTTCTGGCCACCTCGCAGGTCAGGGGGGACGCAGGTTCTGGGAACTGATTGCCTGGTATACACGAGGTCAACTACGCAGGCTTCGGGGGAAAGTGGGCTCTGCCAACAAACTCGATATCCTTTTTGAGCATGCGTGAACGGTTGCCAAGATACTATTTTGGGCCCAGGCTCTAACGCGTTACTTGCTATTTTCCTGCTAACGTGTGTTCATAAACTAGAACTTGTTTGACCAAAAAAAGGGCGAAAATCGAGTTTGTTGGCTGCAGAGCCCACTTTACCCCGAAGCCTGCGTAGGTCGGAAATGGGCTCTGACTCGCAGGGTAGAGTTCAACAGGAGGTCCCAGAAAATCTAAAAGAAAATATTAAACTGCCGGTTCCGCAAGATTAGTGTTATTCAAGTTCACAATCTTATTTCGTCAACCATTCTCCTGTATTTTTCCTTCATGGCTTCACAAAGTGATCAAGTTGGCAGTCAACTAAGAAGACAGTACTGGAAAGAAATTGCCATACGTTTAATAATCCCTTCATCACTTCATGACTCACGAGACCTGCGCTAAACGTCGCTCAATTGACGAATTTAATTCGAATTAACTTCGTCGGTAATGCGACGTAAATGCGACGTCGGGTTAAACGTCGAATTTCAGTCGAATTTAATTGTTTGAATTGTTCCAAGCTGTGTTAAAATGGAGTAACTGGGAGATGGGGGGGGGGGGGGGAGGTAAACAAAGTGATGACGTCATCGTTATATGACGTCATCGTTTTATGACGTCCTCGTTTTATGACGTCATCGTATATATCATCGGTATATGACATGATAATTGTTCATAATAGTTTTCATATAGATAATTGTGATTTTAAAATATATATGATGGTTTCTGGTTGTTTCAGGTAGTGCTATAAACCCAACACTACCTGTAACCTCCCCAAACATTCCTAAACCTTACCCAAATTATTCATGGGGGGGCAGTAAGACTGCCCAATGTCTAGGGGGGTCCGGGGGTATGCCCACCCGGAAAATTGTTGAGATTTGAGTCTCTGAAATGGCATTTCCCACGATCTGACATATTTTGAGCGAAATTTTGAACATTTTGAAACACATTTTTTAAGACACATTCTCTCATTTTTACAAAAGATTTTGCCTAATACTACAGTATTACATATTTACAAAGACAACGACAGTCATTTGCAACTCACTTGTCACTTTTCACCAAAATGTTCAGAAGTTCGCAAGTTCGTTGGGAAATTCAAAGTTCGTTTTGAACTACGCAACTGATTGCCGGCTATTAGGAACCAACAAGTCAATCAAAATATCAAATGCGTAGCTTAAAACCAGCTTTGAACTTCCCAGCAAATGACTGCAAAATAATTGTTACTCTAACGGATAAAGCGCGAACGCAACGCGAAAACTCATCGTCTGAGTTATGATATATTAAACGACTAGTTAGTTATTGTGTCTCTGGGAACAAATGTGATGTTGCACAATTATTAACTATATATCTGTCTGAATACCAATAAAAAATAATAATCAACATTATAAAAATCCTATTTGACCAGCTGGCAGTGTGAGCTGTCGCGATCTGCTCATCTACAGTAAGCTGAGCACTTGGAATCATTACATACTCCCCTCCCCCCAATGTTTCTCACCAGATTTGGAAGAATCTCACATTGGTCTTGAAAAAAAGTGGGGGACTCGTCCCCCCCCCCCCCCCCCCCCTTAGCGTCGCCCCTTGTAACTGGCACTGTAAGAAGGATGGTTTGGAGGCAACTGGTGAAAATAGAAGATCAGTTCTTGGTTCTACGATTCCCCTAAATGTCCGAAAGAGATTGATGCAATATGTTTCTTCGTCTGGCATGCATACTTACCACTGAAGAAATTGTTCCGATTTTCCATGAATTTAATAGTTTCGATGCACCAAGGCTCAAAGTAGAAACTTTCTCACAGACAGCAGAAAACATTAAAGAGGATTCGATGTAACAGATTTCTCTTTGGAGTCGGATTGTTCTCTTACGATGTCATCGTTTCAGTGTCAACAAACCTGTTACATTTCATGGTGTTCGTTTGTTTGGTAACAATGGCAGTAAATATGAAGTCACACTGGAAGTCAGAACGCAACGAAGGCTGGTATGGATTTGATGGCACGATTATAACAATGGTTGCAGCTATAAAGGGACCAAGTTTATACTGTTGTTTCAAGGGAAAATCATCAGTTGAGGTAGACGGAGTTACAGTGACATTCACAACTGTGACTGGGTTAGGAATATCAAATGAAACAAATGCACCACGGGATCAATTTCATCAAATACTCCTCTCAGTCTAGTGCTGTGGGTGTGGTAGACCAGATGGAATTAGAGTTAGACAAAAGATAACATCAGAAGAAAAACAGTAATTATGTAACATTTCAACACGAACTGAGCTATGAACACTCTTTCCAAACCAAACGAATTCATAAATAAAATAAATAATGAAAACAATATTGTTCCGAACAAGTTTTTCAGATTTTTTTCTTTTCTGTATTTATACGAATTTCTTTAATTTTTACTTAATTATCTTGTAATTGTTAATTTTAGAAACAGGCCGTTTGTTGATAGCAGTGTATAAACTAGATGTAAATATATTTACTTCTTACTGAACAAGTTTTAAAGTATAAAGATTGTTTATAATAATCACAATAATTCTACTCATAATAAATGCTTTTAGCTCTATCTTTACCGTAAAATATTAATTCTTGTTATAAACTTATCATTCTGATATTTCATATCTCGACGAAACGTTAGTCGTTTGTTGTATTATACTATACTTAAATTTCATGCCTTTCCAATTTTGTGTTGACTGTTTATTTTTTATGGCAATACTATATATCTTATGCAAGTGCATCCATTGTTTTAAACTAAGCACAAGGGATTACAATGTTTAAGTCATGATAACTCAACTACTCTAAAACCCACAAAGAAAAATGGCTTCAAAATATTTACTGCTGATCATAAGGGATGATCAATCCAGTTGAATAAAGATAAATGTTCAGCTGAGGCATTACCTGTAATCAACCACTTACAAGTCGTTAAATCTGTAGATAACTGAAATGCTAACTCGCAGTTGCTCACACAAACTCGCATCTGCCACAGATGCAACAGGAAGGTGATAAGGTGGGGAAGTGAAAAATGTAGCTATTGATTTCCACGTATTGTTCAAGTATTTTTAGCAACGATTGTAGCTTATTGTCTATGTCTGTATACAAAGGATTTCAACATAGCTGTATTCTGCGAGCAGAGCCTCATGTATCCTTGCGAGGCGCAGGAAAGGAGACTGCCGAAAGTGGGTATTTTTTTTTTCATTTGAGCATGCGTGACATGTTTACACACGGATACATTTTAATTTCGGTAGTCTGTAGTACTTCGCATAAAAAAACAATGCGAAAGGCATATTACATATACTATTTAAAAGAGGGTGTTTAGTCATTCAAATATTCAACAGTAATTCATTAAAACTGGTCATTAATTAACGGGAAAATCATTAAACATGTTACATTAAAAAAATATTTTAAAAAATTGTATTCAACATGTACGCAATGCGTACCTTTTTTTCGTAGTGTAACAATGCTTCTGGTCGCTATTGTAGCTAATTGCTCTAATGTACATACATTATAAATGATTTGTTTTCTAAATACTTCATGTCAACGCAAATTTATCATTAGCAGAAAAGTGAATCTCGCAAAGCGTCATAGGTGGACGTTGAAAAACAATGGCAATCATGTACACTGTTATCATTTTACATTGAAATATTGTTATATACTTGCAGTTTCACGTTCCTCTTGTATCCTCTCAACGGCCTTTCCGACTTCTCGCTTTGAAAGCGTCGAATCAGCACATGTCGGTAGTCGGACGTACGCGCATAGGAAAGACACATTACGAAAGACATATCACATTTATTATTACAAAGAGGGTTATTTAGTCGTTCAAATTAATAGTAAATTCATCGAAATTGTTCACTAAATAACGGGGGGAAAACCCGAATCAACAAGCTAAATAAGATATTCAGTGGTAAACACGTGTACGCATTGCGTACCTATTTTTACGTTTTATCCAAATACCCTTGACCACTATTGGTTATTGTTCTAGTGTAAATAGGAGTTAATGATTTGTTTTCTAAATACGTTATATCACCGCAAATCCATCATTAGCAGAAAAGTGAATCTTGCAAAGTGTTAGATATATAGGTGGACATTAAACAGCAACAGCATACATTGTTACGATTTGACATATCATGCACTTTTCTTTTTTAACAGTTTGTATACGCAGTTTGTCCATGATCCACCGAGGCCCTTCCAACTGTTTTTAGAAACACCATATTTGTCATACTTGACGTTAGGATCAGAAGATGCCCAACATTCGCCATAAAATTGAATAGCAAAGTATACCTGAGAATGTTCACGTGCAAGACGTGCACACTTTTTAATCGTAGCACCAGGATTCCACCAGTCTATTTCAGGCCGAAGACTCACAATCCAATTTAACACACGTCTTTTCCCATACCTGTCTTTAAAACAACCAATCTTTACATACTGTGGTGTATCTAAAAAGAAAAGAAAAGATGAAAGAACGCCCTTGGAAATATAAAGTTTTTAAATCAACATTCTTTATTATTTTATATTATTATTTATATTTTTCATTTCCACCTGACATGTTTTCACAAGGAAGATATAATGGCGATTTAATATATTTTATCATTCAGATGTGAGTTTACTAGAAAATATCCGGTGACATATATTCCATATCCTCGCTAGTGAAGATATTCGTTTCTTTATACTTACGTTCACACGGTTTATCATAGTTGCATTTTTCTTTTGTAGATGGTTTAACTGCGTTATGATGTTCACAAGTTTCATTTGGAAGTGTGTCGGTTATTCCAGCATCATTAAGTATCTCGCATTTCAATGCTCTAGTCATCACGCCTTTCCCGCATGTTGTCGAACACTATTAAAATACAGAAACGTTTATATCCATCAATTGACGCCAATTCAGGAATAAAAAACAAGCTCAGTGCAAAGGCCAGTCATTCAGGTCAGAAACTATAGAAGTAGCTTTATTTATACTAGATAACCATATCAGATAGATCCACATCGTTTTCTCTTATAGAAGTCCATGCAGTAAGGGCAATCCTTCATTTGTCTAGTGTTATACTACAAGGGAAAACCTGCGGTATTTGGAGTCGAACTGGAAACACTCTTCTCACATGCGACAAAGGTGAACTTGAAATCTGTTAACTGCATCAAGCAGGAATGGAACCCAGTTTCAGTAAAGATCAATGCTCCATGAATATTTAACGTTGTTTTGTGTGTTATACTTATTATACTGATGTCAAACATCACCCTGACCAATCAAATATCACCGTGAAATGTCTGCCAGTAAAACCAGCATAGAAATTTGTTTAACCCTTTCACGTGCATTGTTATTGTGGAAGAACTTTATCTTTTTACTTAGTAACTACTTAGTAACACGCTAGACGATTTTACTCATCAATGGGAAACGTGTTTTCCAAGGAAAGGGTTAATTTTTCTGGTATTCCCTGAGCAGCTGCAGAGGCTGGCTATTTTTCCAAGCCCCCCCCCCTCATCCTTCTCTGAAATGCCGGTGATCGAATGAATTCTCCTCATTCGTAGTTTTGTCGATCGGACCCCATTCTCTGCATGCTGAATATTGATTTTTAAAACATGTTCAAAAGTAATAAGCTCAAACGTTCTAACATAGTATACGATCGGGGGTGTATTATTTTGTCCAATTATATTTAACCAACCAGAAAATATGGCATTTTATTTTACTGAGTTTTTTACTTTAACTAAATTCCGCAAATAGAGTTCACGACAACATCGATGTTTTACTTGATTAAGTTTGACTGATTATATTTGGATCGACCGCCTGGTGCAGACGGATAAAACATCTTGACGAAATTAAGTTTGGTAAGCTTATGAAATGCATTGCAATTTAGTCCGTCTCACGTAAAGTGCGTCGTTTGACCCGAACCTACGACGCGTAATATTGTAACGTTTAGCCAAGCTTTAACCTTTCATGCGTGGCTCTCCAAGACTTCTCCCCTTGACGAGTAAAATCGTCTGGCGTTAGACTGAGTAAAAAGATAAAGTTGATCGACAACAACGATGCGCATGAAAAGGTTATTAACCCCTTGACGAGTAAAAACGTCCGGCGTTAACGCGCATAATTACCTGTGACCATGGAAGCGCAACGTATTGTGGAGGACAAGTTATTTTGTTACAAAAACGTTCAATAGGTAAGTCGGTCGGAGGTGGCTGAACACATCTCGAGTTCTCAACGATAGTCCACGACTTTACATTCTTCTGACGACATACTGTTTTTCTTAATTGAACCCCTTTTCCGCATGTTTTGGAGCACGACGTCAAACTGGAGTGCCATCTAAGTAAAGAGAACAATGTTACGAAATGTTAAAACGTAATTGATTTAAACTCATGTTGTACGAGACAATTTTTCTTGCAACATAGATAATGGAAAGGGAACTGGATAGGAAACTTAAAACGATGTTACGAAACCGGAAACGATGTTTGCACAACTTGCCATGGTAATTATACACTTATAAGCAGGTAATATGCACCTAACAGCTGGTCGCATACCACCAGGATCCGCTATTGCTGAAATTAAACAATAGTGAATATCACTTCAGTTCAGCAGTGTCTGATTTTAGCCATGTGGAACCACTCGTTAGGTGCATATTAGCCACTTATAAGTGTGTAATTACCATAGCAAGTTGTGCAAATATCGTTTCCGGTTTCGTAAGTTTCCTATCCAGTTCCCCTTCCCATTATCTATGCTTGCAACTCAATTTTCGCTAAAAAAGAATAAGATACTACAGTTTGTTGTATGACTTCGAAGGTATGCAAAGTTGTTGGAAGGACTAAAATGTAACTATATTATATACTATATACTAGAAATACATGAATGCAACAACCCCTCGCCTGCTTTTATTAAATGCTTTTTTGAAACACCCCCAAACCAAACCACCCAACCACCCACCCACCCACCCACCCACCCACCCACCCACCCACCCTGATTAAAATAAGCACACCTGATATACAGCCAATATAAAAACAAACAGAATTTACAGATATAAAAACAAATAATAATCCTCAAGATAATTCTATAATTTATGGATAAGATGTCTAAACTGATTTAACGTATCAAAGCAAAACTAAGATTTCATTGTTATTCTGGTTGTACAAAATATGTTTTAGGAAGTTTCAAAAGGGATTGTTTTTAACAAGCCTTGAATGGCTTCCCTATGCATACATGTTTTGCAAAAGCAGAATTGAAAGTCAACAGCTCAAAAATTACATTTATAATAGAGTCTGAGATAAAAACAATTCTGTAGATCGGATTCTAGAAAGAAGTATTAAACAGATAACGTTTCAGTCGAAAATTTGGAAATACAGCCAAAAAAATCGCGAAAGCCAAAGCCCATGAGTATTTAATAAATAAGATGCATCCAATGCCGATGAAAAACATTGCGTCCACATAAAGTCTAAGGTAGTGTTATAAGTTAGCTTTAGTTAAGGTGATTTATGCTTTGGACGAGCAAAGGGAAAGCACGAAAACGTGAAGCTGTATATTGTTTAGGACAGTTTAGGTTAAGCGAAAACTTGAAAACAACAAGAATCCTACCGTTTTTGTTTACCATACGGCGTTTGGTTTCTTCAAGTTCTCTGGTTTCTCTTCAAGATATACTATTAAACGGCTTGTTTGTATCCTTCTTTTCTTCGTGCTCCATTTCGTTTCGTTTTAATAAACGAAAGCAAAATACTATTTGTTTGAGAGTTTATACTTTATAGTTTTCTTCGTCGCTAGTCACCAGTGTCCAACTATTCTTACCGCGTGACACCGTACCAAACATATATATATACAAACAAATAAACTATTTCACAGATTTCGTCTCCCTCGCATTTTAACACGCGTGTAAAGTGGACTCCACGCATGTCGAGATTAGCACCCTCACCGGGCTCCGGGCCTTCGGCCCTACGCCCAGCTCGGGGACTAGGAGTGTCACACGAGGCTATTTTTCCTGTAACATACTGTATACTACTGCTGCGTTGCAAGTTGCAACATAAATTGCTTCGTGTGACAGGGCCTTTAGTTCATCATTTATATCAATTTTACTTTTCCTCTTGATTAATTGGCTATTGCCCTCACAGAAAACTCATTCTAGTAATATATTTCATTTGCGGCCTGATGAACTAAATCCAAAACCGCAAGGAATTTAACTATGTTAACGTTCTATATACAAAAAACTAAAAACTGTGGCATTTTAACAGCTGCTGCCTTATTATTACAAAATGTACGTATAATGAATAAAAACGTCTGCATACTCTGGCGGGCAATCTTGAGTGCTGCAAGACTTTTTAGAAAGTGGCTTGCTTTTTTCTGAACAAGCCGTGTTTGTCACTTGTGAATCATCATCATGGCGCAAACATGAAACTTTTCTCTGGACTTGTCCTAAAACGTAACAAAAATTTTAGTAAACTGAGAAGAGAATACTCTACAAAAAATGGAACTCTCTCTCTAAAGGACCGTTTACACTGGCGAGTTTTGGTGCGATTTTTCTCATTCTGACGCATGCGATTGAATGGATGTCTCACGTATATGTGTTGAACCAGTTCAACCAGTTTTGCTTTGTACAAATGTCCAATGCATATTCGTAAGTCAATCCATTCGATCGTATCAGTCAGGAGGAGAACAATCGCAGCAAAAATCGCCTGTGTAAACGAGCCTTATCGCTTCCTTTGTTTCTTTTTTAAAACTATTTTACTTGTGGGGGAAATGTGTCTCGAAAATTCTAAACGTGTAGGGGTATTTAGAAAATGTCTTCATAACGTGTTGCAGGTAATGATTACTAAATTAGCCAAGACTATCATTCAAAAACAAGCAACAAATTATTATACAATTATTATCACCAAATTAGTGTTTTCCGTTCTGATATTTTCATTTCGAAACGAAGTATTTCTTAAATAATTAAAAAAGGGAGGGGGCATTGTCTGGTTAGGACCCTCTTATATGGTTGATATAACATGTCACTACTTACCTCCAGCACACGTTTTTGAACAGACCGACCATTCACCAGAAGTCCAATAAAACATTTCCTTGGAAGGTTTAGTAGCGTTTTTCAGAGGGCTGTAGTATTTAATATCTACTCCTTGATTTCTTGTTCGAATATAGACAAACTATATAAGACGCAATCAAATTTTGCCAAAATGGTTTGATTCGAATTCACGTACTTTTAAGTATATATTTAAGAAATATAGAACCGTAATATAGCAACTTAAGTAAATATATAAACCAAAATAAAACAACCTAAATGTTGGTGAAGAAATAAGCGAAACTGTGTTCTATGTAACAAATAGATTCCGTTTTAAAATTAAATGCGACACTTTCTATGTATCTGTAACTGAAAAGACAACACAAAATAGAGAAATAAAAGTAGTGTGCCTTTTTGAATTAGGAGGGCGGGAAAAGCCCCTGGCATCGGCTGGTGGACTCTGCATTTTCATTGGTTGATTGCTTTTCTTAAACGTTCCTTGGGAAACGTAATTATGCATAGTTTTTTGCCAGTTATGGTCAAATAGCTTCAACGGAACCGCCAACGGGACCAATGAGGTAATGGTACAATGAACTTCTCCCACGGGACCGCCATTACTCGGAATGATTTTGCATACTAAATTAATTGCTAATTTATTACACCCAGTCCCCCCCCCCAATTTCAAAAAGGCCCTGGGAACGAAATTATTGAACGTAGTTTCTAAGTATACTCTCTTACTATATTTCGATTTGTAACATAAAATAGAGCCCATCTTTGTTTTATAGTTTTTTTATTTAGTTTTAAATTACAAACCACGCAAACTACTTGTGAAACTGTTTGGGAAAAAAATACAAACAGTCATTTCAAGTAGTATGACATCTGTCTTCTAATATATCCATAGCAACAACCAATCAAATGGGCACCAAGATTATAGTTTATTATACACAATTATAATTGTTTACTAACAATTAATCAGCTTTGTTAACAAAACGCGATAATCCTCGAGTAAAGATTGATTGCGCATGACGCGCCAAACATGACATTCGTAGATAATTACATGAAGTATACTCAGCTCAAAGTACACCGCGTTCGGAGCGACATGGCTGAAAAGCAAGCAATTAGGTGAGGATGACTATTCGGAATCCGGATTTCTTCCATTGCTTTTAAAAAATGTTTTGTTTCGAGTGCAAGTAATGAAGAGGAAGCAAGAAAAGCTTATCAGTATATATTTTTTGTAAATAAAGGCGTAAACATTCGGCACCTTTAACTAATATAGGTATGGTTCCATAAGTGAAATAAAAGTAGCGCGCTGCGTAGGCAGTGTTGAAACAACAATCGAAATATAGTAAGTTTAGATATACTGCCGAAACAGAGAACGTCTGTTTCGGCAGTATATCTAACCTTACTATATTTCGATATGGTTCCATAAAGCTGTGTGACTTCCTCTATACATGGCTTCACGTTATTAACTAAATAGATCCTGAATGGTTTGCGTGGTAGAACAAGGAAATAAGGAAATAGAAATCAGTATACAACTTCTTTTCTTAAATTTCAAATACACTTTTCCACGAAAACAGTCCCATGCATGCAGGCGTGCGTGTCTCTCGCGAGCAACTGAGCTAAAGATAAGATTGACCCTGTGTTCATAGAAAAAATAGGCTTGATTTCCAGCCGTCTCTCGGGCTCCGGTATACTTACCTTCCCTGGAGCTGGACGTGTGAGCCATGCACAGAACGTGTCTGTGACGTTTTACATAAATTAATTTTACGATATCCGAAACTATAGAAGCTGTCGGAAATATAAGTGACTACCCGATCCTGTAGGCTAAAAGACGAAAATATATTGGCCATTAACCAGTTGTAAATCTTTAGACAATCAATATTTAATAAACGTTTCTAAAATGCGATCGCACTCATCAGCACTCTATTGATGGACATTTTGAACTTACGGGGTAACGCATGCAATAATCCCAATAATATATGCCTGCTGAAAATGTGCAGGCATGCACGTTTGTGATTGGTGCAAATCGACAATGGAGAAGCTCACGAGTCCAGCTGTGATTTCGGGAGAGGTAAGTACCGGGACCCGAGAGATACGGCTGGAAATCAAGCCTATAAGAAAACTCGATCCCAATCAACTATATCATCTTATAAAATTTTCTCGATTTTTTTGCTGATATTCTTACCACGAGGCGCAGCTCTTCCGTCACTCGTCCAGTGATTATTATTTCGTCGTCGTACTGATTTTTCCTGTGAATGTAAGCAATTTTTGCGCCAGCTTTATATACAGTCTTGCTCCAAGATGGAAGATTAATAAGATACTCGCCTGTCGCATTTTGAACTCCTAAATACCAACGAAAAAGAAAACAACAAACATTCGCATTCAGTTGTATATTTTTTATTAGGAAAATATAACTGAATGCAAAAGTGTTGGGGTTTTTTTTACATAATTAAGAAGGTATCTTAATTTGTAAACGTTTTCTATCTAAATTTCCTTACGCAGTGGTTTATCACGCTTTGTTTTTTGTTATTATAATATGATCAAGTCGGTTTTCTTTGATGTACCGCGGTTTATATGCAGGTTATAAACCTCCCAACCTTATATAAACCTCGCAATAACAATAGAACCTAGCCTGCGAGCAGACGTTCTTCACTGTTTTTTATGTCTTCTCTTCTCCCAAAGCCACACCCCCCTGAAGACAGTCTGTTTACAAGCTAAATAGAACCTCCTCACAAGCTCTTTCCCTACTGAATTATTTAGAAAACCTCCTTGACCATGTTATAAATAACTTAAGCACCTTACAGGTAAGGTGAAGTAATACAAGCAATAAATTGCTGCAACATTTATTACCACCCACCTAAGGTGGCTCCACACGGTTTCTTGAAAAATGGGAAATACAAGTTCGATAGTCCGAAACACGTACATAAACAATTCCAAAAAAGAATAAAACTAAATGTTATGCATAATGAAACAGTCTGACAATCAAAAACTGTTACCAAATGAATAGTAATAGTTGTTGCTATGGCAACAATGACGTTTCAAAATGGCTGCCAATTACCCTTCAAACTAATTTAATTCGAAAAAAACTTTGGTGATCCCCAATTTTTTTTTTTCATTAAAACTTATCTTGAAGTATCAGTAATCAATAGGCCGATTTTAAAATAATCTATAAAAGGAATAATTTTTTTTTCGGAAAAATCATGTTTTGTCAATTTTTAAAAAAATTCGTTCTACAGAATTTTTTTAAAATCGGCCTACTGATTACTCATACTTCCAGGAAAGTTTTAGTCAAAAAAAAATTGGGGGTCACCAAAGTTTTTCTTGAATTAAATTAGTTTGAAAAGTAATTGGCAGCCATTTTGAAATGTCATTGTTGCCATAGCAACACCAGTTGCTATTTATTTGGTAACAGTTTTTGATTATCTGACTGTTTAACTATGCATAACACTTAGTTTTATTCTTTTTCCGAATTGTTTAATCACGCGTTTTGGACTCTCAAACTTATATTTTCCATTTTTCAAGAAACTGTATGGAGCCACCTTAAGCATTGGCACGCAACAATGATTTTTTTAATACAGTTAAAAATTAGGAGATTTTTTAAAGTTGCATCTACTGCATGCAAATTGCACAGATATTGACTGACTGAGTTAACTCGTGATTCATTCAAAAAGATTATTCATTAAAAAGACTTTTCATTATTTGTCGCAATGGCATGGTTTATCTTACCTATAACATTCCAAGTTTTCCCTCTCATCTTAGCATGGATATTGCTAGATCCCTTTTTCAACACAACCATAGTGTCTCCTTTTTTAGCGCCTAAAAATCGATCGATCATCACTTAAAAGGTGTGTATGTCACATCACTAGACGGTATCTAATGATTTAACAGCTTCCCATCGTTTGTTTTTTATTTCCTCGATTCTCCACTATATTGCTTCCCGAAATAGTAAAGAATCGTTTAAGCTGACGAAAACTGTTCATTTGAAGTCAATATTTTTCGGGACCTTAACGTTTTGAGTATAATACTGAAAATAGGGATGAAACTCAACTTCGTCAGTTAACAATTGTTCACCGAAGTGGAGATGAATTGTTTCGGATGCCATACCTACATGCATTCCACTGGCTATTCATGATTACTGACTACACTGAGGTGAATAACTGTTATGGATCGTTTTCATTAACATGATTGGTTCCCTGTTGGAATGATGAAACAATACGAAATGTTTGAATAATAAAGCTAAATTTCCATAGGATAAAAATTAAGATTAAGGATGAAACACCATTATGACCCCTATTTCATTAAAACAATTTAAGCATACGCCATACATGGAAGTGGAATGTCGTTCTTATATCAAATAAAGAAAAATAATTAACGAACTTTATAGATTCCGGTGACTGTTTTTTGTATTTACATGTAATAAGACAAGGTCCCTCAAAAGGCTTCAATAAACAAAGCAAATTAAGCTCATGGAGTCACGACTGCCATTTTTCTTTCCTATCCGCGAGACTGAGGAGCCAATCAGATTGCGTGGGAAGCACGATATTTACCTCCAAAGTCTAAATAATTATATACTTAATGTACCATACGTATTTCCTAATTTAGTAAAGTTTTCTCACGCTTGTTTTCAAGATGTATTATAATTATTCCAAATAAACTATAAATTTAATTTGCTGAAATATTCTTTTTCTGGAAATAGCAGAAAAAGGAAATTCAAAAATGGAAACTTATATAGTAGCTTTCTTTTTCGTCGATATAAACTAACTTTTGGGCTCCAAACTAGCAAATGTTAAAATAATCAAGGTTAAATTTTCTATAGGTAATACTAGCCAGTATATATTACCCTATAGCTAAAAGCAAAGAGTAATTAAAAATTTAGTTACAATCTTATCAATAATTTAGCCAAAACTTGTGATTATAAAAATTAAAAACAATACATACACAGAATATCGGAAGAAAATAATTGCACGAGGCGTACCATATTTACGATGGTTTTTAGTGTAATTCACAGTTCTTAATTCACACTTTGACCCATCTCCATCACAGGTATGACAACGATCATACACTTTTTCAGAATAAAGTTGATTATCACATCCGACAATCTACACAAAATAATTCATCCATATATACTGCATGTCAATGAATATAATTAAATAGATAAATTACAAACGTTTTATTAAAAATTAATTAATAAATTTAATGCTACTCTGGCTTAAAAGTATTTTAAACGCAACTTAAAGGGTGAACAGAGGTGAACGATCACCCTGGATGAAGACACTAGATCGGAGTGTCAAAACGTTGGCTCAGAACAGTAATTTTTTAAGTTACGTTCAAAGTAGCGTCAGGTCAAAGTAGCGTTACACTATGTCGGAAAGTTATCAATGTTGTGTAAATAATTGTATCAAACAACTTCAACCAAAATATGCAAGTTTAACCATGCCTTGAAAATAATTCAGTATATATTATACACTTTTTACATAATATAAACGTAATTCTTAATACATCTATTTAAAAAGTAATGCACTAATATTCTTAACCCTTAAATCACAATTGATGTTGTGAGAAAACCTTGTTTACTTTACTCCCACAAACGGCAGAAGATTAAATTTACCTCATCATGAGAACACTATTGTGAGGCATATAATAAAAATAGGAAAATGTCTATACATTAGGTACAAATAGTTCGTATACACTATAACTGACGTTTAGTCAACTAATGCAATGATGCTTCTCATTGCAGAAACAAACCTGACATTCCCCATTAACACAGACATTAAGATTCATTGGATCATTAGAACAACGAGTACCATCTTTAACTTTTCCACGTAGATACGCAATATTTCCTCTTCGACACCACAGAGAGCAAACTAAATAATATAATAATAATTACGATAATAATAATAATAATTACGAAAATGATAATAATTACGAAAATGATAATAATTACGAAAATGATACTACTACTACTAATACTAATACTAATACTAATACTACTACTACTAATACTACACTAATACTACACTAATACTACACTAATACTACACTAATACTATACTAATACTCTACAAATACTCTACAAATACTCTACAAATACTCTACAAATACTCTACAAATACTCTACAAATACCCTACAAATACCCTACAAATAATCTACAAATACTCTACATATACTCTACAAATACTCTACAAATACTCTGCAAATACTCTGCAAATACTCTGCAAATACTCTACAAATACTCTACAAATACTCTACAAATACTCTACAAATACTCTACAAATACTCTACAAATACTCTACAAATGCCCTACAAATACTCTACAAATACTCTACAAATACTCTACAAATACTCTACAAATACTCTACAAATATTCTACAAATACTCTACAAATATTCTACAAATACTCTACAAATACTCTACAAATACTCTACAAATATTCTACAAATACTCTACAAATACTCTACAAATACTCTACAAATGCCCTACAAATACTCTACAAATACTCTACAAATATTCTACAAATACTCTACAAATACTCTACAAATACTCTACAAATACTCTACAAATGCCCTACAAATACTCTACAAATACTCTACAAATACTCTACAAATATTCTACAAATACTCTACAAATACTCTACAAATACTCTACAAATGCCCTACAAATACTCTACAAATACTCTACAAATACTCTACAAATACTCTACAAATACCCTACAAATACTCTAGAAATACTCTACAAATACTCTACAAATGCCCTACAAATACTCTACAAATACTCTACAAATACTCTACAAATGCCCTACAAATACTCTACAAATACCCTACTAATACTCTACAAATACTCTACAAATACTCTACAAATACTCTACAAATACTCTACAAATACTCTACAAATGCCCTACAAATACTCTACAAATACCCTACAAATACTCTACAAATACCCTACAAATACCCTACAAAAATACTCTACAAATACTCTACAAATGCCCTACAAATACTCTACAAATATTCTACAAATACTCTACAAATACTCTACAAATACTCTACAAATACTCTACAAATACTCTACAAATACTCTACAAATGCCCTACAAATACTCTACAAATGCCCTACAAATACTCTACAAATACTCTACAAATACTCTACAAATACTCTACAAATACCCTACAAATACTCTACAAATACTCTACAAATACTCTACAAATACTCTACAAATACTCTACAAATACTCTACAAATACTCTACAAATACTCTACAAATACTCTACAAATACTCTACAAATACTCTACAAATACTCTACAAATACTCTACAAATACTCTACAAATACTCTACAAATACTCTACAAATACTCTACAAATACTCTACAAATATTCTACAAATACTAGACTACGCTAGACTACACTAGACTACACTAGACTACACTAGACTAGACTACACTGCACTGCACTGCACTGCACTGCACTGCACTGCACTGCACTGCACTGCACTGCACTGCACTGCAGTCTGCACTGCACTGCACTGCACTGCACTGCACTGCACTGCACTGCACTGCACTGCACTGCACTGCACTGCACTGCACTGCACTGCACTGCACCAAAACTACACCAAAACTACACCAAAACTACACTAAAACTACACTAAAACTACACTAAAACTACACCAAAACTACACCAAAACTACACTAAAACTACACTAAAACTACACTAAAACTACACTAAAACTACACTAAAACTACACTAAAACTACACTAAAACTACACTAAAACTACTCCAAAACTACACTAAAACTACACTAAAACTACACTAAAACTACACTAAAACTACACTAAAACTACACTAAAACTACACTAATACCAGACTAATACCAGACTAATACCAGACTAATACCAGATTAATACCAGACTAATACCAGACTAATACCAGACTAATACCAGACTAATACCACTAACCTACTAATATTACTAATACTAATAATAATAATAATACTAATAATACTAATAATACTATCAATACTAATAATACTAACAATACTAATAATACTAATATAATAATACTAAAAATACTAATAATACTAACAATACTAATAATTACGATAATGGTGATAATAATAATAATGATTATAATAATGATGACAATAATAATAATGATGATGATAATAATGATAATGGTAATAGTGATAATAGTGATAATAGTGATATTTTCTTTTTTAAAAACCAATAAAAATATAATACAATATTAACATCTGATCATTGAATCATAGAAAGTGTTATAAAAAAGTAGTGATAATAATGATAATAGTGATAATAGTGATGATGATATGATAATGATGATGATAATGATGATAATGATGATAATGATGATAATGATGATAATGATGATAATGATAGTAATGATAGTAATGATAGTAATGATAGTAATGATAGTAATGATAGTAATGATAGTGATAGTAATGATAGTAATGATAGTAATGATAGTAATGATAGTAATGATAGTAATGATAGTAATGATAGTAATGATAGTAATGATAGTAATGATAGTAATGATAGTAATGATAGT
Source organism: Corallium rubrum (assembly GCA_964035015.1). Lineage (NCBI taxonomy): Eukaryota > Metazoa > Cnidaria > Anthozoa > Scleralcyonacea > Coralliidae > Corallium > Corallium rubrum. The sequence continues at coordinate 2,472,380 of OZ035997.1, read as the reverse complement.
AATGATAGTAATGATAATAATGATAATAATGATAATAATGATGATAATGATGATAATGATGATAATGATAATAATGATAATAATGATGATAATAATGATAATAATGATAATAATGATAATAATGATAATAATGATGATAATAATGATAATAATGATAATAATGATAATAGTGATACTAATGATAATTATGATAATAATGAAAATAATGATAATAATGATAATGATGATAATGATGATAAAAATGATAATGATGATAAAAATAATAATGATGATAATAATGATGTCAATAATAATAATGATGCTGATAATAATTATGATAATAATGATGCTGATAATAATAAGATGATGATGATTATGATGATAATGATGATGATGATGGCAATAATAATAATGATTACAATGATGACAATAATGATAATGATGATAATGATAATGAAGATGATAATAATAATAATGATGATAATGATAACGATGATGATAACAATGATGATAACGATGATGATAATAATGATAATAATAATTACTATTGAAAGTAAACTATTCAAGTAAACATCGTTTAATATACGAACGAACAAACCAACAAACGAACGAACGAACGAACGAACGAACGAACGAACGAACGAACGAACGGACGGACGGACGGACGGACGGACGGACGGACGGACGGACGGACGGACGGACGGACGGACGGATGGACAGTCAGTCAGTCAGACAGACAGACAGACAGACAGACAGACAGACGGACGGACGGACGGACGGACGGACGGACGGACGGACGGACGGACGGACGGACGGACGGACGGACGGACAGACAGACAGACAGACAGACAGACAGACAGACAGACAGACAGACAGACAGACAGACAGACAGATGGAGGGAAGGACGCTCCTTAGAGTACTTGCAAACCTTTTTACTTACCGTTTCCAGATGCCAAATGTGCAGTGTAATTTACATTCTTTTCTTTGCACTGAACTTCTCTAAAAGACTTTGAACCAATTAGACATGCCTAAAATATTAGTCAAAGCAAAACCACGTTAACACTTATTAGTTCGTGATTGTATATGTCAGTTTTCTTTGATCTACCGCGATTACCGAGCCTAATCACCTTAATTATTTAATGTCCCAAAGACAATTTTGGCGGCTTTTTGAAACAAGCGTTCCACAGCTCAACACAATTGCAGTGCCCTGACAAGTTAATTAGCAGCTAGATCGTCAGGAAAATTTCTACTACGGTGCCCTGACACGCCAGTCACCGTCCTGACGACTTGTTATAGGTTACGCTAGACCGTGGCACCCGTAAGCCACGGGCACAGAAACGTGGGCTCTGGGAAACGAGAATACAAGCGACATCTTTGACGCCAAATAGGCCACCGCTCTTTAATTAATCTCATAATCTCCACAATGATGAACTAAATTAGTTTTATAACGGTAATTAACTCTTACTAAACAATTAAAGATAGAATGCATACACATAATTATGAATTTGTGTGTTTAAAAATTTAATTTTGAATTCTTCCACTCGCTCGACTGTTTACATGCATTGGGTTATAATTATAAACACAGGTATACATTTCCTATTTCTTTCACATAATATTCCGTGACGTCATAATCGTATTTACATGGCTACTTGCCGTTTAATAGTTGTTATTATTTGTTATTATTTGTTATTATTTGTTATTTAGCCGTATTTATTGGCTAATTTTATTTCAATGCTGACATACAGCATCTAGATTTTTCTGACTTATTGACTGACCTTGGTATTGCAAGTTTTATACTCTCCAATGTTTGACCCAGAGCATGGGTTGCCTTTATTCTGTGGTCTACAAAAAAGTTAATTAAGCAGAATTTATTTGGGGAGCACTGTTGGGGTGTGCTGTTACGGCGCTGCCTCTCACCACTGCAGTACGTTAAGCCCGGTTGGACGGGGTTAGTAAATTGAATGGGTGACCGTCTAGGAATAACCCCGTTCTCGAGCTTACATGAGACTCATGTGAGTAGAGTTTAGTTGGTCTCTCCTGTGCTTCGAGGGTTATTCGCCGGGTTCTCCGGGTTTCCTCCCTCCGCAAACCCCACACCTACAATCAGTGACAAAACCTCTTCGGGCACTCTGAAAAAATCTATTAAAACTAATTCTTGTAAATAAAAAGGTCGCTGAGTGAACGAATTTCCCCCCTCTCCCCCTAAGCAATGTTGCTCCCTGATAGCACGTTTTGAGTAGGACGTATCGAGTTCGGCAGGTATGTTACACTACCCTGACACAACATTGAAAGAAGGCGCGGGGGTGTAATTGCTGTGAAAATGAGTGCTGCCCGAACAGTTTTGTCACTGATTGTCTGCGATATTTTTGGGGGAATATTCGGAAGTGTTTTGTTTACTGCATTGCCTATATGATGTGAATGCACACAAAAATAAGTGATATGACTATAGAGAGTATATTGCATGTATCCAACTAACATCTTTTGTAAGACATTCATTACATGACGTCATAGTGATGAATTAAAATTAATTCAATGACCAAAATGGTGTTTCGCAAGCCGTTACGGCCCGAGCAACGGGCATTAGTTTTACTTTTGAAGCATGAGAAGAAGTATTCTCAACGGAAAATTGCATCCATAGCAAACATTTCAAAATCAAGTGTTTTTGATGTGATTAAGAAGGCAGAGGAAAGAGGAGACAAAGAATACAATAAAACTTTTTCCAAGGCTGTTGGTCGTCCTGAAATTTTAAATGAGCGCGATAAGCGAAGGTTACAGCGTGCCGTGAAAATATTAAGGGAGACAGATGCGCACTTTACCGTGATGGAGGTGGTTCAAACCAGTGGAATAGACATAAACCGGGCAAGTTATCGGACCTTCGTTAGGTACATAAGAAAGCTAGGCTATGGTTCCTACAACAGTCGGAAGAAGGCGACAATGCAAGTGATACCGGCTAGGTCCCCTGACCTGAATCCTATTGAAAATGTTTTCCATACAGTGCGCAAACAACTGGATGCAGAGGTCAAACAGAAAAATATCAATCGTGAAACATGGGATCAATTTGTCGACAGAGTGAAACGCAATATCTGGTCTGTTTCAAAAGAATGCATCGGTAAAACAATAGCCAGCATGCCGCACAGAATAAAAAGTGTTTGTAAATGTAATGGTCATCGTAATATATATTAAATGAAATACATTATACTGTTAATAAATGTCCTCATAAACAATGTTCTTGTTCTGCTATTCTCAGATGTTTATACGGAAGTGTATCAAATTAATATAAAGCGCAATTTATGACACGCAACCACACGCAACCATTAAGATAATATGTAAAAATATACAATATATTTTAAGTTACAGCACAACGAGTGGCTCTATGACATTGTCATCATTACTAACTAAACATCTTTGCAGAGAAGTTTACAATAAACGCAAATTACGACATGCTACCACACGCTACCACCGAGGGAATATATAAGGACATATTATGCCTTTTATTGAATGACAGTGGTTGCGTGTGGTAGCATGTGGTAGCGTGTATAATATCTGCCGTATTTACATTAAGTTGTGGTTATATGTCTTGCCACATGTGCAGCCTACATTTCATAAGTCATGTAGCTTCAGAAACTGATGTTGAAGCTTCACAATCGAGAACTAAACGGGCGAAGCAAGCTGGACATGCTACCACTTCCTTTTGTTGTGACGGTGGTATTTGCCTATTGAAATTGAACACCTTCCATCCAACTGACATCATATCCACATCAATTGACTATTCTTGACAAAAACCAGCTGATGCTTGCTTGTAGAAAAGATGGGTGTATCGCTATCGAAAACCGTATCCTTCGTAAAATGTGATTTCGGCGCAAGTATGTGAACTAATGGGCCCTCAAGCATCGGAAGAAAATCGTGCCAGGCAATAATTTGTGTATCGAAAGTACTACATTGCACCGTAAAACATTGTGATACAATCAGTAATTCAAATATTCATCCTTTCCATAACGAAATGCGGCGAAAGTGAGAAGAAAACTCTAAGTTTGTTATGACTTTTAGACTGAGACAATCAGTGACAAAACCTCTTCGGGCACTCTGAAAAAATCTATTAAAACTAATTCTTGTAAATAAAAAAGTCGCTGAGTGAACGAATTTCTCCCCTCTCCCCCTAAGCAATGTTGCTCCCTGATAGCACGTTTTGAGTAGGACGTATCGAGTTCGGCAGGTATGTTACACTACCCTGACACAACATTGAAAGGGGGCGCGGGGGTGTAATTGCTGTGAAAATGAGTGCTGCCCGAACAGTTTTGTCACTGATTGTCTGCGATATTTTTGGGGGAATATTCGGAAGTGTTTTGTTTACTGCATTGCCTATATGATGTGAATGCACACAAAAATGGGTGATATGACTATAGAGAGTATATTGCATGTATCCAACTAACATCTTTTGTAAGACATTCATTACATGACGTCATAGTGATGAATTAAAATTAATTCAATGACCAAAATGGTGTTTCGCAAGCCGTTACGGCCCGAGCAACGGGCATTAGTTTTACTTTTGAAGCATGAGAAGAAGTATTCTCAACGGAAAATTGCATCCATAGCAAACATTTCAAAATCAAGTGTTTTTGATGTGATTAAGAAGGCAGAGGAAAGAGGAGACAAAGAATACAATAAAACTTTTTCCAAGGCTGTTGGTCGTCCTGAAATTTTAAATGAGCGCGATAAGCGAAGGTTACAGCGTGCCGTGAAAATATTAAGGGAGACAGATGCGCACTTTACCGTGATGGAGGTGGTTCAAACCAGTGGAATAGACATAAACCGGGCAAGTTATCGGACCTTCGTTAGGTACATAAGAAAGCTAGGCTATGGTTCCTACAACAGTCGGAAGAAGGCGACAATGCAAGTGATACCGGCTAGGTCCCCTGACCTGAATCCTATTGAAAATGTTTTCCATACAGTGCGCAAACAACTGGATGCAGAGGTCAAACAGAAAAATATCAATCGTGAAACATGGGATCAATTTGTCGACAGAGTGAAACGCAATATCTGGTCTGTTTCAAAAGAATGCATCGGTAAAACAATAGCCAGCATGCCGCACAGAATAAAAAGTGTTTGTAAATGTAATGGTCATCGTAATATATATTAAATGAAATACATTATACTGTTAATAAATGTCCTCATAAACAATGTTCTTGTTCTGCTATTCTCAGATGTTTATACGGAAGTGTATCAAATTAATATAAAGCGCAATTTATGACACGCAACCACACGCAACCATTAAGATAATATGTAAAAATATACAATATATTTTAAGTTACAGCACAACGAGTGGCTCTATGACATTGTCATCATTACTAACTAAACATCTTTGCAGAGAAGTTTACAATAAACGCAAATTACGACATGCTACCACACGCTACCACCGAGGGAATATATAAGGACATATTATGCCTTTTATTGAATGACAGTGGTTGCGTGTGGTAGCATGTGGTAGCGTGTATAATATCTGCCGTATTTACATTAAGTTGTGGTTATATGTCTTGCCACATGTGCAGCCTACATTTCATAAGTCATGTAGCTTCAGAAACTGATGTTGAAGCTTCACAATCGAGAACTAAACGGGCGAAGCAAGCTGGACATGCTACCACTTCCTTTTGTTGTGACGGTGGTATTTGCCTATTGAAGTTGAACACCTTCCATCTAACTGACATCATCTCAACATCAATTGACTATTCTTGACAAAAACCAGCTGATGCTTGCTGGTAGAAACGATGGGTGTATCGCTATCGAAAACCGTATCCTTCGCAAAATGTGATTTCGGCGCAGGTATGTGAACTAATGGGCCCTCAAGCATCGGAAGAAAATCGTGCCAGGCAATAATTTGTGTATCGAAAGTACTACATTGCACCGTAAAACATTGTGATACAATCAGTAATTCAAATATTCATCCTTTCCATAACGAAATGCGGCGAAAGTGAGAAGAAAACTCTAAGTTTGTTATGACTTTTAGACTGAGACAATCAGTGACAAAACCTCTTCGGGCACTCTGAAAAAATCTATTAAAACTAATTCTTGTAAATAAAAAAGTCGCTGAGTGAACGAATTTCTCCCCTCTCCCCCTAAGCAATGTTGCTCCCTGATAGCACGTTTTGAGTAGGACGTATCGAGTTCGGCGGGTATGTTACACTACCCTGACACAACATTGAAAGGGGGCGCGGGGGTGTAATTGCTGTGAAAATGAGTGCTGCCCGAACAGTTTTGTCACTGATTGTAGGTCATAGCTATAATCCGTGGCCTGTCGTATGGCGGCTACCTGGAGCGCCTTTAATATGCCCAGCCTTCGACTCGGCCATGTTAAATTTCAATATGTAAATAGCTCTTGAAAATTAGCCCCTTGTGGGAAGAAGTAATTAAAATATGTATGTATGTATGTATGTGTGTATGTAATGTATGTACGTAATATGTATTGTGTTGATCTCGTTATATTTATATAACGATTTAGATTTTAAGTTTTGATTTGGTTGCATGTCCATGATTTTTAACTTGTCATCGTTTGTTCTCTATATGATTCTATTTTCTAAGTTTTCTTCATCCTGTACAGTAATAATTTTCAATTTTCAATTACTTATCCATAATAGAAAACAAATGTAAAAGAAGAATCAAATTTAAGCTTAATATAAATGTTTCAGTATCTTAAAAACAATTTAATTATAACTACAATTGAATGAGCTTTTCTTGAAAAAAAAAGAAACTAAATAAATTTTGTATATAGTTTCTCGATAAAACATTTTACAAGTCAAGCGATAAATAAACAATACCTTGGATTATCACATTTTCTTTCTCGATGTTTGATCCCACCGCCACATGTTCTGGTACAAGAAGTATAATCTGACCACGATCCCCAATTTCCATGAACTGGAGGCAAACCATTGTCAACACATTCACCTCTAATACACCACTATATGAAAATAGAAAATTATATTGACTGATATCTCTGAGAGACTGAGAGCCTCAATCTAATAAGTAAAAAACGGTCGAGTTTATTAAGTAGTTTATTATATGGCACTTTTTATTACAGAATCAATCATGTATTTCTTGGTCTTCGCTCCCTTTAACTTCGTCGATCAAAACACCGGACTAGCGTTATTTTCTGTTGTTTCCTTCTCGTCTGGATACTAAAATTTACTTTTATAATGTTCATCGTCATTAATATTTCATTTGTTTTCGTCGTTTTGGAGCAATAACTTTCTTGTTAGGATTTGTTGTTTGTTTCCAATCGTAGGGCATTAACAATTTTTATAATGCCCGCGGGCATTATGGAGAAATCTCGCCACGTCAGCAACCAATCACAGCGCGTGATTTTACCGGAAGTAATTCGTGCCATATAATAAAAAGATTTAATCGTACCAATATTTGAAAATTTCAACGAGTAACTTTTAGCAAGTGGTTAAAAAAGCACTGCTCAAGTTCGATTTGCTTAGCCATTTACAGTTAGAAGCGTGTAATTATTTTAGCAATGAACTTTGTTTAATCATTTACCTAAAAATTAAATTTCAATAAATTGTAAGGCTTGTGCCACAATCGTTTTATGGTGTTATAGCCATTTATGACTAGGTTTTCGTAAAAACTCTACTTGTAATCCAGTTTAACAGCAGGCTTACATGGGTCGCAAACCAAGAAAGATGCTACGCATAACTGTTAGACAGAAGAAGGCTCCTTTGGAGTTTGCATGGGCCCACAAGGATTAGACAGCTGAACAGTTGTGAAAAATGATTTTCATGATGAGTCCCGGTTGTTTCTGCACAGGAATGATGGCAAGGAAGGAATTTATGGATGTGGTAGGATCATGGTGTGGAGATGCATTAAGTGCAAGGGTGTTGGCTTTCTTACCAAGATATAGAGGGAATTAAGCTTAAGAAAGGAAGTTACATATCGTTATTCTTGAAAATGTGCTCATTCCAACCACTCACATGCTGGTAATCCCTAGTGAATGGATATTTCAGAAAAACAATGAACATGCCACACATCCAAGCCAGTTAGAGAATGGTTTAATAAAGAGAAAATCATCGTTATATGGATTGGCTTGCACAGTCACCTGGTCGTAATCAAATTGAGAATCTTTGTAATCGGATTAAGACAATAGTCCACGCGCAAAATCCTAAAAATCTTAAAGAACTATGGACTGTGGAAATACTGCTAGGGAGGGATTCCCATTAGTTAGACTATCTACTTTAATACACAGCACCGCCAGCAGGTGTGCGGCTATACTACTAAGTATTAAAACTTTATTTTCTGGGTTGTTGTTCTTTTGCCCTGTTTTTACTTTTCTATCATAATACTAGTTTATATTGTCATTTCCATATTTCCATTACGATTGAGCAGTTCTTTTTGACCGGCAGTATATATAGCTAGCCTGATGCAAGAGTTGCAAGCACAAGAGTAAACTGGGAAAATTCAAGTTTTATTTTATAGTGACATTAGGGGCATTTAAATGGGAGAAAATAAGTCGTGACTTAATTAAGACGCGTTCTATTTAAGTGGCGAACACCCCCGTCTAAACGGTCAATTTCTAATACGTCGTGACTTATTTTGGACTAGCTTTCAACCCTGCATGTTCTTATTTTAGTCGTGACTTACTTTGGTCTCGCACAACACTGATCATTTATGCGAGTAAAATAGGACGCGTCTTAATTAAGATCCCGTTTACACGATGCCGGCACAATTTGAAAACGGAACAAAATCATGCCGGTGTGAAATACAGGCCAAAAAGTCTTGCGTTTACACGGCGTCGGTACAATTTGAAAACGGAACAAAATCATACCGGTGTGTAAATACAGGCCAAATTGAAAAAGTCTTGCGTTTACACGGTGCCGACAATTTGAAAACGGAACAAAATCATGCCGGTGTCGGTGCCGGTATTATATAATGACGGATTAGCATGTGACTATTCCCTTCCAATGAGAATTGGGATGACGGCTTTGTGAATACTGCTGACCCGAATACTGTGGTCGTATATATCGTGTTTCCCGTCATCAAACTGTTACGGCACACGGGCGTTTACACGATACCGGTTACTGTTCCGTTTTCATTTCATGCCGTCAAGGAACCCGCTTCCTTTTGTGCCGTTTTCATGTCATGTCATTTTTTGTGCCGGTATCGTGTAATTAAAAAAGGCAAGGCCTAAACGGATTTTGTTCCGTTTTCAAATTGTACCGGCATCGTGTAAACGGGGTATAAGCAGCGACTTATTTTCTCCCGTTTAAACTGCCCTATTGTGTTGTTGGCTCAATTAGTAAAATGTTTTAAATTGTAAAAAAATTAAATACTTTAGCTTGGATCTCCGCATTGGAAGACAAAAATTCTGACTTACATCGTTTACAAAGCGATGCTAATATACTTTTTATATAATATTAGAAAAAAATTCCTGATAAACCACAGTAATATTTTATATGCTATAATGATAACCTTTGTGCAGTATAGCACCGTATTGTGGAGTTTGTTCCAGTCACATATTATATTATAGTATATTCCGGGATAATACGTAGTGCTTCTATACATGTACATCTACACAAACCTTGCCTTCACCACACCTGGTTCCGTCTGCAGGTGTTCCACCAGAAGAATGGCAGGACACTCCATTGTTAGTACAAAACAACGTTCCACAACCCTGAAAACAGAAAAAAAGTAATCAAATTTGTGTTCCAACTTTAAAGTCATTCTCTGATAAAAACATTGTGGGTAATGTTTGTGCATAATCCTAAAGATAAAATGGTACTTGACAATTGTGCAAAGTTTCATTTCGAAATTCCCCAAAACAAAGTTGTATTTTACGTGCGAAGTTTGTATTTTGGTGTGCCGCCATTAAATTGCTTGTGGAGAACTTATGATGTCATAGGCTCAATAAAAACAAAAGGTCGTTATTGTTGTCAACAAAAGGGTCATTGTTGTTATAGAGTCTATGTCGTCATAAGCTTCCTCGACTCATTATTCTCAAGCTTGGTCACTTCAATAGCGGCGCTCCAAACTACAAACTACAAACTTCACAGTAAAATACCACCTTTTCTTCATCGAATTTTGAAATTACCAACTACCATAACATCTTTAGGGTTATGCAAAAACATTGCCAACAATATTTTCATCAGGGATCAGAGAACCACTTTGATACATACATACATATATACATACATACGTATATATATATATATATATATATATATATATATATATATATATGTATATATATATATATATACATATACATATACATATACATATACATATACATATACATATACATACATACATACATACATACATACATACATACATACATACATACATACATACATACATACATACATACATACATACATACATACATACATACATACATACATACATATATATACATATACATATATATATATATATATATATATATATATATATATATATATATATATATATATATATATATTTGTTGAAACTGAATATACATTGCTACTTCAAGTTTCATGCCCGTAGGCAATCTTCAGGCAAAAGTGGAATCCGTTAGTTCATTGAACTGTTTGCTGACGCATGCGCATAGTCTTGCGTAAGTTGGCGTGACTTCTTTTTCTTCTTCTTACTTACGCAAGACTATGCGCATGCGTCAGCAAACGGTTCAATGAACTAACGGATTCCACTTTTGCCTGAAGATTGCCTACGGGCATGAAACTTGAAGTAGCAATGTATATTCACTTTTAACAAATAAATAAATAAATATCTGCTCTACCAAAAAGTATTGAGCACTCTTCGAGCTATACGCAACAAAATCTGGTTTATCTGGTTTTCCTATATATATATATATATATATATATATATATATATATATATATATATATATATATATATATATATATATCGAAGGCCCTTCGTCAGAGTGAAACGTTTCTCTCTGACGAAGGGCCTTCGCTCGAAACGATCGACTACTACGTTCTCTGTTTCGGCAGTATATGTTTATTTAATTCCTTACTGTTGGTAGCCCATTTCCTCAAACGTAGCACGCTACTTTTATTTCAATATTATGAAGTTCCCCTTGGGACTCAACTGTCCAACAGGACTTCATATAGAAATTTTTCCCCCGAGCAAAGACATCTACTGATCTTTCTGTGGGTGGATGATTTAGAAGCCAAGAATCCAAAAGAGATTGTCTTTCGATTCACACGCCTAGTCTTTAGTCTAGTATGCTCTCCCTTCATTCTAAACGCAGTTTTGAGAAATCATCTAGCCAAATATCAAGCCATCAATCCTCAGTTTGTTCTTGATGTGGTAAAGTCATTATATGTGGATGACTACGCGTCTGGAAGAGAATCAGTCCAAGAATGCTTCGACCTTTACCAAAGGCTCAAGGGATGCTTCAAAGATGGAGGATTCAACATGAGGAAATGGGCTACCAACAGTAAGGAATTAAATGAAAAGATCATTCAAGAAGAAATCTCCTCATTGCCAGCAGCAGAAGCTCAATCCCAAGTCCCAAGGAATGCATCCAGTCTCATGTAATCGAAGAAGATGAAGGATACTCCAAGATCACTTTAAACAAGGCAGTTTGCAGCTGGAACGTTGAAAATGCTCAATGACTCCTTTGCTTTCTTCGATTCCTCGAGGCAAAACTGTGCTTCCTTATGCCAGAGGATCTTTGCTGATTCAATTTCTGCTAGGGTTAGGTCGAGCTGGTCAACTCTATGATCTGGGTTTTCAACGTTCATCAAGAATCTAAGAATAAAACCAGTGACACGAAGAAGTTTATCGAGACTGCTAAATTTCTCACACTGGATAACATTCCCAATGCCTGAATGGTGAGGATTCTCACAGACAAGAGTGTTCAAAATTGTTGAACTTTTTCTTCACCCTTGACGTCTTCTGCAGCAGATATTTCAGTCGCTGGGCAACTAATATTGGCAGGCCATCGCGCTCTGTCTTCCATCAAGAATTGGGGACCGTTCCACCATAAACGATTAGATGCCAGCTCTGAAGATTTGGCTCCTCTGGAGGCAATATCACTCGGGTTAAGACGTGTAGGACAATAACGCCAACACTCTATGCTCCACAAGCTTCTTATCTGAGATACTCTATCCTGCACGAACTGTTTATATTGTTTTCCCTTTCCTCTGATCCACCATAATACCACTTGTGAGTCGCTCCAACAGGTTATCTCATCAATTTCTACTACACCGTCCAAAGAATCAGACACAGAACTGATCAACTTTGCTAATGTCAATGCTGCTAGCAATTCGAGGCGTGGAGTTGTTTCCTTCTTTAAAGGTGCGACACGAGTTTTCGACGGTATTAAATGTGTGACAACACCGGTTGAACTAACTACACGAAGGTAGACCATAAGCGATGTTGCTAGCATCAGCAAACCCATGAAGCTGTATGGACTTGACGTCAGCTGCATCGATATCTTTCAGAACACAACGAGGGGTCTCAATGAGAGAAGTCTCTTCCATGTCCTTGATAACTTCCTTCCAACACTCGACTTGCTTCTTACATAAAGGAGTATCCCAATCGACTTCTGACCGGCATAACTCTTGGAACAAACTTTTCAGATTGACTGTGATAGGAGATAGTAAACCAAGCGGATCGTAGAATCTAGCAGTTGTGCTGAGGATCACTCGTTTGGTAACAGGCATATTCTTGGTATGGTTGACTAGATCAGAGAACTTGAATTTCAGGGTGTCAGAGTTCCTGTCCCACACTACTCCCATCACCTTGATTTCATCATCGGTGCAAGTTGGTGGGGAGGTTTTTTTCGAAATATGTGTGAAGCTCGTGAAGAGAAGTCTCAAGAAGGTAACTGGGAATGCCAAACTTACATATGAAGAGCTGGAGAATGTCTTGGTTGAAATTGAAGGAGTGTTAAATTCCAGACCGTTAACCTATGTCTACGTAGAGTTAACAGAACCTCCACTTACTCCATCATGTCTCGTGACTGGCCGACGAGTGTAACAACAACCTCCACTGTGGAAACCTACTAGAGAGATGAGTACGTCTCGAGCACTTGGTAAAAGAGCACCCTATTTGGAAGAGATATTGAGTCATTTCCGCGATCGTTGGAAGAAGGAATACATCACTGGAATTAGAGAATACCAGAAGTTGCAGCTTAACGAGCCCGTACGAAGCATAGTGTGGGAGATCTAGTTCATATCCAATAAGACAAGGTACCAAGATTGCGGTGGCGTTTGGGATGAGTGACGAAGTTATATCCTGGAAAAGATGGTATTGTTCGAGCGGCAGAAGTGACAACTCTGGACCCTTCCATGCGATTAACCCACATCAGATGACCTAATCTATTGATTCCATAACGAATAGCATCTCAGTTAAACTTAATTTGCCATTGTTTGTTTATACAACGAATCCTGTCGTCGGCAACCGTGCAAGATCAAACTGTTACCCCCTCTCCCACCCCATAAATTAAATTTGAACGCTGATTCGTTCAAATGATTCTACGTCACTGACTGAAATTTCGGTCAGCAAAAATGGCGCGCTGCAAGTTTAAAAGTCCGTCTCTCAGGGTGAATACATACGGACTTTCACAAGGTCTATAAACAACCTTGTACCAAAATTCTTTGCTCGGCATTTCCTAACTCGGTCGTTCTTCGAGCGAGTTAAGGAGTGCAAAGCTAAGAGCCGGAGTACGATCGAGGTTGAGGATAGGATTAATGTTAGATAATTATTATTAGTATAAATTTACAAGTTTATAATGCAAATCCTCGAATTTCATTGGCTATTGGAGGAGTTTATAATTGGTGATATAAACCTCTGGGATAAACCAATGAAAGTCATTCTTTTAAAAAAAATGACCAATGACAAATGCGTAGTATAGCACGAACAATGATCATTAGAGCCAGCGGTTGTTCTGTTAAACAACAATGGCGCCGAAATTATAACGGAGTATGCAAATGAAAGAAGAAATTGAACATTTAGGCGAAGCAATACGTTCTACAGAAAACAAAAACGGCTACAAAATGGTTAGAATGGAAATTATTAATGGTAAGATCGTTAAATTGTTTATCTGTGTTCGTTTAAAACGAAATAACTGGAAACAAAACACATTTCAAAATTACGCTTGCTGTTGACAAGATTTCGTGATGTAAACTATATGCTAAATTGAATGTTTCTTTCAACTTTTTGTCACTTTTACAAATCAAATGAGTGGATATATATATTGTTTCAATATTGTACATGGAAATCCATGCTAAATTATGCAAGAAAACTTTACTTTTCCATCGGTTACTGTACGGGCCAAGGAGATGTCCGATATTACCGTTGAACGTTTGTTGTTGGCAGTTAAAAAATGTATTAAACGAGCCTCAAAGAATATGTTATGTTCGAGAATTTATTTAACTTTTGCTGGTAAATTTATACTAAAACAATTAGACAACTCGCCCTCGTTTTCTATGAGCGATAGTCAACTCGGCTTCGCCTCGTTGACTATTCGCTCATAGAAAACTCGGGCTCGTTGTCTAATTGTTAAATATAAAATACCACTTACATTCTTAAAACATTGTTTGTATCCAACAGAATGCTTTAATTCACATTGTTTGTCGCCGTCAAATATAGTTCCAGGAAGCTGGCCTCGTAGAAGTGGTGGTAAAGTTGGTCGTTTTGCCTGTGGTGCATCATTTAGACAGTGTGACCAACGAGATCTGAAACCATGCAGTAAAGAATCACATTATAAACTCCAATACAGTACTTATACATTTGTAGCTACAAATAAACACAAGCCCACTCCAGAAAAAGTCACGTGCCCAATCTATTTTTATCGCTAAAAATAATAATAACCATATTGATTTTGACCTAAGGAAATTTTTAAATTCAATCATTACACTTACTAGAAAAACGTTCTATTACAAAAAGAACAGCCTACACATCAAGCCCACCCGTACGGTCACCCTACTGCCCAGGTCAACTTTCATTAGACGTGGTTACCAAGCACTAATAACAAGAAGCCTGGAACTAGTAAAATGTTGTCCCGGGTAGGGGAGTTATACTTTACCAAACGTGTTTACGAGAACAAAACGTAACCCAGATACTAGGGTAACACTAGTGGTGTGATAGGGTTACCCTAGCACCCGGGTTACCCTAGCGTCCTTGCAAACACAACAACCAAAAAAAGAAGAGATGTACGAGAGCTAGGTAACTCAAGTGCTAGGGTAACCCTACCTCCTTGTAAACAGCTGGCCGTAAACCACTAGCAATTGACGGTACCGAAAAAGATGGCGACTTGTACATTTCACCACAATCCTTTGCGTGCAATAAATGTTGTTTCTCGCAGATTATTGGATCGAAGATATGTTTTTAAAACGATCAACTTCTGATAGGAATGAAGTTCTTGCTTACTTAATCGATCTTAGCATGACAAACAATGCTTAGTTGTTATTTGAGCTGATTTGAGGTTTCAAAGCATTGTGGATAAATGTACCGCTGCCATCTTTTTCGGTTCCGTCAATTACGTATAGGTTAGAGAATGGTCCCGTGTGCTCTATGGGATATAGAGTCCCGAGAATTAGATGGAATCCGTCGTCTTAGAGAATGGTTGCAACCACGAAGAAGTTTCAATTTTAACTATAAATGTGGGGTTTTTTTGCGCCTAGCACGTTTACCGGAGAATTTACTGTATATAGACTACAGTAGCGACTCTATTGAATTAATTAGTGGCTCTGTATAGAGTTCACTGTGCTATGATAAAAGAAAACCAAAGATCTTTGCAGTGGACTCTATATAGAGCTCACTAATATGTCTAATCTTGATGAATCAAAACACTATGGAATATAGAGCGTTGAAATACTCGATCGGGATTGGCTGAGTGGATGCGACCATTCTCTAATTATACAGATGACAGAATATAAAACCATGATCAATTAAGAAATACATCATAATTAATAATTATAGCTCGCATTTCATATAATTTTTTCCCTTTATTATTCCTGTGTTTACCTTAGATAACGTTGTATATATTGTCTTGAACAATTAGACCAAGTAAATGCAGCATGTCCTGAAGGTACATATGTTGACATGATGTTTGCTCCGTTTGGACAACCGCCATCGACATCATGGCCAAAACCTAGGCTATAAAAATATAGGAATGTACTAATTAAGATTATTATTAAGATTATTAACGTTACCATTTTAAAAATGACTACGGTATACTATTTATAAATTATACTAAAAGAACAAAATGCAAATCGGCAAGGCAACAAGAGAAATTGCCCAACCCTCTATATAAGAGAGAATGGGAGAACAACATGTTGACCAATAGTCTAACAAAAACAGTCAACGATGAAAATGTATCAGGCCTGCGTGCTGAGCGGTCACAATACTGTAAGGCAGGGAGCCAAAGCTTCATTATTTGGCGGGTGGATCTAAGTTTTGTCTTAATATACCACAGTTCAACTTTGCTGTCAATTGATGTTGGAGGCTGGAGATCTGAAAATGATTTAGAACGTCATTCGAGCAAAATCATGACGTCGTTGATCAACCTCGTTCCCCAGGCCTTTTTGAAATTGGGAGAGTGGAAAAAGGCCCTGGCATCGGCTGGAGGACTCTGCAGTGTGCATCTTCATTCATTGATTGATTACTTTTCTTAAACATTCCCCAGGAAACGTAATTATGCATAGTTTTGTGTCAGTTATAATCAAATAGCTTCAACGGAACCGCCAACGGACCAATGAGACCGCCAATTACAATGAACTTCTCCGGCGGGACCGCAATTATACACCGAATGGTTTGCACACTAAATTAAATTGCTCAGGGTTCGAATTAACATATCGCGATTCACAAACCGCGATGCACTTTTTGAAATATGCGATTCAAAACAAACATAAAAACTCCAAAATCGCAATGCAAAGTAACCGCTGAGTGCCTTCCAATAACTTCTTCACAGTGTGTTTTGGTTTATTACAAAACAAAACAACAGCCTTGGATAGTTCTCACATTACATCGCATCATAACAATAAAAACGTCGTGAAACTGAAACACTGCCACTGTAAATTTATCCTTCATAATTCAGTGAGATTTTGAGCACAAAAATAAAACAAACACATGTCATTTCAGGCACATTTCTGACACTGTTGTTTCACCTGCAGTTTGAATTTTGAAAATGAAACGTCACATTTAATGAGTAAAATGCTTGGAAACGTTCGAATTACGCACTAATGAGTTTGACGTTTCTTAAATAATGCCTTGTTGTTTTATTCTGTCTGACATACCGAAGCGAAAGCGGAAGTTGAAACTGGGGGGAGGGTCAGTCCCAGCCCCCGTACTTTTTCAACAATATTTTCGCGATGCACTTTTGAAATGTTAATTCGAACCCTGTTGCTAATTTATTACACCCAGTATTTCTGACATTTCTGGGTGCTGCCTTTTCCCGCCCTCCAAATTTCAAAAAGGTCCTGGGAACGAGGTTTGTCGTTGATAGTAATGACGTCACAGAGTACCCAGGGGGAGGGGGGAGGGGTAATTCCCATTTGCTCGGGACCTGTGAGGGTTATGGAAATGCCGATGAACGCCAATGTCAGCCATGATTCCTTAAGGTTACAGGATACCCTAGGAAGCCATTTCAAGAAATTTGTTACCGCTCGCTCAATTTTTTTCCGATTTGTCTCAAATTTGCACCAAATGTAGTTAAGTATGTGACGGACACTATCGTATTATGCAGTAAATAAGAAATAAAATATTGTTGCAGATATACTCATCAGTTTAAAATCACAGTACCTTCGCTTCGCGATTTAAGGCGGTCTTTAGTTTTACCAAAAAGCTCTCAATTTATCATATTTACACTTCTCAATGTTTGTTCTAAAAAAGTGTGTTCGCATTTTTTATTAATGTAGTGGTTTAGCAGCTAGGATATTTTATTTCTCGACCTATGTTGTGGCACAAGCAATTGACAAATAAAAGCTTGTAAGTCAGGTAATTTTTACATAAATAAAACGCGCGAACACACTTTTTTAGAACAAACATTGAGAAGTGAAAATATGATAAATTGAGAGCTTTTTTGGTAAAATCAAAGACTGTACTGTGATTTTAAACTGATGAGTATATCTGCAACAATATTTTATTTCTTATTTACTACATAATAGGATAGTGTCCGTCACATACTTAACTGTATTTGATGCAAATTTGAGACAAATTGGGAGGAAATTGAGCGAGCGGTAACAAATTTCTTGAAATGGTTTCCTGGGGTTTCCTGTAACCTTAACTGAAGGTGTATCTACATTACTTTACGTGAAAAGAATTATGTATATATGAATTACGTACTTGTGAAAATTTTCGTGAGCTACTATTGCTGAAGAACTTAAACCGATTGATCCAACTATAGCTCTCATATCTCTGTAAGAGCACATCCCTCCTGCTAACGCTAGACCTGTCAACAATCAAAAAGAAGAAGAATTTTGCACGACATTTTTACCCAACCTGTGAAATGTTGTTTTTCTGTTTTTCTGACAGGATCTTTTACTGTGTAAAACGTGTGTTACCTAACCATTATCCATTTGGTGTCAAGCCCGTCATAAATTAACGAATGACCTGTCTCTCAAGGGTGATTGAAGCGGACCCGAATTCAGCCCGGAAGAACTTTTGGTCGGTTGTAGTGTTTTTAATGCAGTTTTCATGAGTCCGGCCTGAGATTCAGTTCACGCCGGCCTACTCTCAGGTCGCCTGCTAGACCGAACTGAAATTTTGAGAATTACGAAAAAAGGACCTTTTTACCGACGTAAGGGAACCAAGGCCATATAATTTCAAGACCAGTCTCATGTAAACAAAACCCAAAATGCAAAATTCAGTCCATCCTGCATGAGTTCGGGATGTTTGCATGTGGCCGGCGTAAACTCAGATTCTTAGGCCTACATGGAAAGCCGGCCTGGAGACGACGTGAGATTAGGCCGGCATGAACTGAATCTCAGGCCTGACTCATGAAAACAATCTACAGTAAAAACACTACAACCAACCTAAAGTCTGTCCGGCCTGAGTTCAGGCCGGCCTTAATTACACCCCCCTCCCCCTCCCCCTCCCCCCTCAATTGTTTTTTTAGCGTTTACTCAATGTGTGGACTAATGTTTTACTGTTGCGGTGAAATCTAGTATAGTATAGATTGTCATATACTTACCACCTCCGGTGTAGCTAGAAATATAAAAAATAGATATAATAAGCAACAACATTAATTACTATACACAGTAAAATAAACTGATGATATGAAGTACACAGCAAAAAATCATTTTCTTATTTTAAGAAAAAAAAACTTGTTTTAAGAATTTTTTTCTTAAAACAAGAAAAATTTTCTAGGGAGAATAACAAGAAAATTTTCTTAAGAAAATTTTTCTTAAGAAAATTTTCTTAAGAAAATTTTTCTTAAGAAAATTTTTCTTAAGAAAATTTTTCTTATAATAAGAAAATAAATTCTTAATATAAGAATATATTTTCTTGTTTTAAGAAAAAAAATACTTATTTTAAGAATTTTTTTCTTAAAACAAGAATAATTTTCTTGGGAGAATAACAAGAAAATTTTTCTTAAGAAAATTTTTCTTATAATAAGAAAAAAATTCTTAATATAAGAATATATTTTCTTGTTTTAAGAAAAAAAATACTTATTTTAAGAATTTTTTTCTTAAAACAAGAATAATTTTCTTGGGAGAATAACAAGAAAACATTTCTTAAGAAAATTTTCTTAAGAATTTTTTTCTTGTAATAAGAAAATATTTTCTTAAAATACGAATATATTTTCTTATAGAGAAACTCTTTTAAAGAAAATTTTCTTAAGAATTTTGTTCTTGTAATAAGAATATATTTTCTTATAGAGAAACTCTTGAAAGAAATCACATGCATGCAATAAATTATTATACAGTGTATAAGAATTAAATGAATAATTATCTAGATTACAGTATATTCTATTCTATTAGAATCTAATAATAATTTAAAAGGATTTTCTTACTAGAATAGCTTTTCCAAATATATATATATATATATATATATATATATATATATATATATATTTATAGACAATTCTACATGCATGCATGTCTAATTTTAATTAATAATAATGTTAATAAGCTGAAAAGTGATAAAAATATACCTTTCAATTAAACACCAATATATAATTTTTAAGTCCAATAAACTTATATCCTTCAGTAACATATACTAGATAAAAGCAGCCAACATGTTACTGTTTTAAAAAAGGTTTAATGAGTTTAGCTTTCGTTGTACTACAACATCATCATCTTAACTCAGAAAGTTCTGATGATGTCGTAGTACGACAAAAGCTAAACTCATTAAACCTTTTTTAAAACAGTAACAGTTGACCACATTTACTTTTTCCATATCTTTTTACCAATATATAATAATAAAATTAAGGGAAAATGTTATAAGCTACACAGATTCAGCTTTGTAGCATTTATACTGAGAAAATTGGCTATTAAACAAAGCTGCAATATCCTCAGGAATTGTTTTGTCCTCAAAAACATAGTATTGTAAGATGTTCATGCCTACTTCATGTTGCTTTGGATAGTCGTAGTCCAGCAGATAAAAACATGCCGAAAACCCAACCACAGCTTCATCCATTTTCTTGGCATCCATCCAGTATAATATGCGTTTACCCACACAACATAAATATTTTATTTTTCCACTACCATCATTGGCATATTTCCTACATGCTTTTTAATCCAAACATCTGGGTCTTTGTTTTCCTGAAAATTAATATAGCCTTAGCAAACAAGGATCAAGAAACTCTTTCTTACATCTAAACATAACTGCATGTGCCTAGCAGACATAACAAGAAAATATTTAAATTTCAAGTATCTCACCTTCAATTCATGTAAACGCTCAACTGTTTTTTTCGATGTCTTCTGCCTTCCAAATACTGTTGGCAAGTATTTCATTACATACATGACTTTGTCATCTGTAAATTTCAAAATAAAGTGACCAAATCCATATATTAATAAAAACATTTTCTTAGTGGAGCACATACAGCACGCTGTCTCACCCCCAGACTCTTGTGTGGTGTTGGGACAGAATTACACCACCAGGCCATGCTGGTGCGCAGAGAGTAAACATAATTTCATAATTAATTTCAGAGAAACATGCTAGGTGGAAAATACATGTACATACATGTAACTTCCTTTTGCACTACACACATCACACTTGTACTTGTCATATGGAATGGAATGGAAGGTGAATGGCAATGATTCGACTTCATCAAGCAAGTGGGCAACACAGTCACCCATAAATTTAGAATCCAGCATGGGCTCAATTCTACCTGACCCAGTTATAATCACATATTACCATAAGCAAAATGATTGGTCCCTAACACATAAAAGTGATACTCCGGTCTACCATACAACAAACATACTTAACTTAAGTCCAGGTATAATTATAACTTTAATTATGGAAACCTTTTTAGATTCAATTTTTAAAGAAAAAGCTCTATGGTGTGAAAATTCTTGAATAAAGATCTAATAAATTCAACACTAGAGATTTTGGCCAAAATGTGGTGTTGGCAATAGCACCTCTAATTAAAATGTGGTTTCATCACTAGTTACAGTATGATTAACTTTTTTATCGAGAAATGTGCTGGCATTAACTACTGAACATTTGTTTAACTCTGAACATCAGCAAACTAAGGGGGTGATACATGGACCAGGCTAGCTGTCCTATAGATCGTTTTCATCTGACGTCACGGTGGCCATATTGGTGTACCAAAACAATGAAATGGTGGCCATATTGGTGTACAGTATGGGAATTAGCTCTTTCTTATTCAAATATTTCGTATTGTTTCACCATCCCAATGGGGCCACTGATCACGTGAGTGAAAACGATCTATATAAGTTGTATATATGTCTTTTCAACATTTCAATTACATGGCAAGCGAGCTAGCCCAGTTTGCCGGTTGTCACAACCGGTTAACCGGGCCAGTACAGTCCACGTTTAAGTTTTAATATTCTTTGAAAAATGTTTAATATTCTTTGTAGTCTGGTTTATAGCATACGTGCATAAGTTTGCCCCAGACTCCAACAATGAGAACATTGCTGTCTAGGAATATCTAGTTTTCAAGCAATGTTGTTGACACAGTAAAGCCTTTTCTTAAATTAAATATTGAAACATAACAGTTGTATACATCAAAAAGGGAATCAAATGGTCGACTTTTTGTAAATGAATTACCTATAGTATGCAGGGGGTATATAATTTATTATATATATTCAAAATTGCCGCCGTTGTTGATTAACACAAAACAATTTGTCAATTCCCAAAACAAACCATAAATCCTTTAATTGTAATATTTATAAACTACGAAAATAAACATATTTTGTAAGAATCAAACCGCAAATCGTTTGTGTTCCGACAATTAAGAACATTTCTAGCGAATAAATTAAGAATATTCTGTGGCGAATAAATATGAAATACCCCGAGTATACCTTGCCGACTATTTCAAATTGAATACATACAAATCAGTACACAAAATTGCTGATTAAAGAATCTATGACTTACCTTCAATAATGTGATCGCATCCATCGTATGTATACATGTAGGTCTAGCGAAGAGCCATTTATAAACCAGAAGCAATAAATTACAAAGCAAAAGGCAAACAAGCAAATATCACCAACGAACTTCCAATTCGAAAATGAACGTCACCCGGTTCCCGCGTCATCATGGGATAATAATCCCGCGTTGGCCTCGCGTGGTCTTAAGGAAGCACAAAACGTTTTGTAAATTCGCCGAGTTTTACAAATTAATATTTCTACTTTTTAATTCAACTTTATGGGCTAGTATATTTAGGTCATTTGGCATGTTTTGTGTCTAATCAAATAGTGTGTAGCATGCTGCAGTAAAGATCTGTTAGCACAGGAATTTTGAAGTTAAAGCTTGGTGGAAATATAATATTGGTGAAACACTTATAAACAAAATATGACAAATGGTAAACTTGGAAAAGCATTTGAAGCTCAATGTTATAACTTAGAGATGAATAAAAAATCGAATAGAATATTCTATAGAATATTCTAGTGGCACATATGTGCATGCATGCATGTGCTAGAAAATATTCTTATTTAGAGAAACTGGTTTTCTTGTTTTAAGAAAATGAAAAATGTTCGGCATGTTCTAAGAAAATTTGTTATTGTAAAAAACTGGTTTTCTCATTTTAAGAAAATATTTTCTTGTTTTGAGAAAATGAAAAATGTTCAACATGTGCTAGAAAATATTTCTCATTTTGAGAAACTGGTTTTCTCATTCCTATAAAATATTTTCTTGTTTTAAGATAATAGTAAATCTCGATCCTTACAAGAAATTTTTTTTCTCATTTTAAGAAAATATTTTCTTGTTTTGAGAAAATGAAAAATGTTCAACATGTGCTAGAAAATATTTCTCATTTTGAGAAACTGGTTTTCTCATTCCTATAAAATATTTTCTTGTTTTAAGAAAATAGTAAATCTCGATCCTTACAAGAATTTTTTTTTCTCATTTTAAGATTTTTTTTTTCTTACTAAGAAAATGATTTTCTTATTTTAAGAATGTTTTTCTTACTGAGAAAATGATTTTCTTATTTTAAGAATTTTTTTCTTACTGAGAAAATGATTTTCTTGTTTTAAGAATTTTTTTCTTACTGAGAAAATGATTTTCTTGTTTTAAGAAACATTTTCTTAAAATAAGAAAAAAATTCTTAATAAGAAAATCATTTTTTGCCGTGTATATAAATATTATAGATTTATATAGCATGCTGGTTGACTTATTGAGCAACATATAATAACTACGCAAATATCCTACGCTAAAAGTGAAACCATGACTATCTTTACAATATATATGCAGTTTCAAACCTTTGGTAAAGAAGTTATAGAACAGAAAAAGAGAGCTGCTAGACAGTCTTTTGGATAGCCTCTGCTCAAAATGTCAGTATTTCGTAGAACTTAGAAATTATATAGACCGTCAATTGTATACCTTGTAAATAACGTTCCAGTATCTGAGTGTTCTGGATCCTTGTCATCAGCTGGATTATTTGCCTTCAACCAGCGTCCAAATACACTAAGCTTTGCACCATTTGAAGCACTCTTTGAATAATCCAGCTAAAACGTATAACAATTTACAGCATTTCCACACAAACACAGAAGTCTTACATGTTGTATGCGTTTTATACTCTGGCTAACGAGTTACGACAGACAATTTTACTCTCCATATGAAGATCCCATGCACCAACGAGAATCGTAGACGAATCATAAAAATTAAAGCCCAGCATAAAACACGGATGTAATTAAGGCAGTGTATAAGTATAATAAGATTTATTAAGGTTCTAACGTTTCGTTGCTTCGCGCAACACCATTAGAGAATGAATGATATAGGTGTCAATAATTATACGGTATATATACACGTATACATACATATAAGCTATTTACATATTGGCGTTTTGCAGGAAGTGTGAGAATGTGAGGTCTCATGCAGCATATAGAAAGTGTATGTATACAATGTACATGACTTACATTAGCGTTTTATGCTGTGCTTTAATTTTTATCATTCGTCTACCAACGAGAAACCGAAAGGGTTAAAGTGCCTATCACCTCTACAGGGATTTAATATATTTATGATATTTGGAACATTCTGAGAAGAAATGTAATATATCTTCTCAGACAAAAACTTCATCTTCATGGACTTTTTCACTGTTAACTCATTCTTGTCCGGCCCTATTGTCATCGTCCACCGGTGAACGATAACTTCGATTCGTTGTGGATCTGCGAGGTTTTGACCAAAATTACCCCCCATGGGCTTAAAATGACCCTGAAAGATCCCTTTTTAAAATGAAACCTTTATAATGATATGCCATGAAGTACTACCCGAGCTCTGAAGCGAGGAAATTTGATCCGGAAGTCTGCTCGTGGCGCGACGAGACAAGAAGAAGAAAATGGCTTTTTTTGGTCAATATATAAGCGAAACCCACCAAATTTTTTGCTGTAACAACTCCTAAAGTGAGTATAAGCATTTGTTTGATGTAATTATTTCGTAGATTAGCAGTAATTTGGTAAAATTTGACGAAAATGAACTGAGCCCATCCGCCATTTTTCGAACAAAATTTGCCTCGACTTGTCGGCGTTGTAATGGCAAACAGGAGTAAATATCATGCAAAATAACAACAAATCTGAATAGCTGACTTAAAAACGATCTTAATGATGTATTATGGTTGTATGTTCTTGTATAATTCTGTTTTAATTTGTAAATTTCCAAAATAAGTGACGATCCCGCTCGAGCGGCACCACGGGGGGTCGCCCAATGAAAAATACTAAAAAATCAATATTATATTCGCATTTTATTATATTGCTTTAATTTTTTCAATTTGAATTTGTGAAATAGTGCTTTTCATTTTACTTCCCCAAAGTTTGGTGCTAAAGTCATTTATTGTTTAAATATTTAACATTTTGTTGTAGATTATAATAATATTATTAATAATAATTAGCATAAATTAGCATAATTTGCAAAATGGGTTGTCTGACAAGACCCGACAACCCAAAATTTGAATAGTAGAGGTAAAAACGATTCAAATGATATATTGTGGTATTATTTTTGTGTTATTATGGCATGCTAATTCACAAATTTGCTGAGACCACCTGCTGTGAGTGATTTCGAGCCGGACAAGAATGAGTAGTTACCGGATATAACGTCAACGAGAACTTGCAAACCGGTTTTCTGTTGTTTCAATTTCACAAGTAGTTCTGGTTGACGTCATATCCGGTAACTTTAACAGTGAAAAAGTCCATGAAGTTTTTGTCTGAGAAGATATATTACCATTTCTTCTCAGAATATTTCAAATATCATAAATATATTAAATCCCTGTGGAGGTGATAGGCACTTTAAAAACTCACAGAGTATAAGTTTATATCATAAAGGTAGATTCCTAAATAGACAATAGACAGTGAGATCGTGAATGCACAGAATTCATTGAAAGATTAGGAAGGTTTAGATCCAGTGCGAGTGCGAGTTCAAGTTTGCTACTGCGCAATAGATTTGCGCATTTTGCGGGAATACCGTGCAATTAAAGGACGAGTTCGAGTGTAAGTTAGTCGTTTTCGCGGGGGAACTCGAGCCAACTTGAACTCACACTGGATCTAAACCTCCCTAACAAGGGAAGCACGGGTGGCGCATGCTGTTAGCGCGCTGCCTCTCACCAAAAAGTTAAGCCCGGTTAGACGGGGTTAGTACTTGGATGGGTGACCGCTTGGGAATCTCCCAGTTACCGAGCTTTGAACTTATGTGTGAGTAGAGTTGTAGTTGATCTTTCCTGTGCTTCGAGGGTTTTTCGCCGGGTTCTCCGGTTTTACTCCCTCCATAAAATCAACACCTAACGTCTTAGCTGTGATCCGTGGTCTGAACTGTGTCGTATGGCGGCTGCCTGGAGCACCTTTGATATGCCTCGACATGGCCACGTTGATCTGCGTCCTTCGCAGTTCAGCCGCTGGCTGCAAGTAAGGATGATTAGCCTCCAGTCCTTTATCCTTTAAAGTGTCACTATGATGAAAAAATCGTCAGTCTTTTTTACAAAAGTACATTTAAAATGAGGGTGAACGGCGTTTGTGGTTTGTCAATATCTCATCTCGTTCAGGAGATATTCACGTTTTGGAAATATGCAAATTCATGGCTGATGACGTCATTTTCTCCAAACGAGCGAAATGAAAATCGTAAAATAAGGAATATCTCTGGAAATAAACAATAGAATGTGCTTAAACCTTGTATGCTAATAAAGTAATAATATAGTATCTAATAAAATACACTTCTCTGTGGAACTTTTGTGATTGCCATGGTAAGCGCATGCTCTCAGGTTACTCTAAACCTTAAAAGGGGAATTATCATTTTTGCTTCATTGTTTAAAAATAGAAAGATTTAAACGTTTGAATTACAATGCCTACATGAACCCTAATCGTCACATTTATTCGCTGGAGTAAACGCTACTTGATTACTGATAAATAAGAAAATTTAATTTTATCATTGGAGGGGGCCAGGAACCAGCAGTTTCCACGAAAACAACACTATTAATACTATAAGCACGCAAAATTTGAGCACTTTCTATTGTTTATTTCTAGAGATATTCCTAATTTTACGATTTTCATTTCGCTCGTTTGGAGAAAATGACGTCATCAGCCATATAATTTGCATATTTCAACAATGTGAATATCTCTTGAACGAGATGAGTTATTTACAAAGGCCGTTCCTCCTCATTTTAAATGTACTTTATGATTAGATCAAAAAAAGACTGACGATTTTTCGTCTTAGTGACACTTTAAACTGTATAAATGTCTTGAAAGTACTGGGTTTTTCCCTCAATTACAGTCTGGTTTTCGCCCCAGTCATTTAACCATAATGCAACTAACATGTATCATTCACAAAATTCATGCGGCATTAGATAGGGGTAACGGAGTAAGGGCTGTCTTTTTAGATTTTTCCAAAGCATTTGACAAAGTCTGGCATGTTGGACTTCTAGCTAAATTAAAAAAACTGGGAGTAGAAGGCTCCTTGTATAAATGGTTTGAAAGTTATTTGACTAATAGAATGCAACGTGTTGTTGATGAAAATAATTCTTCGTGGCAGAAAACTAACGCCGGGGTGCTTCAAGGAACTGTTCTTGGTCCATTACTTTTCCTGATTTACATTAAGGACATTCAGGATGATATTAATAGTGATTGTTTTCTTTTTGCGGATGATGCAATGTTACTTGAAGAGGTTGACTCTCCGGAACGGGCTGCTGCCACCTTAAATAACGATCTAAGTGTTATTGATTCCTAGTCCAGTAAATGGTTAGTAACATTACAATGAACGCGGCTAAACCATATTATCCAGTTTTAAAGTTATCTGATATTCCAATCTTCTTTCTCGTTTTTCTTGTATTTATGCAATAACGAAGATAATTAAAACGCAAAATGGACGCGTAAACACTGTTTCTTTCCAAAACCTCATCCCTGTAGCGACGTCACTTCCGGTAAGTATAGTCCCAACTTTGACACGGAAAAATGTCCAGGAAGATTACGAATATATAAAATCCCCACAACTTTGATGTTCAATCTGCACTAAGATTTTTATTCTTTTATTCAATTTTCTTAAGCTGGATTTCCACTAGACGTAAAATGGCTCGCGCTCGATTTTTGTCCTCTTGCATGTGGAACGATGTAGAAAACTATCTATCAGCTCCTGTATATATATTCCATGCCTAGTGTAAGATTTTACAGTAACTCTCCTTTCTCCTCTCCACTTTCCCGCTCGTCAGAAAACATTCATTTAAGACTAAATCATTTTCGTTCTGTAGTGTGTCATAACCTATATCATGTCCTTAAAATTCAGTGTACGCTGCGCTGTGATAATTTCGATATTACTTCGTCTTGTCACCGCAATTTCGCAAATTAATCAATAGCCCGAGGGAACGCCTATATAAGCAGTCGTCAAACATCTTGGAGAATTGGGCTCTTGCATGCGACGTTTACCGGACCAAATAATGAATGGTAATCATTTTGTTTATATGGATTTGCCACTCAGCTTGGGAATATGCGTAAGAGCTCAATACAATTCTTTTGCAAATTTTAAACGCTTTATCCTTTAATTGTTAGTCGAGTAGTTTCAGTTCTGGTACAATTCATTCTCAACCTGCACTGCATGTTATGCATTTAAACAAACTTCTGTCCCGAAATCTCCCATCATCTATTTTATTAAAGTAATATCTCCATTACCTCTCCGTTATTCAATATAAGCACCTTAGTTACTGTGTAGGTAAGCTTTCTTTCACCAAATGTACTATCGGTAAACATCCTGGACACCTAGCAATTAAAACAATTTAATATCGTCAAAGACTCAAAGTATAGTGCCAGCTTATCGGTAGAATTGTTTCATTTTAAGATACAAATATTAATTAATATTGTGGTCTATAGAAACACATACGATTATTACATCAATAACTATGGTATAAGAACTATTATGCAATCGGACTGTTTTACTACTGGCAAGTGATCGGGTCATATATTATTAGCAATAAAAAACAAAATGCCAGAAGAAAGGACGAAAGAATACATTTCGGCTGGGGCCTCTTCTTTCGGCTCACAACATCAGGAGGCTCTGCTCGCAGGAGGCTGAATTGTACACATGTTCCTGAGCTTGTTTCCAGGTCATGCTGCACGCTGATTGGTTGGTACCCTGCATGATGCCAATGGTTCTTTGCTCGTAGGGAAAACAGGGGTACGCGGGTTGCCCAACGAATTTTGCTTAATATTTGGGTACAGAGCACCGAGGGTACAGAGTGCGAGGTCAAGTACCGCAAAATTATCCGTATTAATTTAAATTTTCGTGGAAGCTAATTTGGGTTGCAGGAAAACCGCATTAAAGTCGCTCACATGACAGAGGATAAAAATAGTATTGTCCCCCACCCGCCGGGCGGCGTAAAAGGTCAATAGACGACTTTGAAAAATAGTGATGACCTGGGCCAAAATTAAGTTTGTCTTATTTGAAAGAACACTTAAAATGATAGAGTGACATCTTTTGTAGTTTTTCGTTTCCTTGCTTCGTTCTTAAGATATTTCAGTTTGTTCCATGTAAATGTTGCATGTTGCGACGTCACACGTGCATAATAAGTTATCGAAAAACGTTATATAACTTTGCTATTGTCAAATATAATCACTTGAAAATCTACATGTTTAGTGTTCTGGGCGAAACACACGCACCTGCGTCCCTCGAATTATTTTGGTTTGATGATAACAAACTTAAGATATATAACTTTTTTCAATAACTCATTATGCACATGTGATGTTAAAATGTTTAATTCGCATATCAAACAAACTGAAATATCTCAAGGACGAAGTAAGGAAACGAAAAAACTTCAAAAGATGTTACTCTATAATTTTAAGTGTTCAACAGACTTAATTTTCGTTTCATGGGCAATCCAATGATTGCAAATACTGTAAGTAAAATCCACAAACACTAGATGGGACATAAATAAGTTTTGTGGAAACACCACGTAAAATATTTCTTTGCTAAGCTTTCGGCCTGTTGACTCAGGCCTTCATCAGAGCAATGAAGGCCTGAGTCAACAGGCCGAAAGCTTAGCAAAGAAATAATTTACGTGGTTTTTCCGCAAAACTTATTTATATTACATTATCGCCATGAAAACTTTCAAAGAATTAACTAGATGGGACACTTATCTAGAACTAACATGACGTAATCTTATAAATTAACTATTGGTTTGGGAGTGTAATTAAATATGATTCTCTTTGTTATTTGTTGTTACATCTATTTAAAGGATTAGCCGAGAATACTTACAATATTTCCAATAATCAGAAGCATTTCTGGTAATTCAAATAACCCAATTTGTTGAGTGATCAAATGATCACCGACATAAATGACTTCTAGAAATTTGTGATCAGGTTGCGGTGCATCTGCAGGATATCTGTATTCTGCATATCTCCAATCTTCTGCCATTTCAGGAGGATCTTGAGAAAATAAAAACACATTTTTCAAAAAAAAACAACTATCAGTTTATATATAATTAATATTGGGCATTTCACTCGATTACATAGCATGTTCTAAGGATTTTTGGTGAAGGAAAATTCGAGTGTAGAATATATACATTTTAAGACCAAACCGGGACCAGTTGCGAAAAATGCAACTACACAGGCCTTCCGGCAGGAATTGAACCCACGACCTTGCGATTCTAGTGCAATGCTCTGACCACTGAGCCACGGAGGGCGTTGCCGAGAGCTTGATCGCGAGTTCTGTATATAATAAGGTGGTAATGCAAGGAGAGAATTGGGTATATTATAAGTAACATTGGGCATTTCACTCGATTACATAGCATGTTCTAAGGATTTTTGGTGAAGGAAAATTCGAGTGTAGAATATATACATTTTAAGACCAAACCGGGACCAGTTGCGAAAAATGCAACTACACAGGCCTTATGATCCCATATCAGTTTATACAGTTGACTAAATTGTCTTCAGTTTGTAAATTCGAAAAATACATTAATTAGATATTTTTGTTTAAAATTATCTTATCAAAACAATCTATTTTTGTCCAGACAGCGAAATAAAAGCAGTGAAAGCAGTGTGCTGCGTAGGCAGTGTTAAAATATAAATCGAAATATAGTAAGGGTTGAGTACTGCCGAAATTATTGAACGTAGTCTCTCAGTAATGTTTCGAGTGAAGGCCCTTCGTCAGAGAGAAACGTAAAGCGTGTAAATGGTGCTCGAAACGTTAGAAACTACCAGAATCAGTCCCTAATAAATACGCTTACACCTTTCAGTGGCGCAGCAGAGTATTTTCTTGGGGGGAGTGGGGGGGGGGGGGGGGGGAGCACTCATATTTTCCGACAAAATGGGCGTAGCTAATGGGCGTGGCAGACGCTGAATGAAGACGTCGTGGAGGCTTGTGATTGGCGGCTTAGTTTTCCGTGCCAACGCAAATAGCTTTTCTGGTGCCCCATGCAGCTACCTTGTACGAAATATGCCTACTCGCGTAACAAGTTTCGACATTTTTAATGTTATTATCAACTCTGATATTTCTTCAAAGTTATTATACCTAAAATTTAAAACAGCTTAATTATATCTAATACGATCAAAAGCTTTCAGACACAAATTTTCTGACAAGAACAAGAATTTGAAGGACAAGTGTATGAATTGTGGCATGATTTACGGTTTCACGTCGCATAAAACTTTTCCAAGTAACACACATTAAGTAAAAATTCTCACGTAAACCTACGGTACCTCAGTAAGTGCGGTAAATTTACATGAAGCAATTTTCACTTTGTCAGTCAGTAAAGTCTTTAGCAAAGGTGAACACCCAAACGATTTAGCCGCAGTAACCACCTCATATGAATGGCCCCTACGTAGCTTAGGAGGCATAACACAGAAAATATACAAATAATTTAAGACCAGGGCCGTATGCAGGATTTTTTAGCCAAGGGGGCAATGAGACTGCCAAATTTCTAGGGGGGTCCGGGGGTATGCTCCCCAGGAAAAGTTTGGAAAAACGAATCTCTGAAATGGCATTTCCCGCGATCTGACATTATATTTGAGCAAAATTTTGAACATTTTACACCCGTTTTCAAAATTACGCGACCAGGCCGTAAATATTGCAGTCGACATGTGAGTTTTAGACAATTCAAAATACTTCAATATAACTTACTTTGTCGTCGTATTCAACATTCCCATGGACTGCATTGTTATATGGTAAAATAATTCGCCATTCGGTCAGCATTAACGTCCTCATTTCATTCTATTTTGACTCAATTCGTATTGATGTCCGTCATTTTGTGACAACAAATTGCTATAAAACTCACATCACGCCACATGCATGTCAACTTCCGGGGTCGCGTAATTTTGAAAACGGGTGTAAAACATTTTTTTAAGACACATTCTCTCATTTTTACAAAAGTTTTTTGTAAAACTACACAGTATCAGATATTTACAAAGACAACTACAGTCATTTGCAACTCACTTGTCACTTTTCACCAAAATGTTCAGAAGTTTCGTTTGGATATTCAAAGTCCGTTTTTGATTGCCGGCTACTAGGAACCAAGAAGGCAATCAAATGCGTAGTTTAAAACGAGATTTGAACTTCCCAACGAACTTGCGATTTGGAACGAACTTCCGAACATTTTGGTGAAAGTGAGTAGCAAGTGCCTGTAAAATAATAGTTACTCTAACGGGATAAAGCGCGAACACAACGCGAAAATTCATTGTCAGAGTTATGATATTAATTAAACGACTAGTTTATAGTTCTTTATTCTGTATAAAAATCATATTTTGGATTTACTCTGGGGTCAGTTGCCCCTGCTGCCCCCCCCCCCCCCTCCCCCCCGCTATCTACGGCCCTGTTTAAGACTTGAAATTACTTGAATATTTACGGCAACAAAATAACAAACCTTCTTCCTCGAACATTTGTCGAAAATCACTAGTCGATCGTTTTACCACCAAATGCGGGCGCTTCTCGTTTGATTGGTCACGGGCTGGCAATAAATTATCAGGAAGAGGGTGAACAAACAACATTTCATCGTCGGCTACACGAATGGCACCACTCTATTAAAAAACAAGCATAGTTTAGTTTAATAGATTGGCCACAATGAATCAACAAATTACAACCACACACAACTTGGACTACCGCGTCCACGATTTGAAACACAAAATATTTGCTTCAAAATAAAAATAAAATAAGACAGAAACTTAGGCATATACTTTATGGTAACACCTGCAACGACACATATATTCTCCCGATATATAAGTTAGGCGGCAATAAACCCGTTAGTATATAGGTAACCCAACCCAAACCCTAGTCAATAACCATATTTAGCCATTAGGGCCAGGGTTAGAAAGGCCAGACTCTGGTAAACGTTGTGACGACCCTGGTAAATATTTTGGCAAGTATACATGCATAGCCCAATGGACAATCAGTTCACTGATAATTTTATATTTATTTCTTTTTATTTATTCAATTATCACATTGTCCTTGTTTTGCAAACAGTGAAGTAAAAATTTTCCATGCGGCATGCCCCACTTCCCCTAGCTGAGTAGTTTGTCCCAGGCTTCGCCCTTGCGCGGCGCGATATATGTTTTAGCGTGATGCCCGGGTAGTGCCCAGGTGATGGGTTTATCGCCTAGCTTTATAGTAGGAAGACTATATATGGTTAATAACTTGTTAGCATAAAGTGTATCCCGAAACTTACCACTCCTTCGTTGTCACTTAGAGCTACAAATGAATTGGGCTGTGAAACCACGTGACCATGATAGAAGTTACGATGCGGTGCATCGGCAAAGGTTTTTGAACCATCTTTGTTTCTTGTCTCAATATAGAAATTTGGACCAAGTAAGTTTTCATTTACAGTCACATTCAAATGAAGTGTCCTCCCAAAAGCGGACATGTGATAGTACTTATTTTGGCTATACTGGTCAACATCTCGTTTTGCACGCTCTCTAGATATTAAATTTCCTTCCTCATTGGCGGGCATCGGATAGGATATGTCATATTCTGGAACTGAAAATATTTAAGATACTGTATATATTGGAAATTACAACTTAATCTGTTTTTAATTTTACACAACTTAATCTGTTACTTAATTTTCACATGGGCGAGGTTGACAGGAGTCACAATAGAAAAGAAACATTGAGGGAAATACTAGAGGGGGATATTAGAGGGGAACATTAGAGGGGAACATTAGAGGGGATATTAATCTATTGTTTTGCCATTGTTATCAGGGGTTATTGAATATATTCCCCGAAAAGAACAAAGGAAACCGAGGCATGTAAAAATTAAATATCTATCTATCTTCTATCTATTAATTTTTGTAACTGTTCTACAGGAGAGTCAAGGGGCATGCGCGTATTCTTAAACTGGAAAAAAATTCTACAAACGCACTGAAACTGCTTTGAAATAGACTTAGTTTCAAATTCTGAAATTTCCGTGTAATGAATTATACCAAACTAAAACTGGTACGTATCAAATTTTCGAGGCTCTCGTTGATCATATTTCTTCAGTGAAAAAGTATCGTATTGGGTTTCTAATTAGTTATATTTTTATTAGTAAAAAATATCGTATAAGCGTTTCAATTGGCTAGAGGTTTTTTGACCAATTGACCAATGGTTTTCCGTTTTAACTGTTTCCTGTTCGAAACGGTCATTAGTATTTTATTCTGGGCAACGCCGGACGATTTTATTCACCTCTGGGAATCCCTCGGACAGGAATGAGTTAATGTGGACGTGGTCTCCAGCCAATTCGTTCGATGGTAATAACAGAAAAATTTGCTTGTCAACGTCGTGTTAACGTTTTGTTAGTTATTAATACCCATTGTATTTTAGTATAATTATATATAGGAATTACCAATAGCAACGTTTCAGTTCAATCGCTCAACCGTGCTATTTAAATACTAATAAACCTATAAAACAAAGGATGTGCACGGTATAGGGTTCGGTTCAACATAAACCGCCAGCTCATTTGTTAACCACTTAGAAGCCGAGTTTCCAGACCATCACTATTGACTATATGGTTACACCCAACGCAAATCATCTTGCCTTGCAAAAATTTAATATTTAGTTTTCACCTTTGCATCATAATAAACATACCATTATCTGACGTCGATACCCCAAAATACTTCAGTAATTCATCATTGCTCATCTTGTGGTGAATATCAAATAAACCATCCTAAGATAAACACGAATACGATAAATATACCCATGGATGAATACAA
Source organism: Corallium rubrum (assembly GCA_964035015.1). NCBI lineage: Eukaryota > Metazoa > Cnidaria > Anthozoa > Scleralcyonacea > Coralliidae > Corallium > Corallium rubrum. The sequence goes on along the minus strand of OZ035997.1, from coordinate 2,437,198 downwards.
AAATTACAGCAAATAAAAAATGTATGCAGCGAGCTCGTACTTCGTAGTACACAAAAATCACAAGCAAATAGGTTTATCTTTCCGTTTTCTGTTGTTCAATTACAATTGAAATGATGTCATAACGTGATAAGAACAAATAAAAATGGCCAACAAAGATATGAAGTCGAGTAAGCCATTAATTAAATGTTCTTATTAAGCCATTACTAAAGGTTCTTACGGCCTGTTTACTTCATGGGACCCACTTAACGTCCCGTCCCACCTTCATTTAAACAGCCCCTAATTATATATAATAGTCCACACATTGTGACGTCTTCTGTGCTTTAATAATAACAAACAGACAACAAAAGAAATGGAATCTATTTAGATATATAATTGTTTAAGAAAAATCTTTCGTCATATTCGGCACATTTTTTCGTCGTTAGAAGTCGTGCTCTTCTTTAGGGAGCGCCGGAAACGGAATGGGTTGGCCCCCACTTTTTAGAACGATAGTTGAATAATGCAAATTATAATGCTTTAAGTTGCCTTGAATTTCTTCTGCCACCGAATCCGCCTAATTGCTGCGGAGCGTAGCGTTGTCTTATGTCCAGACCTCTTTGCCGAGCTATGTATAGTCAACGAAATCTCGATTTTGCGAGGGATGTATGTTGACTTTTTTTATGACGTTTTGTGACGTAGACGTTTCTTGCTAAGACTAATATATACATACGCCAGATGGATCTTCGTTTGTCGGAATTAATTTGCATTGCAGTATTTAGAGTTCGTCAACACCACGACGGCGATGAAATTCAGAACGCTATGAGGTTTATGTCGAAGTCTAGTTTTGAACGTGTCTTGCGCTGCGGGTCAATGTAAATGGTCTATATATATATATATTTATAAAATAACAGGTATGCTACGCACGCTCTGATTGGACGAGAGCCATTTTCACTCAGAGTACAGAGACACGTTTGACGTCATTTTCATTTTATATTGTACAACGCATGCTCTGTTTGGTTAAATCTCACGTAATCACTGGCGTATTTATTTGATTACGCCATCATTCGTCAGCTGAGTCTCGGTCACTTTGGTGGCTTCTCCTTGGTTTTTTACCTCGTAAAACGGTTAGTTATTTTATAAAACAAATAGAAAATCGCTTTTGTGACTCTGTACTGCGATACAAACACGAATGACGCAATTTCAACCGGAAAAAATGTGTGAAAACACTCGGCTTCGCCTCGTGTTTCCACTAGGCATTTTTTCCGGTTGAAATCACGTCATTCGTGTTTGTATCACAGTACAGAGACACGCAAGCGATTTTCTATTTGTTAAATATATATATATATATATATATATATATATATATATATATATATATATATATATAGACATAAACTTACTAGCCAAAGCACCAATGGCACTGCATTGACTTGGAGATCTTAGGTTCGATTACCCGTTAGAAAGATCGTTACAATTTTTTCATATTATTGTTATTGCATTAAAACCCTCTCTTTGTTTCAAATTGTTCTAAACTAAACCCCCCTGTCAATACAAGAGCGGTGAGTAGCTCGGCTACAAATTGAGGAAGTCTCTTGAGAATCCACTCTACCTCGTGAAGATATAAGGTGTCCCCCTGGTCGGACATAGTCTATAAGACCCTATCCACACGTATACGTTTTCCTAGCGTTCTCATATTGTTTCAGGTAATGAGACCATTGTTTTCTGTTCCCTGAGGACCGAGAACAATATAAAAACGCTATGAAAACGCATACGTATAGACATGGCCTAAGGCTATGTACACACGGTAACGTTTCCTAGCGTTTTCGTTTTGTTATTAAACAATACGAAAACGCTCGGAAACGTTACCGTGTGCGCATAGCCTGAATAGCTCATAGATTATAAAGGGCGATGCGCTGATTTGGAGATCAATTGGCGGTGTGCACTTACGTCATTGGCGCCATGTTAGATGAATAGCGTACCGTCGGGCTGCTATTAATAGCCCAAAAAGCGGACAAACAAGCCAAACTTGACTTTCAAATGATTGCAAATGAGCCATTATCTATTGTTCTGACCGCAAGAATTGTGGGTAAAAGCGGACAAACATCAATCCTGACGTCATCACGACAGAGCGCTATTCGACAAAAGTTTTCATCATCTGCAATTATAATTTCATCCAACATGGCGAAAATATCTTTGTTCCCCGAATTTCAGGGGATTGGTTGCACACCACCTATAAGTGATTTGATTCCCGAGGTCGGAAGAATTAGATTTTTCATATTATAAAACCTATTCAGAGGTCGACGAATTCGAACATTTTCTATTTTTTCGGGGCAACACGCACCTTGATCCCCCTACAAGTAGATACTTCATAGCTTGCGTACGTATGCTACACCCCCAAGAATTTTGAGAGAACATTGTTTTCCCCTGCACAATGCATAAAAACACACCCACAACAATTTTGGATTTTGTTTGTTCCCCCTCCCAACGCCTCGGCTTTTCCCGTCTCTTCCTATCCTATGTTTGGCCTTATATGTATACCATGCAGCTAGAAATTAATTCTTTGCAGCAATTACAGGTAGATAAAACATTGTCCCCACGCTTTTATCTGGCATTTTGTTTTATTCTGCCTCGCCCCACAACACTCGCCTCGGTAAAAGGTGTGTTCAATATTTTCCAACCAAGCAATTGCAACTTCATTATTTTTCGTAGGTTAAATATGGTCTTGTCACAATTTGTCGGGCTTTTGATCAACAATAAAAATACTTTCAAGCTCTAATTTTAATTTTGCTTATGTCGTAACACGCACTGCCGACGCACTATCAGCCGCTCAAAACGTCAGCATTTCTTTAATAAAATCTTGGCAGTTCACATAGGTTGTTGCTTTGCTATTGTTATATCGAGAACACTGCCAATGCAGCAGTCTACCTTTTACTCTATCTCATCAGTTTAGAAACTTCTTGGTAAACCCTTTCTTTTATATATAGACGGAATGAAACAGTAAAATCGTACTGTTGTTTTGACCACCGACCGATAAGAGAATTTCGTGACACGAGTTAGGTCAGTTAGCCGGGATAGCCGGCTCATGTAATGTGTAAGGTCTTACCTTTGGTGAAGGTTACTATACATGAATTAAAACATTCTCATAACGTAAACGAAGCTTTGTTGATCGAAGCCATCACACATTCAATGACAGTATTTGAGTATACACTGGTTGACACAGCTGAGCTGAGTGAATCGAAGACTAGGATTTAGGAAAGATATTATGAACACGCAAACACGTGTTAACGACAGTTACGTTTAATCGGAATCTGGCTGCGCTGGTACTGCAACCGATTGCCGGACCTTTAGTTTTTCTTGAACGAGTTCCGGTGGCTGGACCTATAGCCACTTCGTTTCAAGAAATCAGCTGAACGAATGCGATGAACAGCATATGAACTGAAACAAAACGATGAGTTACTACCGTTTGTACTCATCACGGGATGATCGCATATTCTTGCTGTATACATATATCACCCTAAATTATTGTTAATTTTCTAAACTCTGGATTATTATATTTAACTAGAAGTTACTACCGCAAGTGAAGTGCTGCCTCGAAAGGGACAAAAACCTTTAGCCTACTCCACAGGCAAATATCTGCAATCCGTGACCAATGTGACACCCCTCTTGCCCTCTCCACCCAAGATTACCCACACCACCCAAGATTGCTCACACCATTCAAGACTGCCCCCCTCCACCAAAGATTACCCACACCACCCAAGATTGCCCACTCCACCCAATGGAATGATCGATACAAGACATCTTCATCTTCATCAGTTAGTTAACGACGTGCGAAACTTTCGTCATGCATTCTAGCTCACGAGCGGATATAATATTTTTTTCATTAAAACTGTGATTATTCATCTCAAGTATTCGATTTTATTCAGGCAGTGTTTGTAAATCAGTCATTTCATGGCAAAAAGTTTGATTATTCTGTTCATAACGCCGATTACAGATATTGATATACAATCTCAGCACGGTGACAATCTTACTCTGTGAGTCAGAGCCCCTTTCCGACCTACGCAAGCTTCGGGGGAAAGTGGGCTCTGCCAACATAGATAATGGAAGGGTAACTGGATAGGAAACTTACGAAACCGGAAACGATGTTTGCACAACTTGCTATGGTAATTATACACTTATGCACCAAATGATGGGTGGTCCCACATGGTTAAAATCAGACACTACTGACTTAAGTGATATTACACTATTGTTTAATTTCAGCAATGGTTGATCCTGGCCATGTGGGATCACTCGTTAGTGCATTAGCTGCTTATAAGTGTATAATTACCATAGCAAGTTGTGCAAACATCGTTTCCGGTTTCGTAAGTTTCCTATCCAGTTCCCCTTCCATTATCTATGCTGCCAACAAACTCGATCTTCGCCTCAAGTTTTGGGCGAGTCAGTCAGGTTTTAAACTGGTCAAACAAGTTCTAGTTTACGAACACGCGTAAGCAGGAAAATAGGGAGTGACGCGTTAGAGCCTGGGCCCAAAATAGTATCTTGGCAACCGTTCACGCATGCTCAAAAAGAAATATCGAGTTTGTTGTCAGAGCTCACTTTTCCCCGAAGCTTGCGTGGGTCGGAAAGGGGCTCTGACTCACAGGGTATGGCAATCTCAGACTGCCACACCGGAAGGGTTCTTTATGACGCACAGTGCATATTGTTTGTCTGAATGGCTCTTTAAATTGCTTCCTCTAGCGGATATACACGGCATGTATATATAATAGCAGTTAAGGGTTATTGGCGGCAACCTGTTTGGCTCTGCCCGTTCGGGTTAATTTTCGTAAGCAGATATTAGCACTGCCCATCTCCGCTTTGCCTTAACTGATTTCTATATACTTCTGCGTGGCATGCCGTGTTTCTCTTATATACATATATGCACGCAAAAAAGTTGAAAGCTGTTTAAAATTTACTTCTACGACTACGTAAACAATAGTCAACATCTATAAAGAAAAACGCACAAACCCTGCAGCGAAAGGAATAAGCTTTTAAGCTCTCTGGTGGGACTAATTAAAAAAGACAAAAGGAAAAAAACCGCCCTCGCGAACTGAGCTAAGTGAAGCGGACTAACGTACTAAACAGCTTTATAAATACCACAGAATAAAGACTATACAGAAGAGCCACTCGCGTCGGAACCTTTGAAGTTTTTGTCTCCGCGCATGTCTCATTACGCATGTTGCTCAGCCAGTAAACTGCATGTTCTGGCCAATAAGCACGCTGAACTGGCTGTCCTAGCCAGTAAACTGCATATTTTTGCATAAAAATACGAGGACACGTTGTACCGCTAAGTGGCCCTTCTGTATAGTCTTTATTCTGTGTAAATACTATAGCTTACCTTCGATTTATGAATAGTCGAATAAGCTGTTCCTATAAGTTTAAAGTAGAAAAAAGTTACGTAACACAGACACAGTTATAGTTAATAAGCAATTTGAAATGGAATCGCTATAGTTTTTCATATAACGGCGCCGGTACAATTAATTTGCAACGCAGAACCATAAGGATAATCAAGTAACTTTATATTGGGAGGAACGATGTTGTGGGTCAGTATAGCCGTGGTCAGCCCAGCAAGTCTGCCCCCAGATTAAACTGGTAGCATTACAACAGCAATTGCATCTCCTGTATAGAAGTTGAATTTTAAAAATACAACTGAGATACAACTAGTAGTATAAACTTCAATCTTCATTTCTATATATAATATATATATATATATATATATATATATATATATATATATATATATATTTCTTTTAGTTGTTGGGGTTTTTCCGAATTAAACTGCATTATGCGCATGCATGTATTCCTGTCAAAACTCTGGCTCGACCATGCACATCGTAGTCGACATACAGTGGTTGAGTAATACCAGTTGCAATATAGTATATAAAAATAAGTACATAAAAACATTACACATACCAAAAAGTAGAACACATAACCAAGTGTTCATAACGCCAATATTCATCTTGCCGCTCGATGTTGCGGCACTGACTTCTATTCTTCAAAAACTGCTGGTAAGATACAATTAAAGCTTCCCTACTTATCGACTTTAACTCAGTTAGAGTATACGTAATAGGTGACCAATCAGAACCAAGTAATTAAATTCCAACCAGATGTTAGAACTGAAAAGCTCCGCCCTTACTATATGCAGCTGTTTTTCGGAATGCAATTTCTCAATCTTTGACCTAATCGTAGTCACTATTTAACGGAAGCACTGCTGATAGATAATTTCGCAAAGCAGTTCATTTTTCGACTAAAACACTCATCTAAGTTTAACGACCGCCAGATAAATATACCAAATTGTTTTCGACAATGAATACGAGACAATGAAATTATAGTTTTATAAACAGAAATTCTCTAATTTGAATTAATAGCTCCGCACGTATTTCCAAGTTAGGTAAAACAATTATATAATAACCACGCATTGTTATTTTAGTCTACGTTGGAATTAAAATTGCCACCTCGGTATGGAACAGCGACGTCATCTGCAAGAGCGCAATAAGTCAATAACATGCACTGTGCCAATAATCTAATTCAAGTAAGAAAACAATATTCATTTGTTATTTCAGTTTAAAAAACTCATATGTAAATCGTACTCAGTGAACGACGAGTCCCCGATCTTGTGTCGCAAAACACAGTCAGTCTGGCGGAGCTTGTCTATAAATGAAGTACCCACGAAAGAACTTTTGTACCACAGAATAAAGACTATACAGAAGAGCCACTCGCGTCGGAACCTTTGAAGTTTTTGTCTCCGCGCATGTCTCATTACGCATGTTGCTCAGCCAGTAAACTGCATGTTCTGGCCAATAAGCACGCTGAACTGGCTGTCCTAGCCAGTAAACTGCATATTTTTGCATAAAAATACGAGGACACGTTGTACCGCTAAGTGGCCCTTCTGTATAGTCTTTATTCTGTGTTTTGTACCATATGATTTAAATTTGATTATCATATAGGTCTCGCACGGTCTGGATCTTTCGGGCCAAGGCGATGGGCACGGTCTATCTCTCTAGTATCGATGTCAATATCCAACTTTTCTTTGCAGAAGCTGACAATTTTGTCGACACAATCTTCGCCTTCGGTTTCATTAAGTTCAACAAACCTCAAGTTGTATTTGCAGGAATATTGGTCGTTTTCCGGAATTAGCTTGCAATGAAACTTTTGCCAGGTCTGCTTCCAAAGATTGTATTCGCTTTAATAGAGGAGTCGTAGCCCGTTCAACGCGGCTTCTAAGATATGGGCGTTGAAAGCATCTGAAAGAATTTTTTTCAATTCGTTTGACTTGAAGAAGTTGTTCAGTTCGCTTCGCATGGTTTCTCTTACTTCCTCACGAAGTTCAGCTGTTTGAGCAGATTGTCTCGTTTCTGGCATACTGTTATATACTTAATATACTATAAACTAAGCGTCTTCGAGTCCTACAGAGTAATCACTTACTTAAGACTTATATAATCTAAGCTGAAAATAATATAGCGGAGCTCGACAAAACACGTCTGCTGAGACTCAGCTAACACGTACATTGCTTTGAGAGAGAGAGAGAGAGAGAGAGAGAGAGAGAGAGAGAGAGAGAGAGAGAGAGAGAGAGAGAGAGAGAGAGAGAGAGAGAGAGAGAGAGAGAGAGAGAGAGAGAGAGAGAGAGAGAGAGAGAGAGAGAGAGAGAGAGAGAGAGAGAGAGAGAGAGAGAGAGAGAGAGAGAGAGAGAGAGAGAGAGAGAGAGAGAGAGAGAGAGAGAGAGAGAGAGAGAGAGAGAGAGAGAGAGAGAGAGAGAGAGAGAGAGAGAGAGAGAGAGAGAGAGAGAGAGAGAGAGAGAGAGAGAGAGAGAGAGAGAGAGAGAGAGAGAGATAGAATAGCCAAGGGAATAAGTGCAAGACTATACTGTAGTACTCCAACTGTCTAAAGTCTAAGATATGCATGTACATCTATAATCTTGCGAGAATTTTTACGATTGAAACATATAAACACATGTATATATCATGAGTGTTCTCCCAAAGCAGGTTTTGTCGTATACTTTAATTGCCAATATTAGCCCGAATTATTGAAATAGTCATCCAACCAGGATTTTAATTAAAAAAACACACAAAGTGCTAAAGCGGAGCGGTGCCTAACCTGAATGTCAGGCCTTTATTTTCTCTCGCCTTCCGCTAGAACAAATAAAGGCCTGACATTCACGTTAAGCGGTGCCCTATTTGGCATCAAAAACGTCGCTTGGATTCTCGTTCCCAGAGACAATCCAGAGACCACGTTTCTGTGTCCGTGCCACGCAGACGGGTGCCACGCGGTTACGGCCAAGCGTACGATTCCGTCGTGCACTCAAATTTTTCATCTAAATGCTAACAATTCTGCATTACCACACAGCCTAATAAAAACATCACATGTTTCGTCACCGAGAGATTGATGAAATCTGCATCATATTTATGGAATATTATATAGACTATGCTGAGTACCAAAAAGTGTGATTTAAGATCTTTAGATTTTACTCAAATGTACCCTCAAAGTGTAATAAATGTTATTTCAGAGGGGCCAGAAGATTAAGGTGTGCCCCCGCCCGCCCCCCCCCCCCCCCCTCCACGATTTCCTCCCTTACTTCCTCCCGCCCCAACCCCCAACCCCTAAAACCGCCAGCTACGCAGGCTAACTCCCCGATCAAGAGGGGCTCTTCAGGCCGCTCTTGCTCGGGGCCCCTCGCTCTACCGAGTCAGAGCGCATTGTTTCAAGTTTCAAGTTTCAAGTTTCTTTAATTAAATTAAGCACTATTTTTTTAAAAGTTAAATACAAAGGTTAAGTGTAGTTAATTATACAACGAATAATAGAGATTATAAAAATCAATACAGTGATAGTGCGCAGTGATCAAAGGAGCATAGCTTTCTAGTTGACCACTGCCTACTATTTCATGAAATTGGTTGGGTGAGGTTAAGCCAAAACATTATGTAAGTGTATATACTAGTGTATATACGTACATTCCAATATATAGTATACAATCAAGACTATTTACAGACTATATTTATAATTAGAGAAAATTAAGTAAAGTTTGAGAAAATCCATATCTGAGCAAAGTCACGTACGGTTAAAAAGCAATTACAACTGTATAATTTAAGTTTGTTCATTTAAGAGGAGTAGCTTATATTGTCTATTAAATATGCTAATTGATTCAGAATTTTTTATAGTTAAAGGTATATTTTCCCAAATTTTTGAAGCAATATATTTAAAAGTATGTATTCCATAATTTGTTCTTACTTTATGTCTAATGAAATTTAATTTCGATGCATAACGTGTGTTGTAAGAATGAATACTTGTAGCCAATGTGAGAAAATTCAAGAAAATAGAAGAGACCTCCTTTTATTTTATGTGCAATTATATAACTCAATATTGCAATGCGTAATTTGAAAATGTTATCTAATTTCAAGATTCCAAGTAATTTATAATATATGGAAGCATTTTCTCTGCTATGTAGGCGTTATTTACGCCACTGTTGTTAGACCACTTTCATAAAGGTCTTCACTTCAACTATTCTTTCATGTGCATCCAAATGAGCCTTTCTGGCCTCGTTATGAAGCAAAGATTCTTTTGTATTGCAGACACACAAACAAGGCCAGAATTTAGGCTTATTAAGATGATGCGCACAAAAGAATATTCACTTAATTAATCGCTATTATGAAAGTGGTCTATATAATATTAAGTGCGGTAACTAGAACTCGTTCAAGAAGAACTAAAGGTCCGGCAATCGGTTCCAGTACCAGCGCAGCCAGATTCCGATTACATGTAACTGTCGTATTAACCACTGAGGTCGTAACACGTGTTTGTGTGTGGTCTTATTAAATAATTTTCCTAATGTCTTTCCTTCTTCAGATTTGTAAGTAACAAAGCGACCAATCACATGCAAGTACTGCTGATCAAGGAACCAATCAAGTGCAAGTAATTTTGCCCTGAATTACGAAAAAAATTGCCCTCTTCATTAGCCAATCATATTCAAGTAATTTTACCCTGTACAGTATATTATTATCAATGTAATGCTGTGTAAAAAATATGTTTTACTTGTAAGTCCAACCAAAGAAACATTCTTTAAAGTAAAATATTGTTCCAGCTGTATTAACTTACCGGTGCGTTCAGAAGGATTCATATTTCTTTTTCTTCCTTGTCGAATGGATCCAGGATCCAGCTAAATTAGGACACTCTTGAGTCTTGAAATGATTCATCAGTATTTAATTGCAACGGCATAAAATTGACGTCGCATCAGATAGACGAAGTTCAGCGAATCTAAATCTTTGCCAATTGTTTACTGTTCTAGGTTCTTAGTTATTCATAAATCCTAAATATAAAGACTCTCCTTTCAACAACCCAACGTAGAGAACAGTTGAGTGTGTTTAATAGTTCTTTCCATCAGGTGTTCACTTGCCAGTTATTTTATTGCTGTAGAAAAGTGATTAATTCCCATTTAACACTTCGATCGGATGGACATGTTCTAACCAGGCCTGCTGACTCAGGCCTTCATCAGAGCAAAGAATTAATATTTTCCACTGTTTTACAGAAAAAATGCATTTCCTGATTGGTCGAACTTCATGCATTTATTTTGTTGCCACGAAAAACTTTATTGCATGATTTCGGGGTATTAATGATGCAAGAGAGGCGCTCGCTGCGTGGGTGCTATTTGCCACGTGTCGATAGAGCCTTTCCCATCACTGGATATTAAAGCAGTTATGAGTGAGTATACTCAACCATAATATCAGAAGATAAATTGCTGTATACTGAACCTTGGTTTTGACTGGGTAATCTCACCATTGAATTTTATCACACCAACGTAGATAGACCTTTTATTTAACCACGCTAACCCCGTCAACCGAAGCTAATTTCCACAAGGGGCGTGTTAAAAAGAAGTGCAGAAGTATAATATTTAAAGCTATTTACAAAATATGAGATATAGTGTCAAATAAATAACATAATTTATGAGTAAGTAATCTATTTACAGGGTTTTTTGGTTTTATATGTTGTTACTAAAAATGTGAGTAGAAATTTTCTTTTGAAAACATGAAAGGAATTTGCTCTCCCTAATTGCGTTTGGAATAGAGTTCCATAGGTGAGCACCATCGTACATGAAACTATTTTTTATATTATTAAAAATTATTATGTTTATTGTGGTAAACAAAGACACCTGAAATGTCCCGAAGTTTATAGTTTGTCATCTCACTTTTATAAGTAAAAAGATTAGTGAGTGACTCAGGACCCATTTTATTTAAAATTTTATACATCATTTTTGCTTTTGCCCTTTTTCTCACCATCTTAAATGGCTCTCAGCCCAAGGCATGTAAAGCAACAGAATGCGGATATCTATATCATCGCTCATATTTGTGATAATTCGAGCAGCTCTATTTTGCAGTTTTTGAAGTCGTTTTGATTGTGTTTCGCCACATCCCACACTTCACAACAATAATCGAAGTATGGGCAAACAATAGCATTATATATGGAAATAAGTGCATCTTTATCAACCAGTGGCGGATTACCAGTTTCCGGGCTTGTAGGCTAAATGAAATTCACGGGCCTTTATGACGATATTTTCCGGGAATTTTTTTGAATTTAGAGTCTCGGAAACGCCATTTCCTGCATTCTGAGGCAGTGTACGATACGGCCCTAATATTCATATAACAGCTAATCTTAATGAAAAATTCGTTCTCTGGAAATTACGCTGCTGAAAATCCGCCGCTGTTATTATTATTATTATTATTATTATACTTTATTAAATGCTCCAATTACATGGCTTTTCAGCATCTAATTACAATATAAAATGTAAAATATGTAAGTTAAAAAAAAAGTATATTTACAAATTTGTAATCGCAGTTATTATTTCAAGTATTTAAAAATTCATTAAAAAGGTGGAGTTTCATTTGTTTCTTAAAAGTCAAAATACTGGTATCTGTCGAGTCTTTAACTTTGGTATTTACATTATTCCATAATCGAGTTGCACGATAAACAAATGTTCTTTGTCCCGATGCAGTTTTGAAAAATGGAATATCAAGTTCATTATTGTTCCTAGTATGGAGATCATGTACAGCCGATCGTCTCTTAAATTTATTGCACAGGTACTCTGGAGCTAAATTATTTACACATCGAAAACTCATAACCAAGTCTCTAAATTGTAACATATAGCTAACTGGAAGCCAATTCAATTGTCGCAAAACTGGTGTAATATGCTCGTATTTATTTGAGCCGCTGACTATTCTAGCTGCAAAATTCTGTACAAGTTGGAGCTTCTTTACATTTTTCAAGGAAGTGTTCGACCATATTGTAGAACCATAATACAATTTGCTAAAAATCAAAGCGTTTATTATGTTCATTAAAGTTTGTTTGTCAAATATGTGCTTTGCTCTATTGATTTGACACAATCCAGCAATACACGAGGAAACTACATTTGTGACATGCTCATCAAACGTCATTGATGCATCAAGGATAATTCCCAAGTCCTTAGCCAATAAGACTGGAAATATCTGCTTTCCAAGAAGAGTAACATGGAAGTTTTCTGGAACCTGCATGGTTCAGCATTTGACGCGTGCCTAACAAAAGAAGCTTTGTTTTATTTGGATTCATTAGTAGACAATTTGCGCAGCACCAAGCGGCTACTCTCTGAAGGTCCTCTGATATAGAATTTGAAGAGACTTCAGCATTATTAATAAAGAAGGATAGTAAAAGCTTTGAGTCATCCACGAAGGATTCCAAGTCACAAACTCTTGGTATAGTTGGTAAATCATTTATATAAATGTTAAATAATGTGGATCCCAAAATCGAACCCTGTGGTACACCATGAGTTATGGGGAGTGCTGTAGACAAAACAGACCCAATACGGACGGATTGACTCCTGTCTGATAGATAACTTTTAAACCACTGTGTTGCTTCGGCAGATACACCATGAATTTTCAATTTTTCCAAGAGTATTGAATGATTAATGCTATCAAAGGCTTTTGATAAATCAAGTAGAACAAGAGCTGTCAGTTTCCCTTTATCCATGGAAGACAGAATTGTGTCAGTTATACATATATTTAAAGTTTCTGTGGAATGAAGTTTCTTATTTCCACTTTGATGCGTGGTCAGCCTTTTTTTATGGTCAGGTATTCTGTAAATTGTTTCAAGGCTATGCGTTCACATATTTTAGAAGCTGCCGGTAACAACGAGACCGGACGATTATTGTTCGCTAATTCGTGGTTATCTTCTTTGTCTTTAATTAGAGGAATAGTCTCAGCAAATTTCCATTCATTCGGGAATATGGATGACTGCAGCGAACTGTTAACAATATCAGTTAAAATAGGGAGGATATACATGGAAGTGCGTCTTTAATAACTGCCATTGAAACCTTGTCATGTCCAGGTGCTTTGTTTGATGGAAATGACATTACTATCTTTCTTACCTCGCTACACGATACATGTTTAAAGTAAAATAAATCATCATCTTTAGGAATATCCTGAAGCATTGGTTGGTAACAATTTACTGGAAGATCGTGTTTCACAGCAAGATCTTTGGAAGCTTCGGATGCTCTTTCTCCGACGGTGGTGAAAAATTTATTAAACTCGTGTGCCAAAGTATCAATATCCTTTGTGTATGTAGGTTTTGCTTTTTCTTTCCGAGGTAAACATTTACGGATAGTTTTCCACATTGAATTTCTGGTGTTATTATTGTCAAATTCATTTTTCACGTAGACTCTTTCAGCTTCCTTCAATCTTTTCTTGATAGAGTCACGTGACAAACGAAAGCATTCCCAATCTTTTGGGTCACGAGTTTGACGAGCGCGTTTATGTAATCTATCTCTAACACGCATAGATCTCTTGATTTCGTCATTTACAAACGGTTATCAACAAAAGGTTAGACACGACGGAGAGCAGAGTCCTGCTGTTATTTTTTGCAAATATTTTCAGTATTACTCTTCCAAGATAAATGCTGGTCAACTGTTACTCCAAGAATTTTGCTTTCATAAACTTGTTTAATTTGTTTATTTTTAATGAAAACATTTGGGTGAGAATTTATAAATCAGAATTTGCTGTAACTTCAATATCAGTAGTTTTTGAGTCTCCAGAAGCCGTGAGATTTGTGTCATCAACAAATAGCCGAGGTTTCGTATTATTAAGACACTGAGGTAGGTCATTGATATATAATAAAAGTAATAGTGGTCCAGCTAAAATAGAACCTTGTGGTACACCACATCTAATCAAACGTTCTGATGAAACAAATCCATTTATTTGGCACTTCTGGCTTCGATTTGTGAGATATGATTTTAGCAAAGAAATAGCCTGTCCTTTTACTCAATAGAGCTCCAACTTTCTCAATAGAATTTGGTGATCAACAGTATCAAGTGCTTTTTTTAAATCAATGAAAACTGCTAGGTTAAACATTTTTATTCTGTCTAAATTCACATACCAGTCATTAGTACAGTCCAGTAATGCTGTAACTGTAGAGTGAGATTTACGAAAACCAAATTGAGAACCAGTTAGCAGTCCAAATTTGGTTAAATAATTTTACAGTTGATCATGCAGAATTCGTTCCATGATTTTGCTTATGGCTGGCAAAACTGAAATTGGCCTGTAGTTTCCTGGTATATTTCGATGGCCACTTTTATACAGAGAGGTGTTACTCTAGCCATTTTCCATTCATTAGGGAAAGAGGGTAGAGTAACAGCCTGATTAAAAATATGCGTCAATGAATCTGAAATGGCAGGTGCAGCTATCTTAATAATTTTACATGAAATCTTATCAATGTCAGTGGCTAATTTATTGCTAGATAAGCCATGCATGCAGGAGTTGGTAGACGTTATTGACGGTAACATGTTGGAATGCAGCAAATTCTGATTTAGCTTTTTTAACATATGTCTCAAAATTGTAACTGGACGTATCTTAATAATTTTACATGAAATCTTATCAATGTCAGTGGTTTTATTGCTAGATAAGCCCATGCAAGAGATGGTAGACGTCGTTGACGGTAACACGCTGGAATGCAGCAAATTCTGGTTTAGCTTTTTTAACATAATTATGTCTCAAAATTGTAACTGGACGTATCAATTTTGCTTGCTAAATCAGGGCCAATATTTGAAAAGTAATCATTGAAGCCCTCCGCCATATCTTTTGAATTATTTAAATTATTTTCACCCAAATTGAGTTCATTCACTACTGGTTGTTTGTTTGCCCAGTAAGTTGTTTATTGCTTTCCAAGCTTTTTTTTGATTACATTTTTGCAGCAATTCTTTTGGAATAATAACTTTTTTTAGCATTTCTTAACTCCATATTTACCTAATTTCTAGTCGTTTTGTAATTTAGCCAATCAGTTTCTAATTTGCTAATAATGGCTTTTCGTTTTATTTGTCTCTTGTATTTATGAGGTTTTTAATTTCGCTCGTAATCCAAGGGACGTCTACTTTTTTAGACCTAACCTTTTTTTGTTGAAGTGGTGCATGATTATTTAATACTTCTAGGAAAATTTCTTTCCAAACTTCCCACATAGCATTTAGATTATGACCAAAAATGTAAACATATTCCTAATGTAGATCTAGAAGTTCATCTACAAATTTTTTTTCATCAAAATTTTTCATGTTCCTTATTTCAATAATATTTTCTTCTTTTTTTTGAAAAACTTGAGTTTTTCTGATTGCAAATACCAAACTGTGGTCACTGATTCCAGTGTGGATAACACCAGAATCAGAAATTTTCTCATGTGTATTTGTAGCCATATGGTCAATGAGGCTGGATGTTGTCATTGTAATTCGAGTAGGTTCATCAATCAATTGAGACAACTGGTACATTCATACAACTGATGAGTTTAGTTTCTTAGTTGGCATATTAGAAAGCTTTTTTTCTTTCAACATGTCGATATTAAGATCACCCATTATATACATTTCTTTATTTTCATCATCGATTTGTTTGATTAACTTTTCCAAAGAATTCTGATGATGCATTAGGTGGTCTGTAAACAGTTGTAACAATAAATGGTTGACTGTGTGGCTTAGTAATTTCTATACACTAGATCAAATCGTACATTGTAATTGATGGAGCGACGCAAATATATACAAACTCCGCCTAGGCCGGTGGCTGTGCCTCGATATTCTTAAGTTTTGCTGGCCGGACACATTTAAAGAATAAGATTTCTTTAGTGGAAATGCAATTAAATGCGATGCAGATGTGAAATCACCTAATTGGCCCCGGAGTTAACAACCAGTGTGGTTTAAAAGGGGGGTGGGCTAAATAATGACGTCATCCGTTGTTGGAAAAAATATAAATTTTGGAAATCTTTTTATCTCTAAATTGTTCATTTCAAATCCTTTATTTTTTTACCAGTAAAGCTTCTATTGAGAGACCATATTTAAGAGAATGGTCTAAAATATTTCTCTTGCGCTTAGTACCTTAAATTCAGCACTCAAGCGTGTCCATTAAGGATCACAGCTTTTCTATTAAAATGGTAATCGACAAACTGTGGAAATCAAGTTAAAATTGAACGTCCAGTAGAAAACCAAGAAACGTTGCTAATTATTTCGTCATTTCTGCCACAACTATTTTAATTGTCCAGTTTTTAGGCACCTCAGAAGGTCATTGTACTACAAAATAAGCGTTTATTTGTTCTTTTGCTTTGATATACTATTGATTGAAGTGTCATTTTGATACTACGCTTAATTTTTAAAGATCTGGATGATTCATTGAATGCTTAGGAGTGTGGCAGAAAATCTAATTTTTGCTTCCTCTCCAAATTTTACTCCACATTTTAAAAATAAATTTGCCTTCTTCTGAGGCACACACTGGAGTGCCGAATTAAAGATACTAGTGCTATATAAGTCTTTTAAGCCTTTCTCTAAGAGTTGATCTGTTAACAAGAACTTCACTGGTAGAAAAATAAAGGATTTGAAATGAACCATTTAGAGATAAAAGAGAGATTTAAAAAATTGCTTAGTCAGCATTTTCCAAAAACTTTGGTGTACGATATTTCTGTAACGAATGACTGAAAGTAATCAGTCCAATTGTGTTTTTTTGTCCACTTATATAGATCTATCTGGCAGAAATGTTTAACTTGCAGATTTCCAAAATTTATATTTTTTCCAACAAAAGATGACGTCATTATTTAGCACACCCCTTTTTGACCAAACTGGTTGTCAACTCTGGGGCTAATTAGTTGATTTGACATCTGCATTGCATTTAAATGCATTTCCACTAAAGAAATCTTATTCTTTAAATGTGTCCAGCGAAACTTCATTTCTAGGCTAGTTTTTGACCCACAGCCGCCGGCCTAACCTCCGTTTCGTGATTTATCTTTTCTAATAATATCATAATCATCTAAGTGAATCAAGTTATCAGTAATACTTGAATCAAGTCGTGTCTCGTTAAATGCACTTAGATCAATGTATTTGTTAGACATTGAATGACGAATTTCATCTATTTTTTTAGGTAAACTAACAATATTCAAAAAGGCCGTTTTATAACCTCTTTCATTTGTAATGGAGTTAAGAGTTGTCGAAAAATTGCTACTCACATTTTTGTTTGTCGAATCATTACAAACTACCGTCTCAATACTTGGTTCACATATCTCAGGTACATTGTCCAGTCTCTTTTCTGATGTCCATGAGCAGGACGAAAAAAATGCTCATTGTTCCTAGTAGATGTTATTGGGAGTACTTTTTGCTCTATTTAGTTTCAAGCAGGTGTAGAATGCACTACCCAAAACTCTGTCTCCATTTCGGTTTAAATGAAGGTTCGATCGATTTATCAATACAATTATTATCAATAAATGCAATCTTATGCCTGACGCATAATCTGTGCGTTGGAGTGTTGCAAGCTCTCTCTCCTCCGCAGAGGCTTCTTGAGCTTTTTTGAGCTTTTCAATATATATAGGGGTTTAATATTGCAGGGTTTATAGACTATATAGAGCACAGAATAATGCGGTAGAGTGTAATGGGCAATAATTTCAGCGGTTTTCCTTATTGCCCATTACATTACCGCATTATTCTATGCTCTAGCTATAGTCTACTAAACCCCTGCAAAGGCTACAATATTAAAACCCTATATACTGAAGAGTTCAAAAAAGCTGATCAAGAAGCTTCCGCGAAGGAGAGAGAGCAAGCTATATAGTGACTGGCTAATTGCCTCACAACCAATTAATCTACCTGTATAAAAAAATAATAATCCTTTTGAGGGCCCTAAATACTAATACATAATAGATAAAATATGAGTGGCCAGTACAATTACAAAGAATATTTTTCTGTTGTAAGAAACTATCAAATATCAGTATTAAAAAGACAACCTTGTGCTGGCACGCAGGTTTTTTCTTAAGTTGGTGGGCAAGGGAATTAATTGATGGAGATACAGAAGGATTCCTATTTAAGAGCTGGGTGGTCAAAATCAGCCAGGAGTGTTTACGGTATATATATATATATATATATATATATTTAAACACGAAAAAACAATGTATGAAAACACGAGCGCGAAGCGCGAGTTTTTTCAGTTAATTGTTTTCGAGTTGGATATCCCAGTGGGACACGAGCTCGAGTTGTTCATATGACTTCTCCAATGAATACGATTTTAATGAATGTTCAATAAACTCTCGTGCGGGATGGCAGTGATAACCATGCCAAGGTGTACAAAATTTATTCATGCCGCCGGAGTTGTTTGTCAAGAAGATCATAGTTAATAGAAAATATACATGGTTTGGAAGCTCACAAAAGACATTGTTTTATGTTTTTGTTCAGGTTTATGGAAATTTTTGCACTTTCACGGTTACTGAACATATTGTGTTTTCTGTATATAATGAAGCAATCATCCAATAGCAACGTTTGGGTTCAATCACTCAACTGTACTGTTTAAATATTAATAAACCTAAAACAAAGGATTTGGCACCTTCATGTACCTTTCAACATGAATCGTAGCTTGATTGTTAACCGCTTTGAAGTTTGCCAGGTTTCTAAACCATGTATATTTTCTATTAACTATGAGAAGATGCATGGAATGCATGGTTGAGGCCGCGTATAGATCGTTTTCACTCACGTGATCGGTGGCCCCATGGGGGTGGTGAAACAATACGAAATATTTGAATAAGAAAGAGCTAATTCCCATACCGTACACCAATATGGCCGCCATTTCATTGTTTTGGTACACCAATATGGCCGCCGTGACGTCAGATGAAAACGATCTATACTTGATTTTGTCGTTGGCTTTCAAATGGTTGAGGATGTTTTGGCTATATTTGAAATCTCAAAGAAGTTTGAGAAGCATTCAGTCAAGAAATTCGAAGTTTTCAACCAGAAAAGGAGCGACAATACCTTAATTTTATCGTTACCAACACACCGTGACTGTCTGTAGCTGAGAAGGTGACCAGAGTTTATTAGCCCACAAGCCTATCTTCGCTTGGCTGTTTTACCGATTCGTTTTCTCGTTCAACCGTTGTTCTTTGAAAGAAAATTACTATAACCAAAGCGAAACTGTCATGAAATTTAGCTGGCGATGTGTCGTGATGTTTGTCTTCTCTTCTCATTCTGATATGTCTGCGTTAGCGTGTGTTGAATGCGTAATTAAGATATTTGAGGAAGATCACCAGTGACTTTCATCAAATATCGTAATTACGCATGCAGGAAAAATTTATTGTAGTTTTTTGTAGCTGAGGCAACCTCGTCCCCAGGGCCTGCAACAGACCCTGGGGACGAGGTTGGTAGCTGAGGGTGTTTCACCGGGATGTCCAAATGCCATCTCGTGATCAAATAAGCCTTTATTATTGGTTAATTAGCTCATGAATTATTCATGAATTCGAGAAATATATATACATATATATATAACCATACAAGCCTGATATTATATATCGGTCAAATCCATGTGTCCCCCCCCCCCCCCCAAGCACAACTGGGCATTTGACACGTTGGCGGGGTGGGCATTTGAAAATAAGTCTTTGCCAGGGGGTAATTAATATTATTTTGAGCTGATATTCTGAGCCTTGTTCTTTTTGCTCAGCACTAAATGGCAATTGGAGGGATATGCAATTGAATTGTGTCCCTCTCCCTCTAGATTGACTCCCTTGCCTGTTGCATTTGATTATGGAAGAGTTGAAAGCAAAAGATATATACAGATCGAGTTTCGGTTGCACCTGGAGAGTTTCTTATAGGTGTTTTGAAATAAGTACTCATAATATAAAATGCTGATTTTTATATTGTGAATCGTTCAGCAATGAGTTAAAAGTAGAGTACAACCTTCCCTGGGGTGTGGGGCACGTTTCACCGTTTTTCATCCCCACGCCTAGGGAATTAGCACCATTTTTTGTAGCCTGCGCTTACAGCTCGAAATTTCTTCTAAAAATTTCGGGCTGCAAACATGCTACATTTTTTGAAGAATTATCAAATGCCCGGGGGTCAACCCGGGGGCCGGGGGGATGGGCACGCTTGGATTTGACTGATATCTTGTTTGCGAAGATAGTTTGTAGTTGGCACCGCAATGAATCATGGTCTAGCACATCATAAATTTTTTGCACTATAATTTAATTGGCGTCATAATGTTTTGGCATCATAATTTTTTTGGCATCATAATTTTTTTGCATTATAATTTGTTGGCATCATAATTATTTTGGCATCATAATTTTTTTGCATTATAATTTTTTGGCATCCATAATTTTTTTGACACCATAATTGCAATACTATGCCATCATAATATATATGTTGTCACCATAATTGTAATATACTATGCCATCATAATATATATGTTAATTTTGACACTGATTACGCGCCATACGTGTGGACTCCAAACGTGTCGAGACTACCAATATGGCCGCGGTGACGTCAGATGAAAACGCCAGCTAAATTAGGAGAGCCGGGGAAACACGGGGACTAGGCGGGGGAGTGCATCGCCATGAGATCTAGTCCCAGGGGGCGGATACAGAGGGGGGGGGGGGGGTGACTGGGTGACTAGTCACCCCCCTTCCCTGTCCCAACCAATACAGGATTATACAGCGATACACTAGCAGCTGTTTATACAAATCACAACAGTTACTCGTGTGTAAAACGTGCATAAATTATATTGTATAACAATGCTTATATATTGATACAGGCCGTAGCTATGGCCTCTCCTTTGCAATAAGATTGGACATAATGATACGCTAATATCTTGTAAATTTGAAACCCCAATTTTAAAACAGTAAGAATCACGATTATATAGACGTATTGTATAGAATCTCAATCTGAAATCTGAATATACATAGTAATTTTGGAACATAAACGTATAAAACATATCCCTATGAGTCCACGACAATGACGACATATGGTGTATTCATATATTTGGGTATTTTGTTTGGTAATTTATATCCTTCAAAACTCTTTCAATCCCCCTCAAAATGCAGGAAATGCTATTTCAGACTCTAAAATTGAATTTTTTTCCGGGGGAGCATGCCCCCAGACCCCCCTGGAAGTTTGTCGCATCTTCGGCGCCACCCTGCTCCCACGTAGTAAGTATTGCCTGTTTTGCCCCCGCCCTTGTTAAATATTCTGAAAGCAACAACTGAGCACCTTATAGTCACCCCCCTTGCAAAAATCCTGTATCCGCCACTGAGTCCATGAGATCGTGTCGAGAAACCATTCGCTGACTAATTCGAAATCTCTGATCATGATTCCGACGACGACATTCAATTTGTTTTGTTTTTTTGCTTGAAAATCAGTTTCTTGGTGTGTTAGTACTAGTACTACAGTCATTTGGTTCATTCATTTTGTACATTTTGGTTCAGTGCTGATTCAACAAGGATCTACGGTAAATACTTGCGTAACTTTGTAAAATATGTGTCTTCTGATTGTTTAAGTAATTTAATTTGTTAACCTGTAGAATTTTTTTTTAAATATACCCTCATGTTGGTTCGAGCCAACGTAAGGCAGAATAATCGTATTGTTTCACCACCCCAATGGGCCACCGATCACATGAGTGAAACGATCCATTGTCTTTTAGAACAAAAGCATTTCTGGTTTCAATTTTTACCTTAGATAAGTTTAACCCCGAGAGCAGCAACCAATTATATTGGGATTTTAAAATCAAATACTCTATTCTATTCTATTCTATTCTATTCTACACGCAGCCGTAGATATGAACATAGTCAATCGAGATATGGTCTGGAAACTCGGCAAACTGCCTATTATGAGCTGTGATTTTATGTTGACCGTACCTTAGACCGTGCACATCCTTTGTTTTAGGTTTATTAATATTTAAATAGCAGGTTGAGTGATTGCCAACTGGAACGTTGCCAATTCGTTCATTATATTGAAATACTGTACAATGTGTTCAGTGACGGTGCGAGTTTCCAGACCATATCTCGATTGAATATGATATGAAATTAACCCTATCCAGACTGGGCCTTTTTTTCACTTCTGGATTGGGGGTGTGTGGGGGGGGGGGGGGGGGGGGGTGGCGGAAAGTGCCCGCGGTCAATATCTCCTGAACCATTTGCTGTATTCCGACGAAGCTTTTTCAGGTGGATGGTATGCCTTGTTCAAGTATGTGTTACACTTATGTTGTCATGGCGACAAATTATGACGTCATTAATTGCAAACACCCAGGATTTTTAGAATTTCCAAAAAAATTTTTCTTATTGTTTTGTTAACATAAAAAAGGTAGTATATCAAAGAAATAGTTTCTCTTTATTAAAAAATGCTTACTTTTATTGTAACTATTATAAAAGCAAGCATAATAAAAATTGTCGGCTGAAATTTAGTGTTGGTAGGTGTTCACGACTCCGCTGTAACTTTTTTTTTGGAGTAATATTTTTTCACCAAATTTTCCACATATGAAGCCCATACATATTTAGGAAAGGTCATAAAATTTCAGAACCATACCTGTAATGGTTTAGGAGATATTAACCTTTAAATTCAGCGCGGGCACTTTCCGCCCAATGATTACCGGATCATGTGCACTTCACGTGGTTTGCACAAGGTAGACGCATGAAGACGCGATGCTGTTCACGTGTATAATTCTGGCAACCAATCAGATTTCTTAGCTACGTCATTGCTAAGGCAGTTACAAGACGCGTCGCGCTCGCGCACTTGATCATTTCTCTTGTTGCCAACAGGGTTTGAACTTTGTCCAGGAGTATTTGACATTAAATTCATGGCTTCTGCGAGCAGTTGTACGGACAAGGTTAGTATTTTTTAGTCGTCATGTTATTATTTTAGCATAACAACAGGCAACTATAAATGGCATTTGTCTCCTTTTCGTTCTCGTAAAGGATGTCGAGTTAGCAACCATTCAAAATCAACTGGTTGACGAAGAGAAGGGCAGTCTCGAGGGGAATCTGGTTGATGAAAAGACGGAGGTTGATCCGTGGGAGTTGCCGGAGTTTACGCATTCGTCCATTCCTTGGAGAGGTATAGCATCTTCGTAGTTAATGCTATACGTTGTAAAGAAATAGATTTTCATTAGACAATAGGGTAATTTTGGGTCATTCGAGTCGAATGTTGTCTTATGTTTCTAAAAATGGCGCGTTTTCTACAATTTTGAATTTTCAGACCTGTCGAATGAAGGGAAAGCCAAACGTGTCGCCATTGGGATTTTGAAGGCTGTCTGCCTCATTGGCCTGATATATCTCTTTATATGCTCGCTTACTTTCCTCAGTTCAGCCTTTCGTCTGCTGGGAGGGAGAACTGCCGGCGAAGTGTTCTCTTCGAATAGTCTGCTGGTCAATCCTTTGGCGGCACTGGTCATAGGAATACTTGTTACCGTGGTCTTTCAAAGCTCATCAACTACAACATCCATCGTTGTCGCGATGGTGTCTTCAGGAAGTAAGTGTACATAGTTTTGTGCAATTTGTACAGTATTTATACAGGTGCCCGTTGAACACGTGTCCATTATGTTGGTTTTACAGTAAAATATGGATTGGGCTGATGTTGGTCGATCTTCGGGTCAATGTATGATTTTTAATATTCTACCCCAGAGCGATTGATAATCTGAATATAAAACACGTGGCATATTATTTTTTTTGTAATGTTAAGAATGCAAAAATTATGGCCTTTATTGCTATGGCTATATAGGGCCCAGGGTACACACTATTAAGTTTACTTTATAGTTTATACCTCTAGTATTTGAGATGTGTGGTTGTAAACATTATTTGTGACTAAAGTTCAAATAAGAAATCCCAAATGTTTCCCATATTTCAGATAAGTTCAAGGCTGGAAATTTCCCAAAATGTAGCACTTAATGCTCATTGCACATGCAATACCTGTATGCATGTTGGTGGTGGTGGTGGGACTCCAGTTTAGCACCATACTGACCATGTATGTACTGTAGTGTTGTTCTGTTGGCACTACAAATTTCCCAGACAAGAATTCATAACACTTTTTGTGAAGTGTTGACACCATGTCCAGAGGGAATGGATTGTCCCTTAGCTTAGGAATCCACAACTTCAGTGGTTTGCATAGCTGGTGGTAAAATAAGGAATGTTCCAACAAAGAACATTAAAGTAACTGTAGCACTTAATGCTCATTGCACATGCAATACCTGTATGTATTTTGTTAATTGTTGGTGGGACTCCAATTTAGCGCCATGCTGGTCATGTAATGTACTGTTGTTCAGTTGGGCACTACAAAGTTTCCATATGAGTTCATACTGTATAACACTTTTTGTGAAGTGTTGACACCCTGGGGAGGGAATGGATTGCCCCTTAGCTTAGGAATCTACAACTTCGGTGGTTTGCATGGCTGGGGGTAAAATAAGGAATGTTCAGTCCTTGTTATTTGCCTCAGCACTCGGCAATTGCTGAGGGAAATGCGAAGGTGAGTTATGATTTATCTGGTTTTCCTCGGCAAAGAAAATGCCAAGGCAATTTCACCCATCATTGTTTTACCAAGTTCCCCAAAACAATGCATGTTCATTCCAATCGTGATGTCAAGTTAGAGGACTCAACGTAAATAAATTTCTTTTTGTATTTGTAATCTTAGATTAATAGATTTGACTCATTTGTGACATAAAATAGGCACTTTGAAAAATTGAACTTCTATTGTAAACTTAAATTATTACACAAAATGTGAAGTCCTACTGTGAGAAATTTGTTTACAATGTAACTGGATGTATGAGTGAAGTCTTGCTTGTACAGCTTGGAAATGCATGACTTTGCCACACCATATGGATACTCTGCTCAGTCAAACTTTAATTGGTAAACTATGCAGAACTTCTCTGTTGGGATTGTTTTCCCCAAGTGAACATGCATTCGTTCATACAATTTGTTGATCATGCATGGCTACTATCTTCTCTAAAAAAGTTTCAAATCAGGCATTTGTTTCCATAAAATAACAACCAATTGTCAAAACTGATGTTGAACAGAATCTACTTTTGCAATTGCCTTTAATAATTTCCGTATGTATTTACAATGCCAGGTGTGACAACAGTCTTTTACAACTGCCGATGTGCTTGCTGATCCGAAGTGTGTTGAAGTAATTGCCGAAGCATTCTATGTTCCTTAACAATTGCTGTGGCATTGCCGAGGCAAAGTAGCAAATTATCGAAAGACTGGCAATTATTTTGCTGAGGCAAAAATAGTTAAATTACAAGGACTGATGTTTGGACAAAGAACATTAAAATAACGGTATGGCAACTACTAAACACACCGCATAAGGAACATTCCAAAAATGCATGTTTGCTCTACTTACTAAAGCATAATTACTCAGGCTACCTGTGGTAGCTGAGTCTAGGTTTTGGCTTGTTATTTTTTTATTTTTTTTTGTTTTGACAAATTGCAATTCTTGTGCAACATTTCCCAAAAGCCTTTGCGACCCTGAAGCGTGCTCAAATGATTTCATCATGGCTGATTTTCATGCACGAGTCACGAGTTTTTTCTTCTGCTGATGGCCTTTGATTGTGTTTGAAGTGAATTTGTGTTTTAATGCTATGATAAACACGCTCACAATGCTTACAATAGATTATAGTAGACCTGGGTTGGTCAGTGATCTCGATAACTGTACACTGAAAATGTGCAGTACTTGATCAAACTTTTACGAAAATTCTCGATCAATGTTTTGTCGAAAAATGTTGCTCAAAAGCCAACTTGCAAGTGAAAGGTAAACATGCTGTATTTTACATCTTCATGGCATTTAACTGAACTGACTTGTGTCTGTGAATGCTGTATGTAAATGTTATATTGAGGTAACTATTAATATATTGTGTGGTTTGCTTTATTTTTTCTTGTACATGTATTGTTTATTATTGTACTGATGTCTTGCAAATAAAAGTCGATGTTATTAAACAATTTATACATTACTTTCATCAAGTGTGTATTATTGTTTGGGTACACCTTTACGGCTACCATTTCAATGTTTTGGTACACCAGTATGGCTGGCTGCATTTCATTGTCTTGGTACACCAATATGGCCATTATTTCATTGTTTTGGTACACCAGTATGGCTACCATTTAAATGTTTTGGCACACCACCATTTCATTGTTTTGGTGCACCTGTATGGCCACCATTTCATTGTTTTGGCACACCAGTATGGCCACTATTTCATTGTTTTGGTACACCAGTATGCCTACCATTTCAAAGTTTTGGTACACCAATATGGCCATCATTTCAATATTTTGGTGCACCCATATGGCCACCATTTCATTGTTTTGGTGCACCAGTATGGCTACCATTTCATTGTTTTGGTGCACCAGTATGGTGCCTATAAGTAGCCCAAGTTCACACCTAGTGGGTGTCTTGTTCAAAAAAGAACTATGTTTTTATATGTTATTCCTGGTTCTAAGAGAAAGAGAAGCTAGAATATATTGTATGCAGGCTTGTCAGGAGGAGACAGTTTCATATGTAGGAGGGATTGCTATGTATGTTGCTTGCACTTCATTTTGTAAAAACAGGGGGGGCAGAGGTGAAAAAAGTTGGGGGGTTTCTGGGATCCTGGGTTTAGGACTCAAAATTTTCTGCAAAATTTGCAATACAACATGGACAGAACACCACTACTATACATTGTGTAAAGCAAAATATGTCGTTATTGTCTGATAGCATGTGTAGACATAAAATCAGGTGTTATGAGAAAGCAAACGACAAAAGTAATGACGACAAAAGGAACAAGGTATATGTTGTAATTTTTGATCCAGCAATTTAGTACTATTTTCATCAGTCAGACTCACTACAGCAGGCCAGTTACTGGCAGTTAGTGCACTTAGATTTATTTAGTTGATAATTGACAAAATGTTTGCTTATCTTGTTGACGTTACCGTTGTTGGTTTATTGTTTTCTACGTGTTATCACGTTAGGTCTTAGCAATTAGCACTGTCAGAAAAGCGAATTGGGAACTGCATATTCAGAACCTGTAGCAAATTCTATGAAAGAACGTACTGTAACTTTGATTTAAGTATTCAATGGTATTTAATTAGTAGAGTTGTACAACGTACAGTTCCAGTGTAATTTCAAAAAGCCATTTACACCATGAGGTGAGATGGCGTTGGGTGACTACAACTACCAGAATGCTAGGGCTTCGCCTAAAAGGGATGACTTACAAGGACCCGTTCAGTCCTTTCATGGCTTTTCCAAAATATGTCGTCAAATTTGTTTTTTCCAAATTTGTCGTCGAGTTTCACCCTAGCTTTTTGGGAAAACATATTTGTCGACATATTGTGGAAAAGCCGCGAAAGGACTGAATGAGTCCCTTTGAGTCATCCGTTTTAGCCAAAACCCTAGAACACTGGCAAAGCATTCTGGTAGTTGTAGTCACCCAACGCCATCTCACGTCATCATGCAAATGGCTTATTATGTCCAATTTTTTCCAGTCAACCATCAAACCTTAAAAATTTTCTGTAAAAATTTCTGTGAAAGACTTGTTGGTGAAACCGAGATTATGCAGAGAAAACGTGATTTGTCGGTAAATTGATAGGAAATTGGTCGGTAAATTGGTCATAAAAATGAGTTGGTCTGTAATTGAGGAAGTGCAATAGAGGTACTCCCCCGCTCAGAATGGTCATGCTACGCCACTGTCAGTGGACAACTATCCTGATGCGATATCAGCAACTTCCGGCTACGAAAATGTCAGTTTTATTTATCAGGAGGGCTTGTGGCTGGTTCTCATGTTACATCACCTTTGTAATGATAGACTATAAATACATTGGAAACCAAAAGCAATGTAACACGAGAACTGCCTTGCATCTACCAAAGAGGAAGCTTGAGGGGCTGTATTTTGCAATAGTGCAACAATTTATTAAGACACGAGCTGTCACGGAAACTGACATTTTTGTAGCTGGAAGTTGCATTATCGCATCAGGATAGTTGTCCACTGCGCTGTTATTACAAAATGAAGTGCAAGCAATATACTGTACATAGCAATCCTGGTGTATGTATGAAACTGTCTCCTCCTGACAAGCCTTTCTAGCTTCTCTTTCTCTTTTTTAAACCAGGAATAATGGATAATTAATATACATAGTTCTTATATTTGAATTATGTTTTAGTAAGTAGAGCAAGTGTACTTTTTTAATGTTCCTCATGCAGTATGTTAATAGTCACCATACTGTTCTAATGTTGTTTGTCTGAACATAATTCCTAATTGTTTTTACCCCAGCTGTACAAACCACTGAAGTTGTGGATTCCATGATAGTAAATCCCCAAAGAGCAATTAAAGTTCAGAATGACCCTCCTTCTCAGACATCTATTTTCAGTGGTTTCATATTCATTGTCTGATGCAAACCATGTTTCGATTTATTTTTAGTTGTGCAAGTTGATCAAGCCATACCAATTGTCATGGGTGCTAATATTGGAACATCTGTCACCAACATTCTTGTATCACTTAGTCATGCTGGTGAAAGAAATCAATTCCGCCGTGCTTTTGCTGGTGCTACTGTCCATGATATATTCAATTGGCTCTGTGTGTTGGTGTTATTACCGTGTGAAATTGCATTTGGTTACCTTTATCATTTGACCAAGTTAATTACCCAGTCACTTGGTGATCAGGGTGAGCAAGAAACTAAAGTTAAGTTGTTGAAGGTGGTTACAGAGCCATTTACCAATTTGATCATCCAACTTAATAAAACAGTTCTTGAAGATCTTAGCAAAGGTCATTCAGAGTCAGAGATGAGTTTGATAAAAAATTGCAATACCAAAAAGTATTTCAATTCAACAACAAATCAAACTATTACAGTTAAAGTGGCACCATGCTCATTTCTTTTTCATGACACAGGACTTTCTGATACTGTTGTTGGTGTTATTTTACTAACCTGCTCATTATTTTTATTATGTGTTTGTTTGTTAATGGTAGTTAAAGTTTTACATTCAGTATTAAGAGGTCACTTAGCTGTAGTTGTAAAAAAGACTATTAATGCAGACTTTCCTGGACATTTTAAGCATCTTACTGGTTACTGTGCTATTTTAGTTGGTGCAGGAATGACTATATTAGTACAATCTAGTTCGGTGTTCACCTCTACTCTGACACCATTAGTTGGAGTGGGTATTGTTTCTATAGAAAGGATTTATCCTTTAACACTTGGTGCCAACATTGGCACCACGGGGACAGCTATCCTTGCTGCTCTAGCATCAACATCACACTTTCACGAGGCCCTCCAGATTGCATTGTGTCATCTGTTCTTTAATCTGACTGGTATTTTGATGTTCTATCCTATTCCATTCCTACGAAGAATTCCAATCAACGTTGCAAAGAAACTTGGTGACATTACAGCTGAATATCGTTGGTTTGCTGTTCTTTACCTGCTGTTCTGCTTCTTCCTTTTCCCTGCTATAATATTTGGGCTGTCTCGTGCTGGTTGGCAGATTATGCTTGCTGTTATATTACCAATTGTGGCTCTCTTGATCTTCATTATTGTTGTTAATGTTTTGCAAAGAAAATCACCAGGGTGCTTGCCAAAACTGTTGCGGACATGGTCATGGGCTCCTAGATGCGTTCGTTCTCTTAAACCTATTGATAAAGGAATTTCCAGTTTCATGGAATTTTGGAAGTATTGTTGTCCATCAAGAAGGACTGTAATAGCAGATGAACATGAAGAAACTTATATTTAATGGACATGCTGTCTGTCATGCTGTGTCCACTGGGAACAAGAATATGAATATATATATATATATATATATATATATATATATATATATATAAATAATATAAATAGTTTTGTGGAAATACCACGTAAAATATTTCTTTGCTAAGCTTTCGGCCTGTTGACTCAGGCTTTCATCAGAGCAATAATAACAAACTGTTGGCTCACGTCATTTATAAATTAAGATGTGAGCCAACAGTTTGTTATTATTGCTCTGACGAAGGCCTGAGTCAACAGGCCGAAAGCTTAGCAAAGAAATATTTTTCGTGGTGTTTATCGCCATGAAAGCGTTCAAAGAATTAATATATATATATATATGTATATATATATATATATATATATATATATATATATATATATATATATATATATATACCATATACCTGTAATAATTATAATTAACCTATATATCACTTCCATGTTTAGGATGGATTTTCATGTTTAGCATGGATGTTTTGTTTTATTTAATCTTGTCAGATGCAAAGTTTTGAAGATTTGAGGGTTTAAATGAAGCAAAACATTTGTGTGAAACAACTTGAAAATAAGTGGTTAATATATTATTTGACACCATTCTCTATTGATGCGCCACACTATACATTTTTGCAGTCCACGTGAACGGGCCGCACTGTGCAAGTAGAGAAAACTCTTGACCTAGTTGTAGCTCAGTTTTAATATAGGTTTAAATCCTATAGTACTGTATATAGAATATTCTTTGGGTTTTGGGACATGGAATATTCTATGAATTTTTCAATCTTATAGTACTGTATATTCTATAGAATCAGTCCCAAAATATAATAGATTGTATAGAATATTTTCGTAAATTGTCGTGGACTAGTAAACCAAAGGTCTGAATCCCAGCCATATAGGCAAGTGGGGCTTTTCTCTATGGTCCGTTTACTTGAAGTAACACCTACATGTACTGTATAACTGTATATACATGTATTATATATGCTCTGCTGAGTTCATGGTCATATGTATATAATAATTTAATAAATCTATATACAGTGTGTATAAAAAACCCCTGAACCCTTAGAAAACAACCTATTGTAGTAGTTTGAAAGCCCTAAAAGCGCTGCATGCGTTATAAATTAATCAGCACATAAGTTAAACAGGAAGAGAAAAAGCTTTTAAATACTTTCACCATGCATACACTTCAAGTTGTCTTAATTTCCCA
Organism: Corallium rubrum; assembly: GCA_964035015.1. NCBI lineage: Eukaryota > Metazoa > Cnidaria > Anthozoa > Scleralcyonacea > Coralliidae > Corallium > Corallium rubrum. Next base: position 2,406,048 of record OZ035997.1, on the reverse strand, counting down.
GGTGTATAAGACCGTGTGTTTTACGCATCTGTGGGTTCAGCGAAGTGCTTAGGGCTTTCAAACTAGTACAATAGGTTGTTTTTTAAGGGTTCAGGGTTTTTTTATACACACTGTATATATATATATATTTATTGATCTAATCGTTAATAGTTTATAAGGAAAATTTAAAAGAAATTAATGTTTAATTATCTGGAAAATGGATTATAATTTTTTTCACTGATTTACATAAACTTTCCAATCGATTTTCTCCACAGCTCATAGACCTTGTCCGCAATCTCGTTCCCAGAGCCCACGTTCCCCTTACCCAGCGGGCGCGAAACGAGAGGCTCTGGGATAATCCGTTCACGCCATCACAGGATTCTTGTTATCCGGAAGAAGAGTTGTATAGAGTTCACTGTGTTCATCAGCCAATGAAATATCGATGTGAAACGGATTATCCCAGAGTCTCTCGTTTCCCGGGTGGGGAACGTGGGCTCTCTGGGAACGAGATTGCCTTGGCCGCCGAATTAAAATTCTTTTATATACATATAAATTAGCCCTTATGAACTCGTTTTCATGTGTGAAATTCAAAAGGATTTTTGCTTTAAAACGAGGTCATGAGGGCTAATTTATATGCACATAAAAGAATTCTAATTCGGCGACCGTTTTTGCGGACACTGGTTGCTAAACCATAATCCGCTATGTCATGAGCGCCGTGTGTAAGAATGTTTTTGTCAATCACGTGATCAACGCAGACCAATAGCAATAGTCCGAATCAGCATACTTCAGAAGTCTTATTTATATGTCCGAAGGGTTTACCAACGTGAACACGAACAACGAATGGGAGTTAAAAGTTGAGTTTTGCTTCAGGTAATGAACATTTGCACAAGACGCCAAGAAATATGATGACAAGTCGACAGCTCAGTGGGTTAACTGGTCTGTCGCAGACTGTTGATATAAATTTGAACGTTTTTGAGAATTTTTGCGGATTGTCTGGTTTCGAAACAATATGTATTTCAGCACTTTAATATTACATTTTTATGCATGCATGTATGTGTATGTATATACAAGCGCGCTGTGACGGCACATTTACATGCCATACTTTCTCGTGTTCAATACAGCAATCACGTAATAAAACCATACAAGGTGTTACTATAATAATTCCGGAACGCACTTCGACTTTGTCGCCTAAACGACAAGCTTTCCAAGGGCGAAGAAACAGTGTGAGCGCTTGTTTGGCTTCGGATTAAAGATCTTTCTGAAATCTGAATGCCCTTTTAACTATTAAATGTTTCAAGTGTTTACGTGTTTATAGGCGCTCGGCCAAGATGTTTTAGCTATAAGTTTACACGCAGAAATCCACCGTGCTTGGCATTGTTTATGTTACATGTAGACGTATGCAATACCTATTCAAAAAACGCGTTGAACATTGATTTATTGAGACGCATGAATGCATATGTTACCAGAGTCTAAAACATAGACATATAAAACATAAAAATATATTCTTTAACAATGCGACAAGCGTCCGCGTTAAGCGAAATTAAAGCGATATAAGTATCATATTTTAATGCGATTATAGGGATCGCGTTTCATGTGTTTTTCCTGTTCACAAAACTGAACGGTTAACTTGTCCAGGGGAAAACAAGCTGTAACGACGTCGCAAAAATAAATCAAGTCAACATAGGTGCCGCCAAGATTAAAAAAAAGAACAAACAGCAGGTTGAACAATAAAACTATTATGTAAATCCACTTAACGTGCGTTTTTGCGGATTACTGGTTGCTATGTCATGAGCACGGTTTGTGTGTCCGAATGTTTTCGTCAATCACGTGATCAAGGCGAAAAGCTAATAGGCATACTTCAGAAGTCTTATTCGTATGTCCAAAGGGTTTACGAGCGTGTAACCAGGACAACCACTGGAAGATTGGAAGTTGAGATCCACGACGAGTTGATTAGCTGATAGTGGTCTACTGGTCTGTCGATATACAGTAAAGTTTAAACGATTTTGTCAATTTTTGCAAACCAGTGACTGCTTTCTAAACCATGTACCTATATACCAGATAGTACGCATTTCATAGCTTTTAGGTTATGATATTATATCGTATTCACTGTTATCTTAATATACTAAAGCAAGCGCGCGGTCAATGCTCGTTTACATGCAATACTTTTTCGTGTTCAGTAATTCAGCATCGCATAATAAAACCATACATGCAAAGTGTTATTATAATTATTTCGTAACGCACTTCAACTTTCTCGCTCAAACGAGAAGCTTTTCATGGACGAAGAGACAGAGCGAGTGCTTTTTTGGGTTCGAATCAGATCTTTATGAAATATGAATAGCCTTTTAGCTAATGTTTCAAGTGTACTGTTGACATGTTAGGCCATCGGCCATCTGATTGTCTGTATACACGCAGAAATCAACTGTATTTGGTACTGCTTGAGTTACATGTAGGCGTATAAAGTACTTATTCAAAAAGCGCGTTGATCATTGTTGAGACAAATCAATTCATGTGTTACCAGAGTCTAACGTAGACAGTAAAGATTAGAACGAAAGTGATATATTATCACATTCTTTTAACAATGCGATTTGCGACCGGGGTTTCCCGTTTTTCCCAATTTACCTAAAATTGTCATTTTAAGATTTTAGGGATTGTGTTGGAGTTTAAATAAGGGCTAGAATTAAGCATTTATATTGTTAAGTTATTAAAGGCATTTAAAAATTAGTAATTATTGTCGATTCTAGATGATACGTGAGAGCATATGCTGATATGTCACAAGGTTATCAAGCATTTTCAGTATGTTTTAGTGAACAATTTACGTTCAATCATTACCTGTTGGCCAAATAAATACCTCCGCATGTACGCATTGCGTACCTATTTTTTAAGAAGGTCTATACAATCCAGGTGATCTGAAAACACGGAAAAGGACTGGGACTAGTTGTCAAATAGAAATCCATTTTTCGAATTAAACTATTTAATATCTCGTGAAATATACTTTATTTTGTTCCCAAATTTAGCATAGACTTATCATTTTCAACACTGAACATAAATACAAAGTTTCAACCAGTTTGATAAAGGAAAATGAAAGAAATAAGTTATTCAATACAGCAAAATGGATTTCTATTAGGTTGCTAGTTCCAGGCCTTTCCCTCACGGTCAGATCACCTGGATGTAATAAAAGATTGTTAATTAATCTGAGCAAATCAGATGCGTGAATTGAATTGAATTGAGTACAGTAGGTCCTATAGAGCATTTTCATCTTACGTCACGGCGGCCACATTGGTGTACCAAAACAATGAAATGGCGGCCATATTGGTGTACGGTATGGGAATTGGCTCGCTCTTACAATGGGCCACTAATCACGTGAGTGAAAACGCTCTATGGTAAGCTCGTGTGTTCTGGCATAAGCGAAATATAGTAAAGTTAATAACGTTTCGACCTTCGTCAGAGAGAAACCTTAGACCCCGTTTACACGTTGCCGGTACAATTTGAAAACGGAACCAAATCATGCCGTTTAGGCCTTGCGTTTACACGATACCGGCACAAAAATAACATGAAATGTTATATGGTGTATTTGCATACCGGCATGATTTTGTTCCGTTTTCAAATTGTACCGGTATCGTGTAAACGGGGTCTTAGAAACTACTGTTTCGGCAGTATATCAGACCTTACTATATTTCGATTTTTTAACACTGCCTACGCAGCACGCTACTTTTATTTCACTGTTCTGGTATATGCTGGTGGCTTGTTGACTAAAAATATATATGTATATAGCGTGAGATATCTGAATTATTCATGGAAATAATGGACACGCAGATATAGTTCCGTGGGATTCATAAGGCTTACATCGGGAATATGAAGAAATCGCTACGTATATAGCACTTTCAATTTGAGTAATCTAATCGTATCGACGAGGTTAGAGTCTTAATATCTCAACACAGCTTCGATTTTCTTTTTATTACGGAGACGTGGCTAAGAAACACGATCGGGGATAATCATTTTTTTGGCAGACTATAATCTCATCAGGCGTTATCGTATATCCGGTCAGCATGGAGGAGTATGTTTTTACACCAGAAATCATATAAAGTGTAGACGTTTGGACGAGCTTGAAGATCCGAACTTTGAAGTACTTTGGGCTCATACTAGGCCTCCTAGATTACCGAGAAGAGTCCCCTGTGTTATCGCTGCCTGTGTCTATCACCCTCCATCTTCGAACGACAGTCTCATTTTAGAATATTTATCCGAATCTTTAACAAAGGTTGAGGGCCTTTTTCCCGGTTGTGCTATTGTTATTGCTGGAGACTTCAATCAACTAGACATATTAAACTCCTGATGTACAACTTCCAGCTGAAACAATTGGTTAATCGCCCAACCCGTGGCTCAAATATTTTGGATTTAGTTCTTACCAACCTGCATAAATATTATGAGCCCTCATCAGTGAAAATTTTGCCTCCTTTTGGTTTGTCCGACCACAACACTATCACCATTTCACCTAAGCAGAGAACTTCCGAACTTTCCAGTCAAAGGACTGTCCTGAAAAGAGACACTCGACCGTCCCGAAAAGCGGAGCTTGGCCGTTATTTGTCTAAAATAAATTGGAACACACTTGAGAACGCAGAATCCTGTGAGGAGAAGAACGAATTATTTTCAAAAATTATTTCTACTGGTGTTGATATTATGCCCGAACGGACAATCAAGCTACACTCTAACGATGCACCATGGGTAACCGAAGATTTTAAACGATTAATATCTTTACGTCAACGCGCCTTTTCTTCTGGAAGGTTAATCTTGTTTAAATTTTATATATCGCAATAAGGTCAATAGGATGAGAAAACTCTGTCGAGCCAAAAGTAGTATAGAATATGAGGCTACCGGCGCGCTTTTTTTTTTTTTGCCAAAAACAGCCTCAGAATGTCAGAATTCAGCGAGAGGGGTTGTTTGAAACGGTAAGCTTTTTTTAAAAATTTTTTAAGTATAAGCAAAAGGGACGAAAGGAGACCCAAACAAAAAAAAAAAAATGCTGGAATTCATCAAGAAAGGATGTTTGAAAGGGTGGGTTGTTTTCCCACTTTTCAAAGTATAAGCAGACGGGAAAATGGGTTTTGAGAAGTGTGGCAGACCCCAGTTTTTTGAAAACGCTTTAGAGCGATTAAGGTTTTGGTTTTAACACACACTTCACTTAGTAGTTATTCCTCCAGATAGCACGTTTTACTTATCGTTCACGAAAAATTATTACGCGTAATAATTATTATGTTCTGTGATCGTTCACGAAAAATTATTACGCGTAATAATTTTCATGGATAAATTATTACGTTTCACTTAAGTACGTGTGATCGCTCATGGAAAATTATTACGCGTAATAATTTTTATGAATAAATTATCGTTTTACTTAAGTGTGATCGTTAACGAAAAATTATTACGCGTAATAATTTTCATGAATAAATTATCATTTTTTATGAGTTCACGAAAAATTATTACGCGTAATAATTCTTTCATGAATGAATTACTACGTTTTGTGATCGTTACGGAAAATTATTACGCGTAATAATTTTCTACTTAAGTGTGATCGTTTATGAAAATTATTACGCGTAATAATTTTTGTGAATAAATTATCGTTAGTGTGATCGTTTGAAAAATTATTACGCGTAATAATTTTTATGAATAAATTATTCTCGGTGAAGTTCGGTGCTGTTCCAAAGAGTCGTTTAGTGACCGCTTATGAAAAATTATTACGCGTAATAATTTTTATGAATAAATTATCCTTGATTAATTGTCGGTTTTACTTATGTGTAAACGTTCATGAAAAATTATTACGTATAATTTTTCACGGTCTTGCTGTTTCAATAAATTAAATATTCTTATGTCCATACGCGTAGGAACTAATTCCGTCTTCCAAGCAAGTATCTCTTATCGTCAAAGCATGAGAGTGATATTTTATTAATTTCATAACTGCCCAGCTTATGTTTATCACTTCGGATGGTTTTCATTTTTTGAAACATTTGTTTTTTACCAAATAATGTGTCTTTGTAGTTCTCATGTTTGATTTGTTTCTTAGTGACACTCTTTTTAATTCCCTTCGCGGTTTTACCGCCTGTTCCGTTGTCTTTCAGATAAGAATACATTTTACTTCTGAGACCGGCGAATTCGGTTATGGGAACGCCGTCCTTCATTTTCCCAATGACTTTTTTGTTTGAATTGTTGTAGTAAGGTGAGCTTTCTGAATAGTCCGAGTTATCGAAAATATTTTTATTAGCCAAGAAGTCTTTGTAAACGTCTTCTGTTTTGATTTCATATGTCAGGCTGTCCGTATCTGTAAACAACAACTTAGCATCGTTTCCATATTTTTCTAATATATAGTTGTAATGGAAATCGTACATCAGTACCTTCGATAGATCTAGAATACACATACCAACGTAAAACGGTCGGTTTAACGTTAACACCTCCTTAATTTTGTGAACGGCAACAAGGTTTTCGTTGAATATTTTAGCGGATACGAAGGTTGGTTTGGAAGCCAGCCTCAACAGCTTTTCTTCACACGTGACCAACCGGACATCTACGCGCTTTCTCAAATTCTCCATTGTTTTACCGAAGACGCTGTTGTTCATCAGCTTGAAGAAGTCCTTTTCAAAGGCGTTCCTGGCAGCAGTTCTCTTCACCGTGTTGAAGTCGATGTGCTGCCTCAGCCAAGGGGATTGATTGAACAACAAAACCCGGTGAACTTTCTTCACCCTTATTCCAAGCCTAACGTACAGCTGTATAGGTTTCTATAGTGGACGACATACCTTTCCTTTCCCATCAGGTTGGTTATCAGCTTACTGACACCACCAACGCTGACACCGAACTTCCTTTTAATTTCAGAACAATACTCCGACAACATATCTTCCCGTATTTCCATCTTCTCAGGGGCTAATGGGTAGTCGTTGTGTAGATCGTGGAGTTCAGGAGGATACTCAAGATCAACCTCAAGTATCATCCCAGTCCGACTGTCATTTTCCGGAAGTTCCCAGGCCAGGTTTCTCAGCTTAGATTCACTCATCCCTCATGGCCCAACCATGCAGATTATTGGCGTCCAGATACATTATATACTTCACAGCCTCGTCCTCACTATACCTCCTCATGTATGGGTTGTTGGCTTTTCCATATCTGTTGGCTATGTAACTAACACCACCTCTCAATCCTTTCTCAATGAACTGGAACATGTCGATGTCAGTCATCAGCTCCAGCTCAATCCCAGTCATCTTCAGCATAGCGTCCCATGCCAACCCAGGTGAAGTGAAGTAGTGACAGGGGTCCAGTTTATAGTACTGAACACAGGTCTTCCTAAAGTTCTCAAAGACGTCAGCTAACAGCAACACATCTGATTTTAGATACACGTCATGGTAGTCCCCCATCGTTCTCATCCCAAACGACTCCCAAACCTTCAAAGCGTGTTGGTAATCGGTGTCTGATATCTCCTCATCGTTTAGCACGCTATAAAACTCACTCTTTGGTGGTAACCCCGTTTTCCCAAACCGACTGAAGTTGTCCATGTAGTCATAGGGGTAAACACCCTTCGTCCTCATCAGGTCCGACCTTTCACCAAATTCTTCGGCTGTGTATCTAAAGGCGTCCCCCGTGAGATTTCCCACCAATTTTTCCAGGGAACTACTCATGAACTGAAAACTGTCCAGAAACACAAGGTTTTTACCTAACATGAAGGCCATATACTTCTCCATATTATTCGGAATGACGTTAATCTCCTGTCCGAACTTTCCGATCTCCCCCATGATGAGATGACTATCATAACCCCTCAGGTTGTGTAAGATGACTGGTATCTTATCAGTCATTCTATGATTTCTGTTACAAAGCTGATGGGCCGATCCCCGATATCTTCCAGTCACATGACAGTGGTCCCGGACCCTAACATCCCTTTCCCCATACTCCAGACCACAGATGTGACACTTTCCAGCGTCTCTGAAGTCCGCCCTGTCGGAATCGGTCAGAATCATATCGTGGTTGAAGTGCTCTTTCCGAATACCCTTACAATACTCCACTTCTTTCAACATCTTTCCAATGAACTTGTTGACAGCACCAGGGCCTCTATACACCTGAACAGGTTTGCTGTATTTGTCGTCATAACAACAGACAACCTTATACCCATAACCACAATCAGTATGTTTTTGGTACCTCTCCATGTATGGTTTTTTCTCTTTCTCCTCTCGGTCTGACTCCGACACCTCCGGTCTGTTGACCTTTTCCGTGATCGCCTCGAAGTCAGCGTACACAACAAACGGAACGTTTAACTGTTTATGGAAATTACTGTACTTCAACACGTTCTTACCGGGGTCTGTCAGGCATCCTAACAGCTTGTTTACCGTTTACACTGATACACACAACCTTATGTCTGTCCAAGACCTCCGTTGAACTGAAACATTGTAGACAGTAAACACAGAAGTGTTTTTTCCTCTTATGTTTTGTTTTGTTGTACATAAACCTATCAAAGTCTTTGATGAGGACGTAATGTTTGTTGTTTTCGTTGGTTAATCAGGAGGTTCATGAGGTCGGTGAACCTTTCCTCTGATACGTAAACCGGAAAGGTTAACCCATCCTCATAACCAAAGACGTTGATACGTATCTCATTTTGTTTCTCCACCCGGTTGTACTGTTTTTGAGTCACAGGGAAGCTGATTCCATTATAACTCAAGTCGTCAACATGGTCCCGGTACTTTGTGACCCTTTGTGGGTCTTTTGGGACAGGAAACTTATGAGCCAGATGACGCCACATAAAACACTTATCATCACTATTCTTAACGTTGATCAACCCCTTTCGACTGTTCTTCAACTCCTTAGGGAGGTCGACATAACTGGAGCCTTCCAGTGGACTGTACACGGTCAGATTAACGTAGTGACCATCCACTGAGTTTACTGTCCAGCCAGATCCCTCGCTTATCCATCGGGTTATTCTAGCCACCACCTCCTCATTCGCGGTGTCAACGTCCTGACCGATTTCATTACCGTTGATTATAGTCTTGATGTGGCTGTTGAAGTGAGCCGTCTTATAAGTTGTTCCGCCGGACGCCTCCTTCTCAAGCATTACAACCAGCGTTTCAGCGAACTTCAGCCCCCTCATCTCAGTCAGCTCCCGACGTAGTAACTTAACCGTACCACATCATTCCTGAGGGCGTTTACCTGTTCCAGGGGGTGTTGGGACACAACAGCACAACTGAACGACTTAGTTTTACCCCTCAAGGCTCTGTCTAACTGATTTATGTCATAACCGATTAGTCTCTCGTAGAGACGGGGGTCTATATCATCGGAATAGTCAAACATGTCAGGGTCTAAGTCGTCGTCTTGGTGGATCATAACACCTGAGCTCATCGTTATAACAGGGGTGATCACATTTCGTCAGGTGTTGTCTCAACCACCTGGTGTAGAACCTGTCCGGGGTACGGTCCCAACCAAGTTCTTTATACACAATCCCAAACAGATTGTTATCAAACAGATCCTTTGTTTTCCCCTTTTTAAGATCCTTCAAACCACTCAGTAACCCAATCCCTCTTCTTGAGCACAATCTGATGATGTAATAATTGTATCTGGATAGGTTACGGCCTCTTATCAAACCCTTACTTCTCATCACTTGGAGAACCTTGGAAAAGTCGGCTAGGATGATATCAACGGCTGTGTCCCTGACAACTCTGGTGAGTCTCTTCCTCATCCAATGATTTCTCGAATGCTCACTTCTACGACCAACAGCCGCCCGATATCTCCCAACAACATATCCATATTCTGTGTCACCACATCCTGGACAGGAATACATCTCAGTACTCACCTTCACACGGAATCTGGAACAATCTCCACACCACAACTTCGTACTACATCTGGGTGGATCCCAGGTTGGGGTTACTAACTCAATCCCCATCTGCTTACAGACCCACCCAACGCCTGAGGGTGATAAATCCTTAAGCCCCTCCGGTAAGTCCGACCAGGAAACAGACATTATAACAAGTCTTCAGAACCTCCTAAGCCCTACGAAACAAACCTAGACATCAGATACCCACCAACCAGACCAACAGACCCAATAAACAGGGTCTGATACTCTTTCATTTCACTCGATGGTTTGTAATAGTCAGACAACTCAGGCTTTGGTTGGAACGACCCACCGACCTCAGCCTGTCTTAACCTATCCTTCAGCAGATCCAGAGCGTGATTCGTTGTGTTGATGTCAGCGTTGGCGTCAGACAGTTCCTGCCCCAACCTCTGTATCCTATCCTTCCTAGCCACTTCACTCTCGTACCATTTCTCCTTTGCTTTAGCCAACTGCTCAAGGGCGTGGTTGTGTCTCTTAATCTCAGCTTCATATCCGGTGTGATTTAGCTTTGAGAACAGGAATCCAGCGCCCGCGAATGCCAAGGCGTTAAACAGTCCACCAGCAACCACACTAGCCATATATACACTAATGGATATTCAGTGAATCAGTCCGTTATCCACCAGGAATTTTCTGACTATATCGTAAATTTTATAGCTTCTGTAGTATGGGATCCTGAGTAGGGGATAACCATGTAGCCTAGCGAAGTCGTTTTTCATTTTGTCGTGTTGTTTTAGTTTCTCAAAACATTTCTCAGTCTTTTCCGCGGTCATACTTCCCCATCGGGTGGGTATGAAATGTTGTTCACCGTCGTACTCAATCAGTAGGAAACCACAACCCACAGGTACCGCGAAGTCATACCGTAGGGGACCACCACCCAACCCGGTTAACCCATCAAACGTCTTCTCCCTAATGTATCCGATCGTGTAACCGCGTAGGATATCCTCGACGTCTCTTTCTCCCTTAGAGCCACGGCTTTTCTTGGTGACAACTTTTGTTTCGGTTGTGTACCTAATTTCAGTTGTTTCAATCTTCGTGTATGTTGTGACGGATTCGCGTACTCTGTGTACTCTCCCACGGTGTCTCCTCATATCATTCCCCCTCGTGAACGTCCTCCCACAGTCCTCACACCTGTAATTTCTTTCCCTGTTGTGGATTTGTCTGACGTGTTGGCTGAGATTTCTCTCAAGGGTGAACGACCGTCCACAAATTTTACAGATTGTTGTCATATTACAATACCCCAAGCTTTTCTCTTAGCCTCTTTTTGTCTACTTAGGTTTTGAACGGATCAACCGGTAAATACCCCTTCGATTGGGCATACTTAATCCCAACTGTGCTGATTCCAACGGCTAGAGCCAGCTTGACGGTACCCTTTACAGATTCAGGAGTACCCAAAGGTTCCCTCAGGACCTTCTTTGAAGCCATGGAGACCGCCACAGCTCCGCCTGTGATCAGGAGGGCGTCGTAGAGCTCGTTCATCAGTTCTTTTCGGTCGGTGGTTGACATTATACTAACACATATTTCATTCGTCGAAGGTGTCTAAAACCGGGGAAGTCCGGACGGGGTTCTGTGGTTCGGGTTTTACCACAGTTCCTTCCATTACCTTTTCCTCATCAATGGTTTTCAGCCTCTGAACCTCCCTTCTCTCCTGCCTCATAGTGTAATAAAGTGAGGCCCCACCGATAATCAATCCAACGGTCCCGATTAGATATCCGTAATAGGCTGACCGAACCCCACCAACCCCAGGACCAATCTCAGCCGCCAACCGCTCCCTGGCTTTCCTCTCCTTGGCTGTCTTTGATATCTGAGCCAGCCGTTTACCAGCCTCCACCCGTTTCGGATCCTTGACTCTCTCCGTCTTGACCGCTGATGTCACCTTAGGAACTTCCGGGGTTTTCTCAGATGTTTCGTCAGCCATCTAGACACTAATCTATGTTTCATCTGTGAGGTCATCTGTAGGAATCTCTGAGGTCGTCTCTGAGGAATCTGTGAGACCATCTGTAGGGATCTCTGAGGTCGTCTCTAAGGAAACTATGAGGCCATCTGTAGGGATCTCTGAGGCTGTTTGTGGGAAGTCTGTGAGGTCATCTGTAGGAATCTCTGAGACCGTCGACCAGACAACAACAGACTCAGTCACGTAGTACTCCCCCCTATGGTTTCTTCTAACACAATGTCTCATCACCCCGATAGCTCTTCTGAGGGTGTGGAAGATAATCAGTATGGGTCGTCTAAGTCTCTTTGGAATCTTCATATAAAATACAGGAGGTTTAGCGCCGTACCGTATACCTGGGGTATAATGACCAACCCAAAGCTCGGTGCTCGACTGATCGCCCTAGACGGAAACATCGGTGTGGGGAAGACAACGTTCGTGAAACCGTTCGCTAGGAGGAACCACTACCGTCTCATAGAAGAGCCAGTTGAGAGCAACCCATACCTGGAAAGGTTTTACGCTGACCCGGGAGGTGGGCGTATGAGACGGAGACTTGGTTTCTTGGTGAGAGAATCGACGCTTACCTGAGAGCTCTGGAGTTAATCAACGAGGGGGAGAATGTGATTGTAGAGCGAACACATCACAGCTGTATGACTTTCACTAAGAACTGTTGGCGTAATGGGTGGATAACCGACAAACAGTTTTCTGATTATTCCAAGATCTTCCACTCACTAAACAATCTACTCCCAACCCCTGATGCCCTACTACTCCTGAGCGCTTCAGTTGACACCTGCCACGACCGAATGCTCAGGAGAGGTCGGGATTGTGAAGCCGGTGTAACTAAGGATTACCTAGAGCGGATACAAAGGTATATGAGAGAAACAGTTATAATGGTTTGGAACAAGGGGACCAAGGTGATTGGTCTCGACTGGGAAGACTTCGGTCCGGATGAGTCGGAGGTGGTCAATACCCTCAGTGGGATCCCTAGCGGATTTCACGGTTGGATGGCTCGTGTGGGTGACCGGGACGTCTACATACCAGAGATAGTCAGAACCGTTAGCCAGGCCCGGCAGGCTCAGCTGAGTCATAAGTCCTATGGTACCGTGTGATCATACTGTCGGAATGTGGACAGACCTCAGTCACAATGTCGTCGAGTACACGGACGTCGGATAGGAAGACAGTCTCATCGTAGGAAGCCCCACGTAGGAAGCTTCTTATTTGTGTCAGAACCTTGTGGTAGCTGATATGAGCGAATTCACAGTTCTCCAGTCTACCAGACATCCCCGACTTGGTCACATACCCCTGAATCAGAACGCCAGGACCGGCTATGGTTCTGAGGATCAAAGGGTTAGCTGTGACACCACCGGCTATCCCCCCAACCACGGTCAACCCAATAGAGACCGTCTCGAGGATCATCTTCAGTCTCTTCAGTCGGGTGTGTTTCCACTTGTAACAAGTCGCTAACCTGTGGTAATACGAATAGAGTCGGGTTAGTTTGTTCACTTCAGCCGATTGGAGGTTTTTACCAATGTGGTTGAAGCTGATAACGTTTTTTCTTTTTCTCTTCATTCTAATTACAGGTTATATTCAACCATAACCTCCTTACAGATCCTCCCGATCTCGGGTTCCCCCAGACGACCCTCCACGATCTTCATACCGTAGAAGCTGATGTCTGAATAAAAACTTTTTAAGCTGTTTACCCCGAACACATTCAGATAAGATGTCCCTATCTGACCGATGTCACACATAGTGTATGAGTCCCTCAGTATCTCACCATTTATCCTGACGTGTGACACTCTAAGTCCGGATAGCCAGTGGGCAGATATCAGAACCTTTTTTCCGATGGACTTCGCTGGAATTGTACACTCACGAAACCTAGACGGTGTCATCCCACCGAAGACCAGTTTGTTATTCACCCCAGCTTTAAACCCAAGGCTTCTACCATCGTTAACATTGACATTGGAAACGATTGTTTCCCAGGTACCCGACGCCGATCTTACGCCGTTCCTCTTTACCACAACGAAAACTGAAACATCAGTGAACATAAATCTGGGCACGTTAGCGTGGAAGGCTGTTCTTATCGTCGTCTCAGGGTAAAGGAAGTGGTGGTCACCGGTGGTGTTTAGCTGTGGGTTAATACTAGGGGGTCTCCAAAACATGGCTGAGTGGATCTCACCATCCCTATCCTCTATGTAATCAACAAAATTGAGTTTGGAGACGGCGTTCTTACTGGATCTGGTTACGTTCAGATCAAAGATGACCCTGTAGTCGGGGACGGGCTTCGTATGAAGGACCTCTTTTAGTTTATCGTTGAGTTGTTTATTAGTGATCGGTCTGTTGTAACCATAGAACAGACTCATATACTATAGAATGTATTTACTGAACAGATACCCAGACACAGCTGTTAGGACCAATAAGATTCCCAACTCATTGTCTGGCTTTGGTTGTCTGTCAAGTGTATGGACGGTTGGTTTGTCAGGTGTGTGGACGGTTGGTTTGTCAGGTGTGTGGACAGCTGGTTTGTCGGTTTGTCCGTCACTGTCGTCTAGTGTTTCCAGATGTGGACCGCTTTCTTGGTGTGTCTTTGGTGGTTGTTTGTGAACACCCTGATAGTTGACCTTAGAATTAATACCAAACCTCATACCCTCCGACGCACGTCTGAGAACGTTGTTGTATCCTATAATCTTCTCCTTCAGTATCGTCAATGACCCCGGTACTAACCACGTGTCAGGACTTATGGCCAGGTTCTGGGTGACGTTAGTATCTGATATTGCCCTGTTCATATTCAGAATCCAGGTACTAACGGAATAGTTAACGACGGCATCCTCTACAAGGACTCTAAACTCTTGCTGTGTCTCAAGACTGCCAGCACCTTTGTTAACAATGCTAACCCTTGTTTTAGCCTGTGAACCGAGAACGGCGTAGACATAAGCCTCGATGGACTCATTCAGATACTGTAAGCCTACCCTGGTAAAACCATCTGTCCGTAAAGGGATGAACCTTCTGTAGTGTGTCTTATAGTCACTATTGAGACGCCACATCCACTCATGGAATGGATGGTTGTGTTTGTAACCAGACTTCGGATTAATCAGGAACTTTTTTTCTCTAGGTATGTTCGCCATGTTGTCAATCACACCGCTGTCCCCAACGCCAAACTCTCTCATTAGGTCACTCTTCTTCTCCGTTATAAGACGTCTTAGTATACGCCGCGTGGTGAAATAGAGGTGAAAACACATGATAGAGGAAACCACTGGATATACGTCTTCTGAGAATTTTAGGTGTTCTACCCCAACGCCACAGCAGTATGAACTGAGGTAGACAGCAAAGATGAGCTGGTAATAAGGTTCATTGTTATCCACCATACCGCGATGTCCGTCCGGTTCCCTGGGTTTAGGACTGGTAATTTTGCCATAAAAAAGTCTTGGCCGTTAACATAAACCCTGAAATTGTTAAGGTCGTAGTCTATAGCGTTGTTTGATAGGTACGTGAACTTTGAAAAGTCATATTTCCCCTCAATGTCCCTCTTCCAGTGTCGTTTACCCTGAATCTTCTGTACCGTACCACCACCAAGCCACATCTTTGGAAATCTGGGTGGTGGTTTATTTATTGTTAAATACTTGGTGTAGTTTTTATTGTTCTTAAAATCTCTGTCGCCAGTGTAGATGTACGAATCGTTGATAGGTCCGAAGAACACACCAGGCTCTGACTGACCGAAGACTGAATCAGTTATAAACTTGGTTCTATCGGCGTATGGGTATTTGGTGAAAAACTCTCTCAGGGTCTTATCCATATATCATAGGTTAGGTTATATGGACACCGGGGTCGGGCTAGAACAGGAACTGAGAGATATTTACTACAATCCGAAAACAGGATATCAGTCAGCTGAACGATTGTACCAGAAGGCGGTGGGAGAAGGTCTTGATGTGAGCAGGAAGGTAGTGAGGGACTGGCTGAAAACACAGGACACGTACACGAGGTATAGACCGGTTGTGAGAAAGCATAAGTTCAGACAGACGTTCGTCAGCCACCTCGGTGAACAGATACAGATGGACCTGGTTGATATGGGGAAGTATAAGAACCAGAATAAGGGGTATTACTGGATTCTGACTGCTGTTGAGATTCTGAGTCGGTATGCTTTCGCCGTTCCCGTTTACAGGAAGGACACGAAAAACATGACCGAGGCCGTGAGTAAGCTGTTGGAACAGTTCAGAGACCGCTTTGGTACTTACCCTGACCTGGCTCAGTTCGACGACGGAAAGGAGTTTTATAACGTTGGTGTGAAAGGTCTGCTGAAGGAACATGGTGTTGAGTAATACCAGGGTTAAGTCACGTTGGCCTGAAAAAAAGAGAAAAATCTTCTCGACGTTTCGAGCGAAGGCCCTTCGTCAGGAGAAATTAGTAAACAACTCACATGTGGTCACGCGTATTTATAGCAGAGCTACAATGGGTATCACGTGAACACATGTAAGCCAATAAAAACAAAGTAAACAAATAAATTAATATGCAATTTTAGCCTGTGTGCAGGTGCTGACCCAATTTGTGGGTCAGCTACCTGCAAATAGGCAAAGAAACAGGTTATAAATTACTATTTAAATCATCGGAAAAAGGTTAAGGAAAAGGTGTGGAATATGGTGGTGGAGTGAGCTAAATGAAAGAGAATCGCTCATTGAGGCCGTGAGGGTGAATGGTACCAAGTTTGTAAATGAGACGCATTTCTTGTTTACGACGAGTATCGTTACAACCTGTAATGGGCTGAATGGCACAGATTTTCATGTTGGAAAAGGAGTGGTTGGCACTGTTGAAGTGCCTGGCAACAGGTTTGTTTTGCACATTGTATTTGACATCACGAAGGTGTTCAACAAACCTGTCACCTAAACGTCTTCCAGTTTCTCCGATGTAAAGCATGGGACATTTACTGCAAGAGATACAGTAAATGAGGTTGGAGGAAGTGCAAGTGAAACTGTGGGTTATGTTGAACCTACATTTTGGAGCCGAAATTGAAATTGAGGAGTCTAAATATTTACAGGTGTTGCACCTACCACGACAGCAAGAGCTGGTGCCAACATGTGATACCAAGGCTTGCTGCAGTGAGCTGTGAACAACGTTTTCCCGGATGTTTTTGCTATGCCGAAAAGATACTAGAGGTTTCTCAGAGAAAATGGAAGATGTTTCTGGGTCATTTTTAATGAGGTCGAAATTGCGGTTAATGATGTACCTTACTTTGAAATTGAAGGGATGAAAAGTGAGAACTAGAGGTACTTTTTCATTAGAAATGGTAGCCAAAGGTTCGCTTAAGGTGTCTGAACGGGAAATGTTGGAGACCTTGTGTAAGGCAGTGTCTAAGAGGTGGGAAGGATAACCGCGATTAACAAAAAAGTTTCTCATTTCCAAACATTTGGCATTGAAATCGTCATCTTCACTGCAGAGGCGGCGAAGACGAAGAAATTGAGAGAAAGGAATGGAAGTTTTGGTGTGTTTAGGATGATGAGAGGAGAAGAGGAGGTAGCTATGAGAGTCAGTGGTCTTGTAAAAGACAGAAGTGCTCAGCTTATTACCATTAATGGAGACAAGAATATCTAAGAACGACACACTAGTCTCACTGATCTCCCACGTGAACTGGAGTGCTGGGTGGAAGTCATTAACATAGTTAATGAAGCAAACCAGGTCAGCGCGCGAACATGATGCAGTGCCTAAGCAATCATCAATGAACCGACCATAGTAGTCAGGTAGGAAACCAGTGTATTGTTCAAAGATTTGTTTTTCCACATAACCAACAAATAAGTTGGCATAGTTAGGGCCCATTTTGGTACCCATGGCTACACCACTAACTTGTTGGTAATGCTCACCATCAAATGAAAAATTGTTGAGGGTGAGCACTAACTCGGCCAGGCGTAACAAAGTAGTGGTCGATGGCTCCCGAGTTGTGCGTTGATCAAAGAAATATTTAAGTGCTTGAAGACCATCGTGATGCGGGATGACAGTGTAGAGTGATTTAACATCCATGGTGAAGATGAAATGATGTGAACCCTGAAAACTAATGTGGTCACAAATTTTCAGAGCATGTTTGGTGTCCTTGATGTAAGAAGGTAAATTCTTAACCAAGGGCGCCATGATGTGGTCAAGGTAGGATGAAATGGCTTGGGTAGGGCAACCACAAGCAGACACTATAGGTCTACCTGGGTTGTTGGGTTTGTGAATTTTGGGAAGGAAGTACATGACAGGTGTGCGTGGAGTGGTGGTTAGGAGATTGCTTGCTGTGTCAGGCAATTCCCCAGTGGTGATGAGGTTGTTGATGGTGGATCGAATGGTGGTGTTGTGTTGGGATGTCAAATCACCATCAACTCTGCTGTAAAAAGCAGTGCCGTTTAGTTGCCTTTGAGCCTCTTTGCGGTACAAATCAGCTCTCCAGACAACCAAAGCACCACCTTTGTCAGCAGGTTTGATGACAATATCATTCCGGCTACGGAATGATTTTAGAGCACTTAATTCACTAGAGCTGAGATTAGATGGCCTTTTGGGCCTAAAAGGTGGGAGCTGATCTATATCATGTCGACATTGTCGAATGAAAAGATCAAGGGAGCCAAATTGGCCTTCCGGAGGAGACCAGGAAGATTTTTTAGGATTAGCAGCCTCAAAAACATCCTTTTGTTGGATGGAGGAATTATTGTGAAAATGTGCCTTAAGTCTTAGTCTTCTAAAGAAAGTTTCGGTGTCCTCCTTCACTGAGAAGGAGTCTATGGGCCCAGGGTTGGGAACAAATTTGAGACCTTTCGCAAGGACAGATCTCTCAGGGTCAGACAAGGGCAAATCAGGAGGAATCGTGACCACTAAATTGACATTACTGGTGGAGTTGGTGTGGTTAGAATTCGAAACGGGACGAGGGCCTACAAGAGTGTTGAATTTCGAAGTTTTACTCGCCTTGAGAAACATGTAAAATTTCGAGTTTTTTTCGAGTTTTTTTCAGGCCAACGTGACTTAACCCTGGTAATATTTGGATTTCAACCGTGGCCGACGCTGTCCTAGAAGCTTTTAATGGTGTTGAGTACTTTGGTACGTTTTCAGACAAGAAAGCAGCAGTCGTCGAACGGTTCAACAGAACACTTAAGACTGCCATGTGGAAGTATTTCTACACCAAGGGGACTTATAGGTGGATTGATGTTTTGGGTGATCTCGTTGAGGGTTATAACAACACAAAACACAGTGTCGTTATGCTGAAGCCCAGGGACGTCGGTAAGTCAAACGAAAATCAGGTCTGGAATACGTTGTTCGATCATCACTTTGGTGATCATCCTTTACCCAAGTTCCGGGTTGGGGACACTGTAAGGGTGTCAAAGTATAAGAGCATATTTACAAAGGGTTATGAGGCTAACTTCACTGAGGAAATCTTCAGGATTACGAAGGTCATCCGTGGTGATCCAAACGTTTACGAAATCGAGGACGCTGAGGGTGAGCCGATTATCGGAAAGTTTTATGAGGAGGAGTTGTCGCCGGTGGATAAAAAGGATGACGTTTATAGGGTTGAGAAGGTGTTGAGGAGGAAGAAAGTCGCGGGAAAGAAGATGGTGTTGGTCAAGTGGTTGGGTTATGATAGTAAACACAACTCATGGATACCCGAGAGTAACGTACAAAACCTGGGTTAATATATACTCTAAGGATGAGGCTAACATTATTCATTGAAAACGGTGAGAAGACTGTCTACTTCGAACAACCTATCATGGTGACAGGTCCAAGACCACAGGTGATGCTGAAGAAAGCGACGGTATACTGGAACTATAACAATGTGGTGTCAGGTCTGAACGATTCTGTGTCGTTTGATGGTAAGGAGGCATCCGCCCCTGAAGGTTATTTCGGCTTTGACGCGTTGGAAACGTTCGTTAAGGGTTTGGCCGGGACCCACAGTGGCGTGGTTGAGTTCGGAAAGAATGTTTACAACGGAACTTCTAAGGTGAAAACGTCGGAAAAGCTAAAACTTGGGAAGATGGGTCTTCTTTTGGGGTTTGGTGAAAACGATGTGATAACTGCTGGTGGTGGTGGGTGGACTAACATGCAGTCCAAACCAGGTGGACATCAATAGAGGGTTAAGGTATGTCAGGATCTCGTGTGACGCTGTTGAGAGTGAAAAAAGTCTGGACAATGGGAGGAGGAGTAATCTGATTGGGACCCTCCAGATAACCTCTGAACAGAGTCTGAAAGGGAGTGTACAGCACTACACAGACATTGAGTCGAAAGCTGAGATCCGTAAGGGTGTTTATGGTAAGATGACCTTTAGGGTTCGTGGGAATAATGATCAGTCAGTAGGTCGGCCGGTTGGGATTGGAGCTGTTCTGCTTGAGTTGTACATAGGTTAGTATATAATGGCTGATGGAGAAGTCAACATCGAAATGGGTGAGCGTGGTGAAGATGGGGAGAGAGAAGAGGATGGCATCAACGAAACGAGTCTCATGATGGTGACGATAAGGACTCCGAACTGGAGGACCTGATGTCAAAACCTTCTGAAGATGTAACCCGTGTTGAAGATGGGGTTCCTAACATTGGTAGTGTTATTGGGTCAATAAAAGGGTCCATCACACGTGATAAGAAGCAGCTCTTCCGCGAAAAGTTAGGTGTTATAATAAATAAGAAAGACGCTATATCATCTAAGAACATAATAGAACAGACTGAGTTTACTTTTGACAAAAAGGGTCGCGTCAACGGAGCATTTTTTAATGGTGTAAAAGTTTTAGTGTCTAAAAGTGGTGAGATTAGGTACAGTAAAAACAAATCAGAAAGTGTAGTCAAATCCGTCACACTTTTCGAAGAACTGTTAGAGAAAGCCAAAATTGAACACTCCAACACGACTAAGGGAATGATTGAGGAGATCGACGGCAGCCCACTGCCTTCTGAGGAAGTGGTGGATGATATAGCTTCACGAACCAGCTCAGTGATCAGCGATCTGGTTAAAGAAAAAGAGGAAGAACTACAAGAACAGGCGGAAGGAATATTCCTAACCAAACAGGAAGTAAGAGAATTCGCTGGAACACTCCACCTACAAGGTACGGATGAGGTACAGATCGGGGCCCTTGAAGATCAGGCCAATCACTACAGATTAGAAGCACTAAAAGAGGCCGACCCTGTTAAGGAACAGTTCTACAAGAGCGTCAGTGAGACAGCGGAACTAAATAAAGGCAGACAGCATAAGAATTAGGATTAGTGAGAGACCTATACATACGGAAGCTGTGTCTATCTTAGAGAATGAGGTGAGAAACAATGACCTAAATAGGTTAGAAAGGTTTAAGAAGTGGGCTAAGAAAAATATGGTTGGCCTGTCTGCCATAGCCATCACCATAGCTGGGATCATAACCACAATAGTTGTTGCCGCCAGAAGGACTGTCTCGGGGGGAGCTAGAGCCGTTGGTGGTTTCGCTAAGGCACTCGCGAACCTGGGTAAGAGTTTGGGACCTCTGTTAGCACCGCTGTTCAGTGTGATAGCACAGGTTTTAACCTGGGGAGCAAAAGGGATAGCGTGGTTAGCCAACAATCTGTGGGTTTTAGCCATAGCTATGGCGTGGTTGTTGTATGACTACTGGAAAAACAGCAAAAACCGAAAATAAAACCTGTTATGTAGTATATGACCAACAAAAGTCAGACAGAGCTGTTACCTGGATTCAGACGGGCGAAAATGTCGGAGATCAAGGGAAGTAGGACAAGACACACAATCACCATGAACCCCAACAAAGTCAACCCTGGTGAGGACCTCTACATCGACATACCAAAGCTAAAACCTGATAGTTGTCTGGTCCCGGGTAGCTTTCATCTATTGTTCGACTTCAAGAACATGAACACCAAGTCGTGGTTCCTAAACAATCTCTCCAGACTTCTGGTTGAAAGGCTGGTTGTTAAGCTAGCCGGCGAGACTGTTTACGACAATACGGGTGAAAGTGTCCTTGGTGTGTACAGGGATCTCTGGTTACCGAAGAGTGTAAGGGATCAGATGGTTGGGTATGGAATCGGTCCAGAAAACCTGAGAAAGCTGATGTCTAAGGACGACAGTGGGGCTTCCTCTGGGGACGCTGAGAAGGTAGCTGACGCTCTGATGCTCACAATCCACGGAGTGAGGATGAAGGTGAGATTGGATAAGATCCTCGGGGACCACGGACTTTATGCTCCCTTTGGAATGTATAACAACTTCCGCTATGTCATTAGCTTACCGAAAGCCTCCGACATCATGGTGGCCCAGTCAAGTGAGACCGTTGATGGGTACACACTGGAAAACCTTGAGCTGGAGTATGAGACGATTGATAACACCGACATCGCCAGTGAAATAACGTCACTGTACACAGCTGGTCGGTCGTTGTCCTACGAACATGTCACGCTGATGAAGTCAACTGAATGGTTGGCTGGATCAACCCTGATCAACGAACACATTAACCTTCCGCGGAAGTCTATGAAAGGGATCGTGATGATGTTCACAAATAAAACCCGAACTAATAGTGAGGAATACGTCTATCCAAACATTGAGAGTGTTAAGCTAACAATTGAGGGTGTACCCAACGCCGTCTTCAGTCAGGGGATCCCAAAGAGTCGGTTCTATGACGAGGCTAAAAGACTATTTGGTGGAAAGGAAAACACAGATCAGTTTATGACAATCCAGAAGTTCTACAAGGACGCCTTCGCTCTGGCGATTGACCTGAGAAGTATTGAGGATCGCGACAGTGTTGGGACTGGGAAAAGAATCGTTAATACACAGTCTGGGGTTCTGATTGAGATTACTAAGAAGGTGACTGTGGCTAACGTAGTCTATCGGATCTTTGTGCTGAGTGATGGTTTGGTGAACATGGTAAACAAAAATCTAAAATCAATCCAATATTAAATGGACCACCCATTCAATATGTTGATCGTTGGTATGACAGGTTGTGGGAAAACCTGGTATCTCCTGAAGATGTTAGAAGATGAATACTTCAGGTTCTTCGACTACATCGTTCTGCTCTGTCCAACGTTCAGCTGGAATAAAACCTATGGTACTTGGAAATACACCTCCGACCCGGACTTCATCGCTGTGGATTGTAGTCAGGACGACGTTGAAATTGTACTAGAATATATTGTTAGGATATTCAAGGGATCCAAAACACTAATAGTCCTCGACGACTGTGCCAGGGGACAACCCGTAAAAAACAGAACAAGTGAGTTGGTTAAATTAGCCTTCAGCGCCCGGCACTACAATCTGTCAACTATCGTAATCACACAACAGCTAACAGCTATCACAAAACCCTATAGGGAGAATATCAGTAAGTTGGTAACGTTCTACAACCCCAACAAAACCGATATGAGGGTTATTACTGATGACTACCTTGGTGGTTTAGACCGTGATGAGGTTACGGGGATAACTGAAAAGCTAAAAGAAAACAAATACGCTAGGCTTGAGATTATGTTAACTCATTCTTGTCCGGCTCGAAATCACTCACAGCAGGTGGTCTCAGCAAATTTGTGAATTAGCATGCCATAATAACACAAAAATAATACCACAATATATCATTTGAATCGTTTTTACCTCTACTATTCAAATTTTGGGTTGTCGGGTCTTGTCAGACAACCCATTTTGCAAATTATGCTAATTTATGCTAATTATTATTAATATTATTATTATAATCTACAACAAAATGTTAAATATTTAAACAATAAATGACTTTAGCACCAAACTTTGGGGAAGTAAAATGAAAAGCACTATTTCACAAATTCAAATTGAAAAAATTAAAGCAATATAATAAAATGCGAATATTATATTGATTTTTTAGTATTTTTCATTGGGCGACCCCCGTGGTGCCGCTCGAGCGGGATCGTCACTTATTTTGGAAATTTACAAATTAAAACAGAATTATACAAGAACATACAACCATAATACATCATTAAGATCGTTTTTAAGTCAGCTATTCAGATTTGTTGTTATTTTGCATGATATTTACTCCTGTTTGCCATTACAACGCCGACAAGTCGAGGCAAATTTTGTTCGAAAAAATGGCCGACCGGCTGAGTTCTTTTTGTCAAATTTTACCAAATTACTGCTAATCTACGAAATAATTACATCAAACAAATGCTTATACTCACTTTAGGAGTTGTTACAGCAAAAAATTTGGTTGGTTTCGCTTATATATTGACCAAAAAAAGCCATTTTGTTCATCTTGTCTCGTCGCGCCACGAGCAGACTTCCGGATCAAATTTCCTCGCTTCAGAGCTCGGGTAGTACTTCATGGCATATCATTATAAAGGTCTCATTTTAAAAAGGGATCTTTCAGGGTCATTTTAAGCCCGTGGGGGGTAATTTTGGTCAAAACCTCGCAGATCCACAACGAATCGAAGTCATCGTTCACCGGTGGACGATGACAATAGGGCCGGACCAGAATGAGTTAAGGCATCCGTACGCGTATAAGGTGGTCATCCCAAAATCTGGTTTATAGTAAGATGGCTGAGAGGAAAACTAAAACGGTAAGAGTCGGGAAAAAAATCAAGACACCCGCTGCAGAACCAGCCGAAGCATCTGTTGGGGAGCCAGAAACGGAAATACCTACTGAGATCCCCAACCTAGTCGATGAGCTCGTCAATGATCTGAAAAAGACTGAGGAAACCAGCCAAACACCTCCACCAACCGATGATGCCAACAAGAAGAGAAGTGAGCTAATAAAACTGTCAGAGGATGGTGAGATAACTCAGTCAGTCAGCTACATCAAAAAAGCGTCGGTAAAGATTGTGGATAAGCTATACGCTGAATATGAGGCCAAAAGGATGGAAAGAGCTAATGAATTCCTGACTGATATGCTAATCAGTAGATTCTCTAATGTTCTCGGTGGTTTGGACGCCGTAGAAAGCTCTGAGGAGCTAGACAACGAATTACAAAAAGACAAACTGTTAAAGAGTGACGTTGGTAAAGTTGTAGCCATGATCACGCCGTATATACCATGTCTCGGACTGTTATCCGGAGGTATAACTGTGGGAAAACATGTGTATCAACACAAAACAAAATTATCTGAACAGAAACCGGAAACCAAACGAAACCAAAATCAGAACCAAAACCAAAACCAAAACCAAAACCAAAACCAAAACCAAAACCAAAACCAAAACCAAAACCAAAACCAAAACTAAAACCAGAACTTTAATTTATGGGTTAAAAAATGATTGGCCGTCCCCTGTCACCTGCACATACGAAATTTACATACGGCTGAAGTTAACCCTTATAACGACCACCCGTATGAAATCTTTTATGTTTTATTATATCAAATCCGACAAAAGCGTTCGGAAAGGGGAAAAATTTTCCACACTTCCCAAAACCCATTTCCCCGTCTGCTTATACTTTGAAAAGTGGGAAAACAACCCACCCTTTCAAACATCCTTTCTTGATGAATTCCAGCATTTTAATTTTTTTGTTTGGGTCTCCTTTCGTCCCTTTTGCTTATACTTAAAAAAATTTTAAAAAAAGCTTACCGTTTCAAACAACCCCTCTCGCTGAATTCTGACATTCTGAGGCTGTTTTTGGCAAAAAAACAAAAAGCGCGCCGGTAGCCTCATATTCTATACTACTGCCAAATTTTTTGCCTCAACAGTTAATCAATTGAAACTATCTAAACCTAAGACGTGGTGGTCCCAAGTTAAACGCATTGGTGGTATGAAGACCAGTTATTGCAACCTTCAATCGCAACTTCAAATAGATAACATAGATCATTTATCTTCAACTGAAATTGCAGATCTAATTAATGTTACCCTTTTGGAGCCCATGAAATCGTATCGTCCTCTATGCACCAAAGACCTTTCCACCTTGTATCAAGCAATTCCAGCAGATCCTCCTTCTGTGGTTACAAGTTTAACTACTCCAATTTCAGTTTTAACAAAACTGAAGAATTTGGTGACTTCCAAAGCACCAGGGCCCGACAGCATTCCTAATTGGATTCTAAAAGGTTATGCTGAAATTATCGCATCCCCAATTTCAAACTTGTTGAATGCGTCCTTCCATGAACAAAGTCTTCCTCTTTCTTGGAAAAAAGCTAACATTACCCCTATCCCAAAGGAAAAACCTGTACGCGAAATAAATAGGCACCTTAGACCTATATCTCTTACATCTGCTATCTCAAAATTAGCTGAGGACTTTGTAATTGAAGAATATATTGCTCCAGCAATATTAAGTATAGTCGATCCTGCCCAATTTGGGGGCATTCCGTGTTCCTCAGCAACCCATGCGCTTATTTCAATGGTTCATAACTGGTCCAAGGCTACTGATGGAACCGGAAACGCAGTCAGGGTGGTATTGTTAGATTACCGCAAGGCGTTCGATCTTATTGACCACCGTATTTTAGCTGAGAAAATTATTCAACTCCCAATTCCATCATTTGTCAAAAAGTGGACTCTTGACTTCCTGACGAACAGAGTGCAACGTATTAAATTATCTAACGATTGTTATTCGGAGTGGGCTGGAGTTCCCTCAGGTGTACCTCAGGGCACTAAACTGGGGCCCTGGCTTTTCATTTTAATGATTAACGATCTTAGAACCCCAGATGTTGACAATTGGAAATATATTGACGACACCACTATATCCGAAGTTGTAAACAAGCACAATATAAGTATATACAATCCAAAATTCTGTCAATGAAGTTCAAAGTTGGTCTGCAGCAAATAAATTACAACTCAACGTTTCCAAGTGTAAAGAACTCCAGATCTGTTTTACGAAATCTACCAATCTTTCTCTACCAAGTGTAACATTGGTTTGTCATCAATTTGAAGTCGTAACCCAAGTTAGAATACTGGGTCTAACAATAAGCAGTGACCTAAAATGGAACGCGCACATAACCAATCTTATTAAGAAAGTAAACAAACGATTTTATCTCATTGTTGAACTCAAACGTGCAAAAGTTCCTGCTCATGACATAATCACTTTTTATTGCACCTGTATCAGGCAAGTCCTGGAATACTGCTGTCAAGTTTATCATTATGGTTTACCAAACTACCTCTCCGATGCTATTGAACGTGTTCAAAAGCGAGTTATGTCTCTTGTTTATCCCTACGCAAACTACGACGACAGCCTGATCCTTGGAGGTATTGACAAACTCAGTACTAGACGCGAGAAAGCGTGTGAGAAACTTTTTAGTAAAATTAACAAACCAGATCATAAATTAGCTCATCTTTTACCACCAAAACAGGAGATGCATTATAACTTAAGACAATCCCGCGTTTTTGCTAATTACGCCGCGAATACTAACAGATTTTTTAACACTTTTATTCCTTCATCTGTCGAACATTTTAATCTAAATTGTAAATAGCTTTACATTACAACCATCATGTTACTATGTTTCTTTAATTTAGTTTTGATTGTATCAACTAATTTTGTAAATTGCACGCAATTCAGCTTTTAGCTGCAAGGTGTATTCTTTTAATAAACTATCTATCTATCTATCGTATCAGTGGTTGTGCAACACATCTGATATTGAAATATCCTAAACAATATATCAGATGTTAAAATCATTGCGGTATATAAAATTTCGACATAAAACCCAACAGGTTAATACGTCGAGTCTAAATATGAGTAACCCTGCCTTATCTTCGTAGTTCATACTCGTATCAATCTGATTCGACAAGTATTAGGAACTCTCTTGAATCAGTCGTAGTTATGATTTGCATTTATTTCCCGTTGTTGCGGTTTTCAATCTCCAAGTTTGAGTATTTGATCATCGAATGAAGATTTCAATCATTTCATCCAACATTGCATAAATTAGTTGTTCTCTTTTCTTCGGAACCGCAGAACTGTGACGACCGCGCGACATAAGGCGGAGCTAAACCCTACCATTTCTTATTACATTACATGTAAAAATTTAGATTTATCTACCAAAAAAATTGCATGTAATATATTGTAAGAATATAATGCATAAGTACAGCATACAAAAAGAATATAATACATTATAGTTAACAGGACTACGTTAGAAATACTTTATTT
Organism: Corallium rubrum; assembly: GCA_964035015.1. Taxonomy (NCBI): domain Eukaryota; kingdom Metazoa; phylum Cnidaria; class Anthozoa; order Scleralcyonacea; family Coralliidae; genus Corallium; species Corallium rubrum. The sequence continues at coordinate 2,378,349 of OZ035997.1, read as the reverse complement.
TCAACAATTGCCATGTACAGTACCATACCCACCCCACAATTTACTATATATATATATATATATATATATATATATATATATATATATATATATATATATATATATATTGTTTCTATTAAGTTTTGAAGCAACATCATTTAGGTGCATGTTTTTGGAAATATATATATTTATATATATATATATATATATATATATATATATATATATATATATATATATATATACATATATATATATATATTTAAAATACTTGTCTTTTATACTGTATGCACATTTAATTGTTCTAAAGGCAAAGTTAAATGCAGTACATGTATATCAGATTACTGCTGTCTTTGAGAGACCTTTTACTCCCAAGAGGGTCATTTGGCACATTTTTTTTACTCTGTTTAACCACGATTTTACTCGTCAAGGGGAGATCTCTTAGCACTTTGGAATGAAAAGGTTACAGTAGATATGCTTGTGTTTTATCTATTCTCCTGGTAGGGTAACAGGGTTGTCAAAATGAGTAGTTGATAATTATAAGACGCCGTCGCGACTATACACAGGACGCGCCTTACATAAAACACGGCACACTCGTTAAAGACTTGTGTTCGTGTCCGCGTCTTCTTCAAAAACGCCGTATAAATGGGTCAGGTCGCGTCTTGGGTAAGGCGTGTCTTATCGGCTATCATACAAACGACCCTATTATAATGAAATGACCACCAGACAGCATGTAACGTTCAACACACGTCAAACCCTATGCCGTTTTCAGTGCTTGACGTCGGGATCAGCCCTTTGAATACTTCCCATTATTCGTCAATTTCAAACTAAATCGTTTTGATTTCGGGAGAGGGGGCGGGGCTGAGTTCAGCGTCAGGTGCGGATCATGGCGCATTCTGTATTATAGGAAATAGTGGACCATTATGTGTATTGTCATGAATTTACTGATTTATGTACGGGGTTTGCCCAGTTGGGACCTCGTGTCTGTTCGCCAGCCCCTTATCAAACTCACCTTTTACTGTTTGTAATGTATTGTGATCTGTTGTTATTATTGTAGTACTGTATTACTTAGTGAATTTGATTAAAGCTTCTATTATTGTTGATACAAAACAGTTATCCGGTATGAGCTGCATCAATTCTTTCATTAACTGGCCCTACAAAAGGTGTGATGCTATGTTGGTATCATGTAAATGTAGGTTAACACTAAATAGGTTGTATACACTTGACTGAACTTATACTGGACCCCGTGTGAACTCATACTTGGCTCAGTGTAAAGTAGCAGTTGACACAAATTCGCGCGCGGCGCGGTAGGAAGTTGAGGAGTGTTACAGAGGATTTCACATAACTTTTGCCGATTGTGTTCCGAAGTTCGTTCGCTATTTCCGAAGTTGGCGACGAACTTCGCATTACGTTATAGCCAATCAAGTTGCGAACTTCGAAACGAACTTGCGAACTTGCGAACTTCCGAAGTTCGGAAGTTCGCAGTTCACTGCATCATTTCAAAGTTCGCGGTTGAACGTATAGAGTAAATATTCGAATAACAATGGATCTTAATACTTTCAGTAGACAAAATCTATAGTGCTGGATTCGGCAGATTCAAGCGATCATTTCGATATAAAATTTATTTAAATCGGGCAAACAGAAAATATTTAAACATGTTTTGAAACACACGTCTCCCAATGTAAATACGACACCCACATGAAATAATTGTAAATCTAAATAATACGAGTAAATCAAGCTGATACTTTAGTAGTGTTTTCGCTAACGGCTTGCTGCTTAGTCCAACAACTACAAACCGCAAGTAATAAGTAGCGAATAACGCCAAAAATATGAATATTTATAAGTTTACCTGTTTGCATGTCCAGATATAATGTGGGTGTCGTATTACATTGGGAGACATGTGTTTCAAAACATGTTTAAATATTTTCTGTTCGCCCGATTTAAATAAATTTTATATCGAAATGATCGCTTGAATCTGCCGAATCCAGCACTATAGGTTTTGTCTACCGAAAGTATTAAGATCCGTTGTTATTCGAATATTTACTCTATACGTTCAACCCAGAGGAGGTTGGACAAGTCACGCAAAGCATCATGGTCCTAACGCTAAAATCGATTCATTTGCATCTGACCGCAGACGAGGAATGAACTCGCCCTTGTGGACTGGATGCACAAAAACTGTTGAAAACCCGTCACAGTTGATCCAGAATTTATAAATCTGATGGGCAGGAAAATACGAGAACCATCCGTGACGATCATAGACCATTAATATGATCAGATTGTGCTTTATTTGGCGTATATTCATGACAATGGCGGATGGGCATTCAAGATAGTTTTCAAGGACTACTCAATGAATCCTTCGGATTCGACGCATTTTATGTTACAAATAATGGAACAAATCAGAAATGAATTTAGATATTTACAATGAAGGATGATTTGGTTGTGTGGTGCAACGTGTGATTCGTTAATACAACTGGAGAAAAGCGTGAGATGAGATTTGAGAAATCAACATTATTTGTTGGTTTATGATTTCCCTCTTCCTTCATACTTTAGCTTATTTGTATCCCAAATTTTATAAAATTGTGAAAGCTAGCCTAATATTTATTATTCAATAACTACATGTATCTTGTATTTTTCTTTGTATTAAGGTGAATTCAAAATCCAAAATCGATTTAATGAATTGCCTCCAGGCTCCAGAATCTATTGATAAACTTGGTATATAACTGGTCAAACGTTCAAATATTCCTATTTTATCAAATAAAGTGTATGTCCTGTATCCTAAATATATATGTAAATAAGGAACTTGAATAAAATTAAAATATTGCTCAATATTGATTGTACATTTTTGCAGTCAAGCACCCCCCCCCCCCCCCTGCCAAGAAAACATCAACTTTAGAGAGGGCATCAGAAAAGTGAATGGGTAATCAAACTATAAGACAGACAAAGTCCAATAAATGAACTATAAGACAGACAAAGTCCAGCCCAAGGGTGTCTGTCTTAGACAGAGTTCACTCTCTATCAGTATGTACATGCAGTAGCACTCAAAGGCAAAGGGATGAATAATATCCAGGCATTTAATTAGGCTTTGAGACACAGCATTTGAATTGTATACTATGTGAGACAATACCTCTGTTAAAATTTTATTAGTTATATCCACAATTATGCATTGTTATGATGTAATTATACAACTGATAACATGCAAAACATCAAACTACATATTTGAATGTTATTTGGCAAAAGAGAATCCATCAATTTATAATCATAAAAATCCTGTTCAGATCGGTGCTTGTGCCCAGGCAAGTTATTCCAACACTGACATCTGTACTGTATCTCTTCACTTCCTGTAAAAAATATGAAGTGAGATGGAATTATTAACCCTTTCATGTCTTAAAAGTTGACTGTACAGCCAATGCCTAACCATTGTATTCACTTCATGGGTGTACAAATCAAGGGGTGGACACAAGAGCACATGCCCCCCCCCCCCCCCCCCCCCCCCCACACACACACACACACACACACACACTTGGCTAAAGTCCTATAATAAATATTTGTATACTAAAAAACAATACGAACAACAACAAATTATAACAAATTAGCAAAAACAACTACAATATATTATTCACAATAACAATGGCCAACAACAATAAACTACAAATAATTATCCACACATCAATTTTAATAGTCATATGCTGTCATGGAACACAATGTTAATTAATATATAAAAAAATACCTATACATATCAGGCCTGTATACATATATAACAGATCTTTAAGAAAATTCAGTACATTCTGTAATAATATTTACAGAATATATGTAGGCCTGATATGTATACATTTTTTCCAGAATGATGGTGTTTTTATACAGCGAGGTCAAGCGTTTTGGACCATAAAAACAGACAAATACCAAGTTTTACTCTTTAATAATTGTCCACCACTCATTCTACACTTACTCTAAAGAATAAAGCTCGAAATATTAAGAAACTTCCAAAGTTCTTGAGAAAAAAACAAGCTTTAGTGGCGAAAGGCCCTCTTAAATTATTAGCGCAATGCCGAAATACCATGGTCGGTTCAAAGGCGAATATCTCGAAAACGGTTGAGAGGTCACCTGGGGTCGTCTGGATAGAATCCAAGATTAGACTTTTGTTCAACTTATTACGCAAAAATTAGAGAATTCGAACCGTTGGAATTCGAGATTTTTTGCTTTGAAGATTGTTGACAAACCGGAAGTCGGGTCTTCGCTTAGGGCGACACGACCTACATAAACCATCAAAATAAAGTAGAAAAATACATTTACCTTGCAAAATCCTGCAGATATGGATAGTCCAACAATATATCAAACGATATCGCTGCTTTTTTAAAGAAAAAAATGAATGACAATAGCGTAATATTCGGTATTCTAAGTCCAATGCAAAATTTTCAGCCGATCAAACGATGAGAAAATAAGCCATTTCATTGGTCGAGATATTCACGTGGTACTTGTCCAACCACCTCTGCGTTCAACCGCGAACTTTGAAATGATGCCGTGAACTGCGAACTACCGAACTTCGGAAATTCGGAACTTCGCAAGTTCGTTTCGAAGTTCGCAACTTGATTGGATATTACGTAATGAACTTGCGAAGTTCGTCGCCAACTTCGGAAATAACGAACGAACTTCGGAACACAATCGGCAAAAGTTATGTGAAATCCTCTGTAAAAGCAGAGGAGGTTGGACAAGTCATGCAAAGCATCATGGTCCTAACGCTAAAATCGATTCATTTGCATCTGACCGCAAACGAGGAATGAACTTTCCCCTGTGGACTAGATGCACAAAAACTGTTGAAAACTCGTCACAGTTGATCCAGAATTTATAAATCTGATGGGCAAGAAAATACGAGAACAATCCATGACGATCATAGACAATTAATATGATCAGATTGTGCTTTATTTGGCGTATATTCATGACAATGGCGGATGGGTACGGTGGCCCACATGTGCAAAACACTACCAAATAGCTCAAAACACTACCAAATAGCTCAAAACACTACCAAATAGCTCAAAACACTACCAAATAGCTCAAAACACTACCAAATGTTGAAAACACTAACAAATAGCTCAAAACACTACCAAATAGCTCAAAACACTAACAAATGTTGAAAACACTAACAAATAGCTCAAAACACTAACAAATAGCTCAAAACACTAACAAATAGCTCAAAACACTACCAAATAGCTCAAAACACTACCAAATAGCTCAAAACACTACCAAATAGCTCAAAACACTACCAAATAGCTCAAAACACTACCAAATAGCTCAAAACACTACCAAATAGCTCAAAACACTACCAAATAGCTCAAAACACTAACAAATAGCTCAAAACACGAACAAATGTTTAAAACGCTAACAAATAGCTCAAAACACTACCAAATATTGAAAACACTAACAAATAGCTCAAAACACTACCAAATAGCTCAAAACACTAACAAAAGATACTCGTGCAAGGAAACTGGGAATGAGTCCAATGTGTTGTTCTTACATGAATTCCTGTACAGTGCATTAAACAGTCGTCAATGCTCAAGAAAACAACGTGAAACAACTGGTCATGCCGAGGACATTATGTAAATGTGTACACTGTGATTACCAATTATTGCACGACTCGTATAAGTTCTGTCCGCAATGTGGTCGACTGGTTAGTCTTGTTGAATCAAAGATTCCTGAGAACTCGCAACCGCTTCCGTCCTTTGAGGATTATTTAAAAAGGAAGAGTGATGACAGGCAAGGCCCATCTCGTTCAGCTAACAAGAAACAAAAGAAATCGAAGAAGGTTGAGGAAGTTCTACTTAATGTTGGTTTGATGTATCTGTGTGGCAATATGTTAAAGCCCGTTCGAGGGAAAACGTTGCCTGTGCGAGCTCTACCTTCTGTAAACAAAGTTGAACTTTTAGGAAAATGTGTCGACAAACACGCCGCCCATGACCGTTCATTCGCCCCGTGTCAAGGACATACATTAGTCTATCCAGACGGAACTGAAGTAGTGACAATACCTGGTAAGCCAACCGAGTCGTTTACGCTTGAGAGATACAAGAATGAAATTGGAAAACCATACAATCGTATAACGCTTTATTTAGCTTTACGATCTGATGTTCTTTCCATTGACGTAAGTGATTCTGACGATGCTGTAGTTGTGAAAGAAATACCCCCGAAAACAAAGAGAATAGAGTGTTCTACAGCTGTACGTCCAACTGATGCCAACCAGAGAACTCTGTGTGAAATGTCTAGCACCTGTACTTCTAAAAGTTGTGTTCAAGGAAGTCCTACTCGTGTAAGTCCTCTCCAAAAAAATTCTGCTCAAGAACATCCTGCTGAAGAATATCCTCGTGCAGGCTATGAAAGTCAAACTTCAAGTCAACAAACGCCTTCTCCATTGCAGTTAAATAACCTGAAGGAAATTTTTCCCCAGAAAAACACTTCTGTACTGGAAAGAGCTATGGAGTGTACCAACAGCCTCGAAGATGCAGTAAATTATGTCCTGAGATACTCGGATGCCCCAGCTTATGACCTCTATTCAGCTCTGTCAACAGAACACTTTCTGCCTGATGAGAGTTTGTCTGTTGATCAACTAGATGAATGCCCTGATGACTTTACAGTGGAAGCTCATGATGGTGTACTACACTATGCAAAAGATGAAAATCTTAAGAATCTACTAAGCCAATGGGGAAGTTCCCACCTCAACTCGGGAGAACAAATAAGAATGAAGGTTCGTCGTCAATTTGTCTGGCAAGATATTCTTTTAAAACTTGACAGAATTGAAGAAGGTGGCCATAACAAACAATTAAGAGTGCAATTTGTTGGAGAGCCTTCTGTAGACCGTGGAGGACCAAGTCGAGAACTGTTTTCCCTTGTCAACCAGCATATTGGCACATCTCTGTTGGCAAATGGAGTATTTCGCCACAATGTGACAGCATTGCAAAGTAAAGAGTTCTTTCGATTTGGACAACTAACAGCCCTAGGATTGTTACAAGGTTCTCCTGGACCCAAGTTTTTTTCTCCAAGTGTCACAAATTATATTCTCTATGGAAAAATGGAAAAATGCACACCAACCATTGAGGAAATACCATGTGAAGAAGTTAAAGGTGTACTGAAAAGCCTGCAAGATGTTACTGACGAAGAAGAATTTAAAGAAAAAGCCTCCTTTTAGTGCAGTTTTCGATTTGAATCTGGATATTCAAAACCATTTGTAACTTTATCTGACAAAGATGAGTTTCTTAGATGTATTGCACTGCATCATGTAATTTTGATGAGTCTTAGTGAGCTTGAGCAGTTCATTGAAGGTCTTAAGAATTGTGAAATCTTACAGCTTATTCGTTCAAATGCTGAAGCATTTCGAATGGTTTTTGAGTATTCAAATCAGCTTACAGCAGATTTAGTAGATGAAATCTTTGTTCCTATATATAGCCCTGTTGGTAGTTCTGCATTTGTAAAAGAGCAAGCTATCATGTTTAATTTTAATCAGTTATTAGAAGATATAGAGCAAGGTAAAGTTAATGTTGTTGTTGAAGGGCAAAATGTTAAAATGGCCCTCGGTGATATTTTGCAATTTGTTACTGGTTCCAGTGATATTCCTGCTATTGGGTTTATTCCCCAACCAAGTATTTTGTTTTTGCATGGTGATGATGCTAAACAAAAATTATCTGCAAATACATGTTCTAATATCTTACGACTCACTGTCACTGATGAGTTATTGAAGTATGATAACTTCAAGGAAGATGTTATATTTTGCATCATGAACTCTCCTGGGTTTGGAAATATATAACTCTGATCAGAACATTTTAGTAAATGTACATTTATATTTGTTAAAGACAATACAGTTATTGTACATGTTGATATTATAAATGTTAACGTTAATATTAAAGGTTATATTATATACCCAAATGTGTGTTATTCTGTTCTAGTTAATATTTTCAACCTTGAGCAATCCTTAACATTCTCCGGTATAAACTGAGACTTTCTCTCCATGTTGTAGGAGTAGAGAGTTGTATTGGTAAAGCATTGCTAACTTCACTAAAATAATTAAAACAAATATTTGTGTCATCAAAAACAAGTTGCTGCTTCATTTGCAGAAGGTCATCATTTGCAATCTCTTGTTTGTAATCAGTAGCATCGAAACTCTCTGGAAGGAAAAACATTTCATCAGGTATCCCAGCTTGTGTGTTGTGACATGATCTTCTGATATAGTGTGTGTTCCATCTATCTCGTACATGGTCTAGTTCCTCTTGAATTACTTTCACAAAAGTAAAATGTAGGCACTTGCTTTGAAGTTCATTGCTGGTATCCAATTCTCCATCTTCTATCAATTTTTGGAAAAATTGGATCCACCAGGACGACCACGACTTTTTTAGTTGAGCCCACCAGCTTTCAATTCTTTGATTTGTGATGGATGAGCCATAGCGGTGAGCTTTTTCTCCCGATAATTCATCATTTCCATGGCGCCTGAGAAAGCACTGCATTCCTGACATTATTGTGTTTTCCGTTCCTCTGTCTGTTCGGCACAGTGTTAGACATCCCTGGATGGTTTCAACTGCTTGTAAATAATAGCGCGCTATTACGTTAGGATTATTATTGGTTGTGCCGACCTTCAGCCATAAAACCCGTCTGCTGAAGCCGTCGACACAACCATGGATTGGGAAGCCATACGGCTTTAATTTGTCATATCCGTCTGCGTGCCATGAAAAATTTGGTCCACAGCTGAAAAATGCTCGCCGTCTTAAACAACGTTGACGTCTTGAGTACGAACCCTCCGGGTCAATTTCGCGAACGAGTCTCTGAACTAATGCTCTGGGTGTATTGATGTGATATTTAGTACGAATTGTTTGCCACATCATTCTGTATCCAACTGAGTTTCCTGCTCCATCTAACTCAATTTCAATGAGCCTTCGCACTTCCAATTCATCGACATTTTGATTTCTTCTTTTGAGTCCGTATTCTTCGAGTCGATAAAGGAGAGTCCGATATGAAATGTCAATAGAATGAAACTTGGATAAAAAATTTAGAATAGAATTATATTTGAAACCGCGTTCGAAGTAGTACCGTATAGCTTCGTTTTCTGTCAAATTACTTCTTACGGGTGGTGCAATACCAGGAACATCAGCAGCAATTGTTTCACCACAATAAGGACAAAACGTAAAATCTTCTGTAATTTGACTTCCACAGTTATCACAATTCATTATTCGCCATTACACTTCTGTCCCCGCAAGAATCAAAGGTTCAATATATATTGATTGTCCTGCACATCAAAATACTCCAATATATAGCTGAGCAACCTGGGCACGAGTGTCTTTTGTTAGTGTCAAGTGTTTTGAACACTAACAAATTGCTCAAAACACTAACAAGTGTTTTGAGCGATTTGTTAGTGTTTTGAGCTATTTGTTAGTGTTTTCAACTTTTGGTAGTGTTTTGAGCTATTTGGTAGTGTTTTCAACATTTGTTAGTGTTTTGAGCTATTTGGTAGTGTTTTCAACATTTGTTAGTGTTTTGAGCTATTTGTTAGTGTTTTGAACATTTGTTAGTGTTTTGAGCAATTTGGTAGTGTTTTGAGCAATTTGGTAGTGTTTTCAACATTTGTTAGTGTTTTTAACATTTGTTAGTGCTTTGAGCTATTTGTTAGTGTTTTGAGCTATTTGGTAGTGTTTTGAGATATTTGGTAGTGTTTTGAGCTATTTGGTAGTGTTTTGAGCTATTTGGTAGTGTTTTGAGCTATTTGGTAGTGTTTTGAGCTATTTGGTAGTGTTTTGCACATGTGGGCCACCGTAGATGGGCATTCAAGATAGTTTTCAAGGACTACTCAATCCTTCTGATTCGATGCATTTTATGTTACAAATCAGAAATGAATTTAGATATTTACAATGAAGGATGATTTGGTTGTGTGGTGCAACGTGTGATTCGTTACAACTGGAAAAAAGCGTGAGGTGAGATTTGAGAAATCAACATAATGATTATTTGTTGTTTAGTGGTTTATGATTTCCCTCTTCCTTTATACTTTAGCTTACTTGTATCCCAAATTTTATAAAATTGTGAATAAAGCTAGCCTAAAATTTATTATTCAATAACTATCTTGTATTTTTCTTTGTATTAAGGTTAATTCAAAATCCAAAATCGAGATAATTTATTGAATTGCCTCCAGAATCTATTGATAAACTTGGTATATAACTGGTCAAATGTTCAAATATTCCTATTTTATCAAATAAAGTGTATTTCCTGTATCCTAAATAGATATGTAAATAAGGAACTTGAATAAAATTAAAATGTTGCTCAATATTGATCTTACATTTTTGCAGTCAAGCATCCCCCCCCCCCCCCCCCCTGCCAAGAAAACATCAACTTTTGAGAGGGCATCAGAAAAGTGAATGGGTAATCAAACTGTAAGACAGACAAAGTCCAATAAATGAACTATAAGACAGACAAAGTCCAGCCCAAGGGTGTCTGTCTTAGACAGAGTTCACTGTCTATCAGTATGTACATGCAGTAGCACTCAAAGGCAAAGGGATGAATAATATCCAGGCATTTAATTAGGCTTTGAGACACAGCATTTGAATTGTATACTATGTGAGATAATACCTCTGTTAAAATTTTATTAGTTATATCCACAATTATGCATTGTTATGTAATTATACAACTGATAACATGCAAAACATCAAACTACATATTTGAATGTTATTTGGCAAAAGAGAATCCATCAATTTATAATCATAAAAATCCTGTTCAGATTGGTGCTTGTGCCCAGGCAAGTTATTCCAACACTGACATCTGTACTGTATCTCTTCACTTCCTGTAAAACATAGGAAGTGAGATGGAATTATTAACCCTTTCGTGTCTTAAAAGTTGACTGTATAGCCAATGCCCAACTATTGTATTCACTTCATGGGTGTACAAATCAAGGGGTGGACACAAGGGCACATCCCCCCCCCACACACACACACACACACACACACACACACACACACACACACACTTGGCTAAAGTCCTATAATAAATATTTGTATACTAAGTAAGAGGTAAAGCCCGAGAACGAGGGCTGTATGCTATATACAGCCCCGAGGACGCGAAGCGTCCGAGGGCTGTATATCGCATACAGCTCGACGTTCGAGGGATTTATCTGACTTAATTTATTATTGAGGAGGTTTTCCAACAAAGTTTGGTCTTTTTTTCTACCTTGGACAAAGATTTTCCTAGTTTTTTTCTTCATTTCTTATCTAATTAGTATTCAAGGGCTGTATGCTATATACAGCCCGCGGTACATCAAAGAAAACCGACTCAATAATAAATTAAACAATGTTATTTAATATATAAAAAAATATCTATACATATCAGGTCTGTATACATATATAGCAGATCTTTAAGAAAGTTCAGTACATTCTGTAATAATATTTACAGAATATGTTGGCCTGATATGTATACATTTTTTCCAGAATGGTGTTTTTATACAGCGAGGTCAAGCGTTTTGGACCATAAAAACAGACAAATACCAAATTTTACTCTTTAATAATTGTCCACCACTCATTCTACACTTACTCTAAAGAATAAAGCTCGAAATATTAGGAAACGTCCAAAATTCTTGAGAAAAAAACAAACTTTAGTGGCGAAAGGCTCTCTTAAAATTTATTAAGCGCCATCTTAGCGAACGCCGAAATACCATGGTCGGTTCAATGGCGAATATCTCGAAAACGGTGCCGGGATCGCTGGGGATCGCCTCCATAGAATCCAAGATTAGACATTTCTTCAACTTATTACGCAAAAATTAGAGAATTCGAACCATGGGAATTCGAGATTTTTTGCTTTAAAGATTGTTGACAAACCGGAAGTGGGGTCTTCGCTTAGGGCGACACGACCCACATAAACTATCAAAATAAAGTAGAAAAATACATTTACCTTGCAAAATCCTGCAGATATGGATAGTCCAACAATATATCAAACGATATCGCTGCTTTTTTAAAGAAAAAAATGAATGACAATAGCATAATATTCGGTATCCTAAGTCCAATGCAAAATTTTCAGCCGATCAAACGATGAGAAAATAAGCCATTTCATTGGTCGAGATATTCACGTGGTACTTGTCCAACCTCTGTGTAAAAGGTGAGTTCTGGAAGACTTAAAATGATGTCACGAAGTTGACATTGTGCAGTTATTTTTAACTGTTCTTATGAAATATAATTAAAAACAAGGGTTGATGTAAACGTACACAAGGGCGTATGTAAACGTGTTATTTTGTCGTATCGGAGCACATTCGTTTAATTGATATTTTTGTGTGTTCTTTGTCTAACGTAAAATATTTTACTGACCAAATTTATTCGTCTTTCAGGGGAAAATCGTGGTGTTTCGTATTTTTAAAAATGTAACACCAAATAACAGACTTAACTCCTGCTAAATCTGTTTTGTATAACCACCTTTTTACGTTGATTTCTTTGCATGACATGCATAGACAACTGTGCACACAAATCAAATGAACCATTGTTTCACATTGTTCTTCATTTTAATCTCATTAAAAATTGATAAGTACAGTCGTTGGCACCTAAGCGTGTACACCACCCGTCAAAACATGTTCTAAATTTATGTCAAAGATTTAAGTCAAAGTTAACCGTTTTGAAATCAACACCGTGGGATTGGTGAGATGTGATTGGCTAAGGACACATTCATGTGACTATTGGTTCGAATATATTGAATGAAAACCTAATACACGCCTAAGTACCAACGACTGTATTTTGATTTTCATATGTAATTATTTGCAAGGGATATCGCTGCAATCGGAGGAACGCATTAGTTACGTCTTTAAATTCACCGGTTGCCGTTGTATCTTGTCTATACTGACAAAAAAAAAGTCCATTGACACTACGCTTGATTTTTGGTACGGCTCGGCTAAATTGTTACCCGTACCAATTTTATCCGTGCTCGGACCTTGTAAAGAGGTAGTCCGAGCACGGGTAAAATTGGTACGTATACCATTTTTATCCGAGCCGTACCAAAAATTGAGCGTAGTGTAGTGTAAATGGGGCTTTAAGACTCGTCGCATAAGCCCTCCCAAAATATTTGAAAAAGGAAAATTCGGGCACTTTCTGCTAGGAATTTCGGGACATTTTGACAATGTATTGCTGTAAAATATTCAAGAAAAATTTATACCTTAAGCTAAGACTGAAAAATACGACCACTTAACCCTAAATTTTTCGGGCAAAAATATCGTCTTGCAAGGAACTTGAGCCAAAAACATGGGCATTATTTCGGATAAAGTGGTATCATCTGCAAATTTCCATAAGAACATCTTTTCGTTGTGACTTCAGATCATTTATCATAACTAGAAACAACCAGGGACCAACCAGTGGAACACTGGCAGGAACATTCAGCCACTCTTTGATCTCTTATCAACGATCGTTGCGTTCTATATGGAAATGGTGATTTTGCAATCTCAGCGATCTTGGCGATCAGTATGCATCCCAGCGGACCATTACATGGCCGCGGTCAACCATGGCCGCCGGATCACATGAAACAGCGACATGAATGTTGATCGTTGCGATCGCCAAGCTAATTTTTGAGCGATCGTTGCGATCGTAGCGATTATATGGAAACCTGCAAGCTTTAATTAAAAAGCCAATTAACCACAGTTGGTTTAATACCAAAGCTATACAACTTGGAAATAATGCACATATGAATGTTAAGCGGTTTCTTGAAAAATGGAAAATACAAGTTTGAGAGTCCAAAACACGTGCATAAACAATTCGGAAAAAGAAAAAACTTAATGTTATGCATAGTTAAACAGTCTGACAATCAAAAACTGTTACCAAATAAATAGCACAGCTGTTGCTATGGTAACAAGACGTTTCAAAATGGCTGCCAATTACCCTTCAAACTAGTTTAATTCGAAAAAAGCTTTGGTGACCCCCAATTTCTTTTTCATTAAAACATTTCTTGAAGTACACGAGTAATCAATAGGCCGATTTAAAAATAATTCTGTAGAACGAATAATTTCCCCCGGAAAAATCATGTTTGTTAAACTTGAGTCTTGACAAGTATCACAAGTATATGAAACTGACATTCAGGTTTAAAATTTTCTCCTTAGCGATTTGCTTTCTGGTTTCTGCAGCTTTCCTAGCTCCCCTCTTTCTGTTCATGAATTTGGTGCAGATGATCAAACTAGAACTTGACTTCCTCAGGAGGATTACATCATTTTCTTCGACTTCCGCCCGCTTTCTCATATGAACACAGGCACAGCGAAATTTTAATAGGGAAATAAGTGTGAGGCGAGATCTCGTTAAGCGGACCAGCCCGCTTACCGGGTCATATGAACACACCCTAAGTCGAACGCTTTCTTATAGTCAAGAAGGATAGTTCTTATGTCAGTGGTGGTGCCATCAGTAGATCTCAACCAATGATGGAACATTGATATGAGGGTGAAGCCTGAAGCCAAATTGAGAGGGTCGATCAACCGATCTCAACACGAATGGCTTCATCTCCCTATCAATGATAAATCTTTCGGCAATTTTAGACAAGGTCGATAATATTAAAGGAATATAGGTTTTAAGTCTTTATTAAAATCAGTGATTGTAGGAGGCACAACTCTACAGTCACGAAAGGTGTTGAATATATTTGCCACGGGAAAATCCAAAATGTCAGCAAACTCCTTCAGTACCCAATTTGGGAGATGATCAGGACCACCAGCACGGTTAATTCTGACTTCCCTTAGCTTTTTTGCGACGGCAGATTCGGTCACAATTATAGGCTTATATCTTCTTCCACGCAGCGACACACATACATCCTTAGATAAGGGCGTTTAGTTCACCACGACATTGACAAATGCTTCATTTAATTTTTTCGCTAAATCCTGGTCTTCGAGTTGTACAGAATAGTTTGGAGATCACAACCAGTAGTTTTAGCGGTGCCACAAAGTTGGGTTTTATATTAATTATGCAAATCACGGATCTTATTCCGATAATACAGTTGGCGGCATCGGTTTCTTTCGCGATTAAACTCTGTTCCGCAAAATTTTGAAAAGATGCGTCAGATGATTAATGATTTCAGCCGACTGTTCATCCAGGTAATTTGTGCATGGCTTCTTTCACAATATTGTAACTTATTCTGAAATGCCCCTTCGTAATTTTCATGCCCCGTTTTTTTGAAACCAATGAACAGTCGGCTCTTACTTAGTATTCACTGTCTGGTTGTTGCCACGGCTAGTTCTCAATCTCTTGCAATATTTACTCTAGCAAATTCACGCATGCGCAAACGTTTGGCAGATATGTATAGACCGAACGACGGTCAACATAGCTCTATCCTGGCGACCCTTTCGCCTCCCTGCAAGAGTGTCTGGAACCAGGGTATAACCAATCAGAAGTGTTACCAGATTTTGGTCTCACGACGACTCATCCAAAAGCTTGCGTTCAACTAAAAACTCAGAAGAAATAGCAGTGTACGAACTGTCACCAGTCGTAGCCAATGTATTGGTCTTCAATTTCGCTATCCGCTGCTACCGAGATTGTATCGGACTTGTTTATGTTAAAAAGTTAGCTAACATATACCGAATGTCAGCCTGCGTGGCGGCCCTCGTCCTCGCGTGTGGCGGGAGGAGGGCCGCCACGCAGGCTAACCGAAGTCTGATTTCCACCTTTAAAGCTTGTGACCTGCAGGTGTGACTAATACTCACAAGAGGTTACGGATTCAACCCCCTCCCACATGGAAACATGGCAAATTTCCAGCAATTTCTATACTCTTTCTGTATGACTAATTTCCGAAATGACATCACATGAACTACGTTACGGATAGTATATAAAATCAACTGTTTCACTTAAGAAAACGCATTATTGTGACAGATAAGGTTAGGTTTAGGGCTATGATTAGGGTTAAGGTTGGATTAGTGTTAGAAGTTTAATATGTTCTGACGGGAATTGAGTCTACTGTCCAACATGCTTTTCAATTTCGTCTAAAACTGAAATTCCTTTAGCGGTAGACATTCGACTAATTTTACATAATAACTAATTTTACCACCAGTGTTATAACTGTGGACAGGGACAGGTTTTCGAGCATATTATATACAAAAACACGAGATTTAATATTTATAGTGGTGGATATGAAGTAAAAGTGGGTGCGGCTTGAAGTATGTTGGAATAAAAATAAGACGTGCAGAATATTGTGTTCTTTCCATTCACGCTTAACCCTCGATGCATTTCAACCTTCCAGTCTTCTACAGGAGGGATTTCTCAATTAAGTCAATCTTTCAGTATGTTAGTAAAGAAGATATGTTGAGAGTCAAGAAGAAGTTTTATATACAACATTTTATTATATAAAATAGAGTGTTTTAGAGAACAATATACATGAATGCTTGGAAATATGAAATTTACAAGTTTCTCGTGTTGACCAAGATATATCTCACTCGTTCGCTTTGCTCACCCTTGAGATATCCTAGTCAACACTTGAAGTAAATTTCATATTTCCGCGCATCCATGTATTATTCTCTATACAATATTGATTATAAGAACACTAATTACAGATCCATTTAACAAATTTATAATATAAATATCATCTAAAATTTAAAATTTATTATCCACATTTATTATTTAGTGTAAATTAATTTAGACGATTAACAACAACAGTCGACATGCAGGGAATAACAGTCCTTTAAAATCTGTCTTGTTTGGTCTCCTTCGACTTGTGTTTTCAAATTCATGACTCACGTGTTAAGGTAAAAGGCCAATTCACATGTCACGTGAGTCGAGTCATCCAGATGAGTCTTGCTACGAGTCAAGTTGGGTCGTTTCAAGTATCTGAAATAGTCAAATTCAGAAGGTCTGATCTTCTCATATCATGCTAACAATCCACGGCTTAGCATGAGTTGAATTCAGTCAATGGCACAGCTCAAGCTAAATCGAGTCCAGTCAGACTTATTAAGTCAGGTCAACACGCCAACATTAAAGTGCCTATGCAACGAAAGTGTCAAGCTTGAGATAACATCAAAGTAATGTTTGATATCGCTTCTTTTGACTGAAAGTTTTTGGACGAACAATTAAATGGAAGTATGTTTACTTAGCGTTTGAAGACCGTGCTTTTCCTTCTATACATGTTACTGAATAGTTCACTTATGAAATTCGAAAATTCTGACTGCAAAATGAACGACAAAATTACTGTATTTTTCTGTTTATGTATACGACATTGTGCCAAGAGCTTAGAAGGCCAAAAAATTGAGATTGGGTCGAGTGACGTCATTAGTTGTGTAACTATGCGAGCTATTTTAATATTGTCTCAATTTTTAAGTTGTCAAAAATTGACAGTATATTCCTAATCACTGTTAAGACGACCAGGTTTGATACGGCATTGACTATAGACGACCGGCCAAGGCTTCAAAATATTACTTTTGATGGCATTTTTTGTTACAATAAGGTAACCATGATAAATCATATCGGATATTTTGAAGGTAAGGGGGGTTACTAGTCATAATTATTGATTTATATTCTAAAATTTGTAGCTTTTTAAAAGCACAATGTGATGAATGGGATATAATTATAATAATAATAACAATAATCTTTAATCATCCATCTTAGGTTAGAAAAATACAATGGATTTACAAAATTGGATTATAATATATAGTGAAATGAGTATAACATAATATAAAATGCTGGTTAAAACATTTACAAGAATAAAAACAATATATATACAAGATAAAAATGAAGGCCAATTGCATGCACGTGCAAGAAAGGATCTTTTATGTCTTTCAGTTCCTGAAAATATATAGGTCCGTCCATTTCCATTGCTCTCTCTTAAATTGTATGTATTATTGATTGCATCAGGAATTAAGCTACGACAGGGATGGCTTAGATCATTTACTATCCTCTCAATTTCGCGTTTAGTGGCAGTCTCTCTTCTGCTGCTAAGTTCAGGTAAGCTATTATTTTCCAGACCAAGAATACGAAGACTTCTTGACTGTATGCGCTCGATCTCGTTTTCAAGGCAACTTGGAAGACCACCCCAAACGGGGGAGGCATATTCTACAATTGGTCTTACTTTAGATTTGTATAATGTTAGCCCTATACTTCCGTGAGAAGGTTTGATTTCCTGTATTCTCTTAGGTGGTATAATAGTCGATTTGCTTTCCGTATAATCTCATCAACGTGCATGGGTGTTCCATTTAAGGTTGTTCTGAAACCATACACCAAGTAACTTAAAGGTATTGACTCTTTCAACGATTTCGTCTCTAATTTGGATTGCAGGTGGTTCAGATATTGAACCAGAGAAACACAACCACATATCTTTCGTTTTCTTGACATTAATGACCATTTTGTTGGTTTCTGCCCAATTTACGACCGCATCAACAGCGTTTTGAATGTGACTTGTTTTGCCCACACTAACAACCTGATCCTGGGTACAATCGTCTACGTATTTGCAAGTGTCTATGTTCAAGTGGTTTGGAACTGCATCCTCCAAGTCATTAATATGTACATTAAATAGGGCGGGGGAGATGACAGATCCTTGTGGGACATCTGCAGGACATGGGGCAATGGACGATAAAATTCCGCATACTTTAACTTGTTGAATCCTCCCTGAGAGAAAACTATGTATCCATAGCCAAAAGGATTTTGTAACATTCATGGCAGCTAATTTATGAAGAAGAATCCTATGATCAATCAAGTCAAATGCTTTTCGAAAATCAATAAAGATGGCATGTATTCCACTTTTTCCAGTTTTTGAGTTGTCAGTTGCATTAAACCATTTTTG
This sequence comes from Corallium rubrum, assembly GCA_964035015.1. Lineage (NCBI taxonomy): Eukaryota > Metazoa > Cnidaria > Anthozoa > Scleralcyonacea > Coralliidae > Corallium > Corallium rubrum. The sequence continues at coordinate 2,359,650 of OZ035997.1, read as the reverse complement.
TGAAACTAACGCGGAAACAGTAGAACGATCTTGTTGGAACGCATGTTGATTGTCGTTTACCTTTAAATCTTGAATATTTAACAGCAGTTGTATCTTTTCTAAGACCTTGGCAAGTTGAGGCAAGACCGAGATTTGACGGAAATCGTTATCTATATCATTTGGTGGACGAACTTTAGGAATTGGTGTGATCAGGGCATGTTTATATAAGGACGATATATGAGGTTTATATATGAACGACAGGGGCAAGTTCCTCACAATATTGTTTTAGTACCCATGCAGGGATCCCATCTATACCCTTTGCTTTCTTGGTCTTTAGATGCATGCGAACCATTTTGACTTGGCCCTATTGATGGTAAAGGTGGTAAGGTATCCTTAAGTACATCATTGACGTCGTTTACGTGCAGCGGCGGTGTATTTTCAGACGCAGAGTTCCTCCACGGTTTAGTGAAGCCAGCCTGTAATTTCTCGGCTAGATCTAACATGTCATAATTTAAGGAACTAGTTGGGGATGTGGACGTAGTATTAGCTCCTGCTAAAGCAACAATGGATTTAAACCATTTGGCATTTGGCAGGATTTGTTGTGCGGTAATATTTTGCTTTGTTATGATAATAGATGGCTTTAGCTTTAGACACAAGACTAGAGACTTTTTGGCATAAACATTCATAGCTTATTTTATCCCCACGATTAAAGGCGCATTGCCTTGCTTTAATTTGAGATTTTATGTGACTTGTCATCCAAGGTTTGTCAGAGGAATGACATCTGACAGTTCTCTCCGGCATAGTTTTGTTTAGCATATCCATCACAATACTATTGAACACAGTAACTTTTTCATCGACATCTTGTGCTGAGTATACGTTCTCCCAATCTTCATACGCCATTTTCATACTTAGAGCAATCCGGTTTCTAGGTTTCATTTGCCTGACCTTCTTCGATGTTGGAGGTATCTTTTGCCGTACTTTGGGGTTGAGGAGAATACACTGATGGTCCG